>CAFUXE010000068.1:160264-170782 GCA_903364295.1 Serranus cabrilla | reverse complement strand
TCAGACGGGCTGGTCTGAGTGCTTCACGAACTGCTGATCTAACAACCATCTCTAGGGTTTACAGAGTATGGTCAGAAAAAAAGAAAATACCCAGTTAGCTGCCCTTCTCTGTGCCAAAAAAGCCTCGTTGAGTTCATGGAAGAATGGCCAAACTGTTTGGAGATGATAGAAAGGCAGCAGGAACTCAAATAACCACTTGTTACAACCAAGATATGAGAAGACCATCTCTGAACACACAACACGATGAGCTACAGCAGCAGAAAACCACACCAGCCACTTTATGAGGTATGTTAGCTCATAAAGAGGCTGTTGAGTGTTAGTTAACAATACTTAATCATCTGCATTTTGACACTTTTTTAGCTACACACTTCCCCTTATAAAGTGGCCGGTGGGTGTAAATCCTCACATCTACTAAATAATTGCACTTGAGGTGGAGACTTTGTGTCTAGCTAGTTTTGATGTAGTGATATAGTTCAAGATGAAGAGTCTTTAAAGGCTTCTGGATTTGGGACTAGAGATAAAATCACACACTGTCTATGTTAGGGACTGCAGAAGCAAATGAGCTCATAGCTATTTTTGGTTCAACATATATGAATTGTGTATTGTTCCTTGTGCAACTATGGCTCTGTAGACACGGATGTCCACTGCAATCACTGAACCATGAACAATGAAACAGCTAAAGAGTTGCAAAAGCAGGACGGTGTAACACAGCTTCCTTTAGTGAAACCACATCCGAACACCTACAGCGAGACAGAGATAACTCTCTCCTTATCAGAATTACACACACACACCCACACCCACACACACACACACCCACACACACACACACAGACACAAACAGTTCAACCTCACATGACTTCTGAGAAGCTTTAGACGAGAGTTCCTGTGAAATCTGAGCCCTTCTGTATTGGTAAATCACGAGATGCAATTATTGTACACACAACAGGTTCAAATACTATAGCAACCAAGTGATTCAACAGTTCCTCTCACTGACGGTACACACAACCTCACAAATCCAGTCTTCTCCCAAAGTATGACTCAGCATGTTCAAGTTCAGGTAACAACATATGAAACGTCCAAATATGGTCATATGTACAGTGTGCTTACTGGAAAATTACTGAGGCTTTGCCGGCCTCCAGGCTACCAACAGATTCAGTTTATTTACACTCAAGACTGAACTTCCTCTCAAGATTTGTGTGACTACTATTACTACATTACTCAGGGAAAGTTGGGAAAGCTTGTTTTTAAAATCAGTGTGTAATGATTTCTGAATAACTTTTCATCTATATTCAATCAAATACAGTAAAAAGACAATATATTATATGTTTGAACTCATAAACTTTCACTTTTTGTTCATATAAACCCTGAATTCTGAATTGAAATGCATTGCTTTTATTACTTTTTTTATTGAAGTTGTGTTTGAACTGAGTAATGTTGATATATCTCATTATGTCAAGTAATAGTGAGGGGTCAATTCTTAAATATTATCACTGAGCACTGTAACATTGTTATTTACAAGGGGATTATTCCAGCAGGCGTGGCTGCTCACACACTTTATCTAATCTCTTTCACAAAAGCATAGACAGAGCGCTTATCTTTTGGTTTTATGGGTAATCTCTGCGGCTGCTGTTGAAGAAGCCACAGATTTATTCTAACAAGTGGAGGAATCAGCATTGTTGTGTTTATGTTTACAGTGTAACTGACAAAACTACATTTGCACATCTGTGACCACCTTCTTAACCACAACACCTGTTTCTCACTGGCACAACAGGTCACACCACCCATCCGCTGCATGACACCCATTTATGTCAACAGAAAGCCGTCACATGAATTCCCGTATAAACTTGAGGTTGTCACCCCAGAGAGTGTTTTTATGCAGTGGTGGAAAAAGTATTCAGCTTCTTTACTGAAGTGAACTCCACTATAAGTAAAAGTCCTGCATTCAAAACTTACTTCAGTAAAAGTACAAAAGTATCAGCATCAAAATGTACTTAAAATAATTAACTTGCTTTGAAAGAGCAATATAAAACTGATAAATGACAATTATTGTTTTAATCTGAGTAAAAGAGGCCTCAATACGTTAGGGCACAGCAGTAAAAGTAAGACGAGGGACATGATAGACACACAGTATGTGAAGATATTTGAAAACAGCCCATAATAGTGAGTCTGATTAATGAACACTGATGTTGTCAACACAGGGATTTCCCTCTGTTGTTTGCGCTGACAAATATTTTCATTTCTTAAAGACACGTCCCGACACGCCTGTTTCCTATTGGCTTGAAAAGGTCGCACCACTTACATATTTGCTCACCTGGCCTATTATGTTTGTACACACACATCAACTGATTATTACACCACATAATAAGAAAGCAATCACATCACTGCCCATATAAACAAAGGCAGGAATGCTGTTTGCTGAACTGAAATACATAAAGATTATTCTAATAAACTTCATTGACAAATAAATCTTTTTTACACTCAGTCAATAAAACATTATCTTGTGTATCCACAGATCGGCACAATCTTAACCTGAAGGATTCAACTTTAACAGGTTAGCAGCTTCTGTCGGGAGTTTAATGTTTAAACGTCTCCACAGGAAGAGAAAGTATGTCGGTCTGAGAGGTCACGTCAGGTTGCAATACAGTCTGTGAAGAAACTATGATGGGGCAAGTAATTATTCTCCCGTGTGGCAGCTGCCGGCAGCTCGAAGCACAAACAACCTCAGAGTGACTTCACTTCTTGTCATGAGTTATCTCACGCCACACAAGTTCACCCCGTTCACTGGCTGAGGTGCGATCAGCCCACATTAGAACACACCTAACACAACAAAAATACAAACAACTTTTTGCCTTTTTGTAATTTTTTTAATGCAGAAAGTGTAACAGGAGATGACACATGATTGTACAACACAGAAAGCAGACAGATTCAACAGAGGCACTTGTGGAATATTATCTAAGAATAAAAACACATACAATGGGAAATGACAAACTCGCTCTATATATTCACTATATTTGGTCCACAAAACAAACTGCATTGGATAGAACTTCATTGCATTTTCACCCTTTAGTGTATTTATAATGATACATATATATTAAGCATATATAATATAAATATCCCAAATGCATTTTGGCATATAAATATGAGGTATTTCATGTTTTATACTTATTTACTTACTATTTTTATATTAAGTGTCTATAATAGTAATACAATAGTGTATAATAATAGCTATGGTATCATTAATGACTGAGGTATGATAAGGCTTCTGATGCATGTTAATAGGGGCTGCTGTAATACTACAGGACACTGAAAGGGCACACCCTGGTGCTGCATTACGTGTCTACAGCTTCCACAGCTTCTGTTCACGTTTTCACCAATATGGGGGTCCTGACTGGACGGGGGGGCAGGGGACAGTACTGCATGGCTACTGGGCCTTGGTCCTCAAACGTGCACTCTATCTGTCAATCTGTGTGCTTCCACAGCCTCAACAACTGTTTATCTGTGCACCAATAGATCGTACAGGGACACTTCTAAAATACTGTTGAACTAAAGCTGAGAGTGCCAGGAAAAAAAAAGTCTTTGCTTGAGTTTAAAATCAGCATATAAAGCTTCACAAATCACACTCGTGTACACGATTGTCCTGAACTGATTACATTCATGGATCATTTGCAAAGTGCACAGGCTCACTTAATATAAATATATGATAAAAGTTTCCCTTTAACTTTTTCTTGCAGCAGTGGCATGTAACACAATTGTGTGACATTAAGGATAATCATTTAAAAAAATGTAGAAAGTATCTAGACTGTTGTGAATAGCTGTGTCACAGAAATACAGTACTGAAAGCACACTGCTGTCAAAAAAATGTAGGGAAACACTATTAAAAGTGTGAACATTTCCTAATGCGGAAGTATGGAATCATTGAAGCATGCTACAGGATTTTTTTTTTTTTAAACGATGATTATGTGATGACCTGAAATTTTCAGGTGCTGAAAATTTTTTCAAATCATGAATTAAAAAAATTAAAGCATTTCAAGGTGCGTAGAAAAGGTTCATGAGGAGCGTCTTTCTACACGAACTCCATCTCCACACCCCCAGCCGGCCTGTGGTCATCGTCCACCGTCTTCACAGGAGTCCAGATGCTGCTGAGTTTTTGCCAGCACTGTGTCCTACAAATGAGAATACATCATTATTTAAAAACTGATGGATGAGGGCAATGTATGCCATTTTATATACTGATTTTTTTAAACGACAACAACCTGCGAATCTTGTCTCTCTGGCAGTACAGGACACCAACGATCCCCACAGCCAAGAAAAAGATGCCAACACCAACAGCAATACCAGCGATCATTCGCGTGTTATTGGAATCTCCTGTCAATAGAAAATTGAGTTTGACAATTAATCCACAAAGAAAACATCTTATTTGACCTTAAATGTCACTTTCTTTTAGCTTTGCAATTCACACATGATGTAAAATCTACACAACATGTCGCACAATTACACTCATCTGCAGAGGCACTGCCATGGATTTAAAAAATGGTTTGTTATTATAAAGAAAATTAATTTTAAATCATGAAGAAAACATTCTCCAGGGACCCCCTGTATCTGGACATATTATTTAACACAAAGCTGCTCACCTCCTCCTTCAGCTGGTCCATCAGTCGGGGTGGAGACAGTTGGGTCTGTTGAACCTGGGAAAGGACAAAGTGATTTAGTGTTAATAGCTGCTAAAAGTTCATTCAATCATTACCTGTCAAGTAAAATAACAGAGAAACATAAATGTGTGAAGCAAAACGGTTGTCTGGAGAATTTTACTAGCACACTATAAAGAAGGTAACCTCTTAAAGAGACAGGTTAATAATTAAAAAATATCTATTTACATTTGAGTGTTCTGATATCTTTTAGGGCCCCATGATAATCGTCCTACTGACCTTTATTGACAAATATAATAAATATGTCCCAATAGTGTCGCAATTTGATCCCACTGCCCGTATTACTGTCACTGGTCATAAGAGTGACAAAGTAAACATGACTTCCCGTCATTAGCTATGAATGGATAAATGCATTCAGGCAAAACTCTGTGTTGTTGCAATAGTGGCTTTACACCCCTTTTACAGGTTTCCTGTTGCCCATCAAAACAGGAAGTATGACACAAGATACATCAACAACAGATTAACTGCTGACCTTTCTGCTCACTGAAATCATTGCTCAAATCTCTACAGATAACTGATCCTATTTTTCTACTGTGTAAACCAAATCTGATACAAAAGATGTCACAGCATTTTGATTTTAAGTCGTTTCTTACCTTTCTGGTTCAGAGGCCCGCGGGGGATTTCAGTGCAGTTGACTGTTAAAAAAAAAGGGGGGGGGGTTTAAGACATTTTGCATTGGACTACTAAGAAAACAAGTTCAAATTCCAAAAAAAATGATGGAAATACCTATGGTATATACTAGGTATCAAACATTTTATATTAGCTTATCCTTGCACATTTCATGTACTTTATCAATGTTGTTATTGTGCTACTTTTTCTAATCTGCGTGCCTCAGGAAGTTGCCCTCCAGGTAACTGAACTGAATTAATTCAAACAGGAAATGACACTCACCTTCGGATGGATTCTGTGGAGAAGAAACAAAGGGGCAACATAGTGAGATTATTATGGCAGGAAGATGACATCCTCAAATGAATATTTTCTTAAATTCTATGTTTTTTGCCACCTCTGACATTAAAGTTATCATAGCATATCATTCAGTTTTCTAACCACATGATATTACTGAGACAAAAACACGGACATATCCATAGAACTGGTTCTTCACTGTAGTTATTGTTTACATGACTTATACACTGATTGGCCACTTGTATAACCTCATGTGATCCAATAACACATCTCAATCCCTATTTTCTGCCATTACAATAATAATAATGTTCAGTTTTGACTGGCACTGTCAGACAGTAATTAATTGAACTATATCTTCATTATAGAAGTTCTAGTTTGCAGTAGTTTTGAACTGGAGTTATTATCTTTCTGACAGTCAACAAAACCTGAAAACCTGCAATCTCTGTAACTGTAGAATTAAAGGCAGAGGAGGCAAAGGAGTATTACACTGCATTACAGTGTACTGGTGTACCTAATAAAGTGGCCGGTCAGCTTATAATTGCATTAAAACAGCTAGTTTCAGTAATTTCTCAGTGTGCAGTAATCATTTTTCACATAATGTAATACCTCTGATGGGCAGTGCCGTGAGAAGGTCGTTGTGTTCAAGCGGTTGAAGGTGACCAGCTCATTGATGCTGCAGTTTTTAACCAGCTTTTCATCTTTGCCAACCACAGTCGCGAGCACGACCTGCGAGAGAAAACACAGAAACAAAAGAAGTCCATCACACAAACCATCGGACAAAAACTCTCATCCCAACAACTGATACTGTCTTTGTTTTGAGCAATAGAGGTAGAAATGTAGGTGATAATTTGTATTAAAAAAGTGGTTTTATCGCTAAGGCTTACAAGAACATTAAAATAAGTAGAAACATAAATGTCTCAATAATAATGTTATTATTTCCAACTGTGCCTTCTAGCTGTGAATAAAATGTGAAATCTGAAATCACTGAGCTAAATATTGTAGCTTTAACTTACATTTGCGACTGTATCCGACCACGAGAACACGCAGCCGGATGTATTTAAGACACGGGATTCCTCTGCAACGAAGCAGGTTGTCTTGACACCATCGTGAGTGCAGGAACATTTAATGTCACTTGCACTGCCAAAGCGTAGAAAGGTACCTGGAGACAGAAAAGGCAAATTAATTACCATAAGCAAGATTTGGTCATGAAATGTTCTTAGCATCTATAGACTTAATAATAGATCATATATAGATAATTAAGCTACATAAGCTATATTTAACTGTATTTCCCCAGTTAAATATAAAACAGTCAATGCTAACATGAACATAGCATAGTCTGATCCAGCTTCAAATGCCTAAAATTATTATTTCCTTAGTAGTTGTGATGCCCCAGACTACTGGACTTCTTTCAATTTAAACTGAAACATGACTTTTTTATTATTCGAAAATACACACACCGGATGCTTAAGAACATCTGTACACAGTAAAAAGAAAAAACACTTCTGTTGCGATTACTCCAATACAAGTAAAAGTCCTGTAGTCAATACCTATTTCAGTAAAGGTACAAGAATATCAGCATCAAAATGAACTTTAAGTATCAAAAGTGTGGCTCCGCTGTTAGAGCGATCACCCACTGATCGGAGGGTTCAATCCCTGAACATGGCAGTCTACATGTGGAAGTATCCTTGGGCAAGACACTGAAGGGGTGTATGAATGGGTGAATGATTGTCGTCTGCAGTGTAAATCAATTTGAGTCGTCACAAAGACAAGAAAAGTGCTTTAAGTGCAGTCAATTCACATTTTAAAGTACTCGTTATAGAGAATGGACCCACTCAGATTGTTATATATATATTCTAAATATATTATTAAATTATTTGTCTTTAATAATAACAGTGTTTAAAGTTTGTCACAGCAATGTGCAGCCCACTGCTCCTTGCATGATGTGTAAAATCCAGAGGTTGAATTTCCCAATTGTGCGATTAATAAAGTAATTAATCTAATCTATTCTAATTTGAATTATTTAACTGTGGTTTGATTTATATAAAAAAAAATATCTTGACCTGATAGGAAGTGGTAACTAAAACTGCCAGCTAAATGTAGTGTAGTGGAGTAAAAAGAACAAAATTTGTCTAGTATAGTATAGTTACATAAAATGCTAATACTCAAGTAAAGTACAAGCTGAAGTACAGTACTTGTGGGAAAAAAAAGAAAATGTACTTGGTTACATTGCTCCACTGGCCTTTAGCTATTACAGGACATCAGTACTGTAAGCTCAAAAAGTTTACAGATGAGAGCATGAGCAACATTTCATCACCCCCCCCTCTCCCCCGGCTATCCCGCCTACTTTTTATACGTCACTTTGACTGGAAATCCCCCTCGCTATGGCGATAGGATCGAACCAGAACGAGCCGGCGAGTTCATGGTGTAGGCTTCACGTCACGTCACGTCACACCTCTCAACATCCTACATGTGAGCGTGTTTTCAAACAACTTGCAGACTGCAGACACATTCTCCCCGAGACAACTTTGACTTTCTAAATCTAAAGAACTAAAAAATAATAATTTCAGGCAATTCATTAATTGCGTAAGTTAATGCTCTATGAAAATTAAACGCCTCCATTAGGCCACAGCCGCTCAGATAACACACTCATCCGATGTGTTAACATGTCTAACGGTGCTAAAACAATGCCATTATATGATATGAACAAACAGTTTGTGCTGTCAACCGCCAAAAAAATGAGCAAAGCATCGGTCACCGCTGAATGAAAGACCGTAACCTGTGACTCACACCGGGTGATGCAAACTTCACTCATGAATAAAAAAAGCATCTGAGTAAGCACGTTGACTTCGAACAACAGTTTTCTGCACATGCTGCGGGTTTTACTTCCAAGTTATTACTGAAATGGCACATTGTACTCACATGTAAGCAGCAAAAGGCACCCCTTGGCGAAGCCCATTGTTTCTGTTGGGCAGTGTCTCCGCAACTGAGCATTTTCTAGAATCTCCGCGAGGTTTCTAACCTTGACTTCCGCGTTCACGTAGACTGGTTTCGCCCCTTAGAAACTGAACCTTCAAAATAAAATGCTTAAATACAAAGTTATTGTCAAAAAAAAGTACAAGCATGAAAAAACAGATTCACATGGTTGTGTTTGAGCTATTTCCAGTTTTCTGGAGGTTTTCTTGTCACTTTCTCCCACACATAATAGACTATTCAGAGTTTGTGTACTGTTATAGCTTTTGTTTTGAAAGTCAAAAGAAAACTATCCTCGCTTTCCTCTGTATACTTGATCTGAAGTGTGTGTTTGTGTGTGATGCAACCTAAGCAATGAAACAGAAATACGGGAGATGGGGGAGGGTGTTTCGTCATCGTGCGAGTAAAAAAACACAAGAAGTTGGATGCGGAAAGCACAAGGTTAATGAATGATGTGTTGTCTGAATGTGCAAGTGTTTGCCTTTTGTTCATATTGACTGGTACCAGCTCTTGTCTTTATCCAACTAACATCTATCTTCTTTCAGGTCACTTTCTTTTATCTCACATTTTTAAGCATGTCATAGATATTGCACTAACCTTCAGACATCAAAAGCCTCAAAAGAAATTCTTAAAAAATTTGCTTTAATATAACAGACCAACACATTTATTATGAGAAACAACACACCTTGCTACAAGGTGACACCTGTATGTGTGTTTACAATACAAAACAGCTCTGAATTCCAAATTGAAATAATCCTAATGATAATAATAAATTAAAATCCGACCTATGCATTCACCCTCTGTTAGCAGAAGATAATCTACTATGATACATTTATTCATCAGTCCATTCAGCCATGATGCAGATATGTGGTGCCAACTGCTCCTTGCATGATGTGTTCACTTGTGCGTAAAAAAGGGATGGGTTAAATACAGAAGTTGAATTTCCTGCCTTACAGCTTCAGACAGTTAGATTCCTACAGCCCGACCATCCACTTATCATCACATATTGTCCATAAAGAGCATTAATTATCAGCCTGCCTGCTTTTACTGCACGTCTGGTGCATCTTTATAGCCGTTATTGATATTCATAACAACATAACGACTGAAAATGAACACATAATGACTTCTTAGGTGTCCTCTGATGTCACAGTGAAATGTCTGGCCTTAACCTGATTAGCTAGTTAAAAATAATTCCCTTTACATGTGCACACACATGAACATGTAAAGGGAAAAACTGACAACTTGTGCCACAATATAAAATGATAAGATAGAGGACTGCATTTATATTATCTGACCCTGGTTATTAAAGATAAACCTGCACCGGTTCTCTTGTCCTGCTGTGTGGGATGACTCAGGGTTTTTTTAGGGAGTGGCAGGCGGTTGCTGGCGTACTCCAGATAAATATCTCATAATAAGTCAAATAAAACCATAAACAGCGCTGGGTGTGATGTCCACTACAACCCTGGATAAGGAATTCTGTCTTCGACTCTCTTCTTCTTTGGTTTGGGGGAAGTTACAGCTCCTATTGCACAAGCAGACGTTCAAGTGTAAAGCCCCAAGAATCCCGTAGTTATATTACTGTGTGTGAAATATATTTGAAAACCATTCCAACAAAGTGCTCATCTTAAGTACTTCTGCCAACCCAGCTGCTAATTATGATCGTCCATGCAGCTACTAATAGTTTGTTATTACAACACCTACAGCTGAACTGTCTCTACTGAATATCATCACTCAGGAAAAGCAGGAAGCTGTTCCTGTGAGTCAGCATGTAAAACAGGACTCCCCCTGAGTGGAATGCAGCCATCATTAATGTTGATAATCAGGTCTGTGCTTTTACTCCTACAAGTCAGAATGTCAGAAAGTTGATTTCATTCAGCTGTTGGTGAGTCGTACTACACATGAACCAGCAGTGGTGGAAACTAACTAAGTACTTTATACT
>CAFUXE010000068.1:104913-158277 GCA_903364295.1 Serranus cabrilla | reverse complement strand
CCATTTTTCACACACTCTCTTGGTCAAAGCATACACACACTTTTTTTTTCTTATTTTTTTAAAGCTTTTGTTGCCCACTGAAGGGCTGCATCCTTGAAGCACATAGGTAGTAACCTTAAAGTTTAGTCCAATACTCGAACTGATGCCTCCACTGGTAACGTTCCCTCTGATCCAGATACATTTCTCCACGTAAATAAAACATGTGACAGCACCCTTTAGACCTTTCCCTCATGTAACGACCTGTTCAAAACATCTCATATCCCGCTTTGTACATTTATATACTGTACATCCACACACACACGCGCACACACACTGCTGTTGTACACAAGCACATACCACAAACACATTACTAACAGTGAGTGGGTAAACGGACACAAAAAGGAAGTAATACACTGACTGTAACAAACATTAAATGACTGCATGTTTTTTCTCATAGAAAAGGGATTAATTGGTTTGTATTGCTTTGGCCTGTTCTGGGAGCAGTCTGCTCCTGCTGTCCTCCTCCAGGTGCTGCAGGAGCATCAGGGAGCCACCGCACCGACCCACTGAGAGGACACGGGAGCCGGGAGACAGCCGGAAACTTAACCCATCACAAATGTCTGTTTGTCACTTCAGTTTCCAACCATGTTGTTGTTGTTTTTTTTACCCCCGTTCTCCTCCTGCGTCCCCGTTTCCCCTTTTCCTGACGGAGGCTTCACTTTAGAAAGTGTCTTTTTGCGTGGTGAAGTCTGTGTCCTCTTGGTCCCATTTGCCTGGGGACAGGCACTCTTCAGTGTTGAAGTCCTGAGGGTTTACCCCAATGTCCAGGACCTGGGGGTTAGTGCGAGACTCAGCGAGTCTGCAGGGACACAGAACAGGACATCTGTTAGCGACTCGCTACGATGAAATCTGAGTAATAATCAAAATTGCTGTTATTATTAACAACACTGTGAACAATGGAAGGTACAGTGTGCACATAAATGGACACAAACATGTCCACAAAAATAAACAATAGGATCTTTATTTGTAATGAAGAGAATGATAAAAAATAAAGCACATGTGGCCAGATGTTGCAATAAAATGATTCCCTTCATGAACGATTCATGGCAGCACAATATTGAACTTCCCTAAAGTTTGGACACACTTTCTCATTCAGGGGTTTTTCTTTACTTCTATTATACTTTATACATTGTAGAAACTATGATGGAACACATATGGAGTTATGCAGTAAACAAAAAAGTCTCAAACAAACCAGAATATGTTTTATGTTTGAGATTCTTCACAGTCTCAAACACATTAAGAAGGCAAGAAATTCCACAAACTCACTTTTTTTTTAAACTACATCATTCCATGTGTTCTTACATAGTTTTCACATCTTCAGCATTAATATATAAAGAAAAACCATTGGATGAGAAGGTGTCCAAACCTTTGACTGGTGCTGTTCATTCATTTAAACACACACACACACACACATTAGACCTACACGTGACACACACTGTTTTCACTCAGCGTGACATCTCTCACTCAGTGTCATGGCACTAACAGCTGATGGACGTGAGGCGGAGACACAGAAAACACTTGTGATGAAGACGTGGACAAATATCAGTGAAACTGGTTTGGGAAAGGATGGATCGAACTGTGGAGTGACATGACCAGTTTTCCTCCCTCAGTGCGTCTCTAGTTCAGTGAAACAGGTCTAATTAATGGTATATATAAGAAAGAGTGATGCTGCATGAGTCTGAATCTGCATGGACACTGATATGCAGACAGATGAGCTGGAGAAGTGGGTTGACTCGGGGAGAATGAGGTGGAAGTCACTAGATCCAGAGAATGACATTGTTACCTGAGTAGGATTCAAAGCTATCCAGACTGCGGCTGGGGGTGCAAAGAAACATCACAAGTCAGGCAACAAGTAAACTGTTCTGCACAGCCTCATAGTAACCCTGAGTGGGTGTCACCTGAGACTTTTAAACTTAAAGGTATCACCATGAAACTTCCCCAGTTTGTTATTTACATTAAGACAAAATTTTTTTTGCATTGCAAGTTTTCTTAAATTGTATGTTGAGATATGCAAATTAGGTGTGAACTCATTAAATATGCACATATTTGCATATATTTCCAGGACATACATTTCAAAATTATTGTTTTATTTTGTTGCTATTTTAGATTAAATTTTTCTTTAAAGAAGGACAATTTTTTCGTCATGTTTTTAGTAACAAAATGTTCTATAAATCAGGGTATGAATAATATAAAAACCTTCAGAATATAGTTAGGGATAAAACTGGGAAGTTTGGTGTCTGTAAGTGGAGCTGAAGTTGAGATTTATGAGAAAATACTAATTTAAAGATAAAGATTTCATCCATTCATAATGGAAATGACTATTCAAAGACAAAATATTGAATCTAATTAATAGCAACAACAATGTAGAACATTTTAAACACCTAATATTGTGCAGGACAGTTGGAGTTTTATTGAGGTTTAGACTAAGTTTGCAGTACTACATGTTGTAATAGAAACTATTAGTGAATTTAGGAGAAATCTACAGACTCTAATGCATTTAATATAGTTAAATATAAACCTAAATGTCTGTTTTGCATGTTTTCTTTCCACTATTCTAAAAGAAGACATGTTATGGGAGAAAAATAGCCCAAAACCTGCATGAAAAACAACACATTTGTCTCTCCATGCATCTACAGCTGTGACTGCTCCACGTCCAGCAGGTGGCAGCGCAGATTAAAATAAAACAGGATCTCAACACATGAATCCATCTGCAGCTCAAAGCGAATATCAGAGCGACAAAACTGCTCATCTAAGAGAATTTAAATGCCACTCATGAAACATAAACAGCAATTAAAGCTAAGAAGAGCCACGTTGAATTAAAACTCAGCATAAGATAACAGATGTTTTTATGATGTTCTGTTAGAAGATCTCCGTTCTGTTGGGAGGGAGACGAGCCTGTGGTGTTTACACACTTTGATCAGATTCACGAGAGCAAAATGTGTCACTAGTGAAGAATAAAAACTGTTTTTAAGTCTCAAAGGAGCTGTGTACGTGTCTGTCAAGTTTAATATAACTGATGAATGTGTTTGTATCTGATAATATTGTGCAGCAGCTTATTCAGAGCAAGGCACATTTATGTTACACATTAATCCAGAGCTTATTCCAATCCTCACATAAACTGTATGTGCAACATGCCCTCTATCAGGAACCGTTATTTACCCATCATCTGTAATATTCTCATTCACAGAATCATCTATTATTTCCTCTTCCGCTTTGACCCCAAAATGACCAGAACAATCAGCTGCTCCTGAGGGACAGAGATGTCACCCTGACCCTCAGGCCCGCCACGAGTTTCCATCACTTCAGAAAAATCTACATGTGGATGCATCCGTGTTCTTATGCTGAGAGCATCCTCATTAATCACAGAGCGGGAGATTAACGGCGTTAGGGTGTAATTACAGTGTGTGCAGACAAATAATCATCTGATAACGGGCTGAAATGGCCTCTTAGCGCTTGATTACAGCGACTCAATGAAAGTGAGAAAATAGAAAGCCCACTGTCCAATTAGTGGAGGGAATGAAAGGCAGGGCCAAAGGAAATAAATGCACTAATAAAATGTTGAATGAGTCTTTATGGAGGTCTGAAACAAAACAGTTGCACTGTGCAACCTGACAGCAGCTTATCAGTGTGTGCTGCTGACGCTCACTAAATTGAAACATTCATCACAGTGGAGTCCATCAGATCAGTTTGTTGGGAGTTTAAGGAAAAACAATCAGCACAGACATTTTGCCGGTGTGACTCAAAAGAGCTCCAAGTTACTTTCCGTTGAGTTTGTGAGATAAATACAAAGTAGTGTGTCCCTCAGCAGCACTCTGTTGTAATCACAGGCTTTCTGAGCTTTAAATGAAACCAGCGTGTGGGCCTGAGATGATGGTAAACTGAGCCTACAAAAGCAGCGTGACTCGGGGCGGGTGCCGGCTGTAAACGGAGCCCGGCTCCTGCCCCGTGGGAGCGCCCCGGGGGTGAACCGAGCAGAGGGAGAGGCAGTGTTTTACTGCCGGAGCGGCCCAAACCCGCAGGAGGCTATTTTCAGAGCAGCAGCCCGTGTGGCTGTTAAGCAGAACCCGGACTTTAGGGAAAACCCAAAACCACTCTGGTTCTCACCTTGAGAAAGCTTCATCCAGACCGTCCTCCAACTCCTGCAAACAGAGCAAACACGCTGCGGTTAAAGACGTCTGATGAGAGGACAAGCAGACAGATGTTATTACCAGAGTGCAGCTCATATGGGATTTCTGAGGCGGATGTGATACTGATGTTAGATGGGAAGATTCATCAATAACCGGAATAGTGGCCAACACAGTATTTCTTTTTTTAGCTGGAATGAAAATAGCCTTTATTTTATGTGGATTGTGCTCTAAACTCTAGGAACAAATAGGAATAAAATACAGACCAAAAAAGTTGGGACGCTGTGTTAAATGTCACAAAAAAAAGAATTAGCAAATCTCATAAACCTTTATTTTATTCCCATTAGAACATAAACAACAGACCAGATGTTAAAACTGAGACATTTTACCATTTCATGGAAAATATTGGCTAATATATGAATCTGATGGCAGCAACACATCTCAAAGTAGTTGGAAAAGGGCCAGATTTACCACTTTACTTAACCTAATTCATTTTCAAATGATCCTCCACTTTTCCAGCCTTTTGTTGCCCCTGTACCAACTGTTGCTGCCTTTAAATTCAAAACGAGCTTCCATAGTTTCCATGAAATGGTAAAACATCTCAGTTTCAACGTCTGATATGTTGTTTATGTTCTATTGAGATTTGCAAATCACTGCATTCTGTTCCAACCTTTTCAGAATTGGGGTTGTTTCAAGCTAATTTAACATCATTATTGCTCAGTTTGAGTAAATTGATGACTATGTTTTTTTAAAAAGAACAAAAAGTAAAAGCTTACAGCATTTCTAAATCATGTCAAGCAGCATTTTCTGCATGATATATTGTGTAAAAAGGTTTTCATAATGGCTCATATCGGACAGCATACAGATAAGCCTTTAATACGTCAATATCAGCTGTTAATATCTCACTTTCCCTCACATCTGCACACAGTGACCTCTCTCACTATTCTCTCCCCTCACAAGAAGGTTAACGGAGCCGCCTGCAGCCCACACCCTCTCCAGCTATGCCACCATTTGATAAGGCCGCTTCTGTTCAATAGGCTATTGTGCGACTCTGTGCAGCAGCTGAACAACTGTTGAATCGGCTCCTCTGAGTACAACAGGTACGCTCCATCACCGGCTTTTCACTAATTAATCAGTGCTTCCTGTGTGGCATTCTTCTTCTTCCCATCTTATCAAGCCTGAGCAGATGAAACTTGCTGCCCAGCCTGACTTTTGTCTTACCCATACAGTATTGTTGTTCTCTGTTGCGTGATTATGCACCATAAAGGGATCCGATTCAGTCTGCTTTGTTCCTGAGTGGACCAGCGCCACGTTGGCTCCTTCTGCCAAGTCCAGAAGTTTTCCTGTGGCTACTTCTGTAACACAGGACAGACAGAAAACATATGGAGATGCATGAAAATTCACAATTCACCATTAGATTTCATTCCTAGCACAGAGAAAACGGTGTAATAATAAAGATAAATAACCATTTTGTGATTAGTACTGGAGCCCGACTGATATGGGACTTTTAAGACTGACGCCGATACTGATTATAGAGGCGGAAAGTTTCACCACTCTGTAAAGGTAAACAGAGAGCTACTGTAAAAAAGAGAAATTCAGTTTAAGTGAACTTATTGACCCTAGTCAATTTATGTTGCAACAACAGTTTATAGGGAAGTGCAGCTTATTCTACATGACTTTCACAAACATAACACTTGTCATACATTATATAAACATTGTGTTACATAGTCAGCTAATTTTATAAATGAGAACTGAGAAAATAAAGAAGAAATAAGAATAAAATAAATAGCTAAATTAACATCATTAATGATCAAAGAATGAAAAAAAATAGCTAGCACCATTTCTAAATCATGCCAAGCAACATTTTCAGCATATATTCTATAAAAAAACTTTTCATGATGGCACATATTGGACAGCATATACACTGATACAGGATATAAATTAGGAGTACACAGTAGAGTTGCATGCACAAAGTCTGTGACTTGACGCTATTCGTTCTGATGATCCTGTAATGTATCTCACAGATGCAGCCGTCTGTGGATTGTCACTTGTGATAAGTGAGCATGCAGTAACCTCCTGACTCGCACGTCTAACCGCGGTGACACCGCTGATCTGTAATGGGATTGGCTTGTAATGGCCTCGCCGGATGATTAATGTGTGTCAATAACGTGTGTCAACACTAATTTCTGTCTCGTCTCTCGGCTAACACTGCCCATAGAAAACAGGGAGTTCGAGCACTTCTGCTCAAACTTTAAATCCTCGAATGACCTTTTCCCTGTTTTCTGTGTTCCTCAAAGGAGAGACTCACACACAAGTGAGTCAGCAACAGCAATTCCCTTTGACTGGTCCTCTCTGTCAACACGGGCTCAAAGGCATTTAAGAGTATTCTGCTCTTATGAGGAAGGCAATATAAGAGCGGCTGTCACTCACGGGGAAAGAGGAGGATCATGTGATGGAAATGCCTCGAGGTTAACAGCTTTGTGAGAATCAAACCCTCAACTGGCATTTAACTAAACAATTAGTGATTAACTGATTAAAAGAAAATGAATCACAGACTTTTCTACAGTTCTGGTTATTTCTTAAGCAAAAATGTGAGATATTTGCTGTTTCTTTGCCAAATATGGGAGTTAAAGAAACGTCCTCAGATTTCCGAGTGTTGTTCGGACAAAACAAACATTGTAAGGATGCCACTAGTGATGTTAGGGCTCAGGGAGATTTTCTAACCAGCCTCTGAGTCTCTGTGTGTTTGTCTTTCCATCGATTTCCTGGACAAATGTTTGCCCAATTGACTTTACACTTGGTGGGTGCATTGCTGAGGACATGAGGAAGTGTTCTGCGAGGAAACATGTGAGCTCTTGAGATCTGCAGGACATATTTATTAGTGGGGCGTTACAGAAGTACACACTGCTGAGTGTGATAAGAAGGGACCGGGGTAGAACAGTTTGGTTATGGTGCATTGGTGCAATGAAGTAACACTGAAATATATAGCAGGCAACACAGACAGCATGAACAGTAAAAACTCAATAAAAACAAAATCGTCCCACACCCATAAAAAGAGACATTTTCAACATATTTCAGTCAACAACCTGACTCCTTTTCAGTATACTACCTTTATGAATGTGTTAAGAAAGCAAGTGGAAATCATTTAAATGTCAAACTTTTAGCCAAAATGTCCCATAAACAGGAGCTGCTATCTTCAGCTGGCTGAACTTCTACCCACCTGACCAAACAACCGTGACATTACCTCGTTTTACAGCATTAAAAAGCTAATAAAAATAAACACTTGAACATACATTGATAGGGAACATTTATTTTGTGCTTTTTGCATTTTTTTTGTTTATTCAGCCACCAGGGGACGATCAAGACGTTTTGGCTTTACTTATGTGGCACTTTCAGGCTATTCATCTTATATATAATGTGCAGGCTTTGGTTGGAATGGACACTTTTGCTCCTGGAAATAGCCTGGTCCCACAGAGCTAGCTGTCACAGTGACTAGGTATAATAAAGGCCAAGTATGAAAGGTTAAAAAAAAAGTTATTTCATGACATTGACTTCAAACTAAGAAAAGGACAAGCAGAAACAGTGGTTGCTCTCCAATAGCTGTAAGTTTGTGTATTAAGCCCCATGAAGGAGAAACAGACACATCAGTATCAAGCTGGTTAAGTCCCTGAATTATCAGGGTGATACAGGAAGCAGTGGCATTTCTGTTTTGTAGCCGCTGTAAGAATGCTGGCGCCGCGAGAGAGCTGAGGGTATCATGTCTCATGAATAAAGCTGACTCACCTCTGACAACACCACTGATCCCGAGAGTCTCTCTGACACGGTGGCACGCCATTTGATCAGCCAGAGTGAAGGGTACATAAATGTAACCTTCTGATGGCTCTAAAGCTCTGCTGTCCCCAATCACTGCTTTAGGGCCGGCAGTAAAAAAAAAAAACTCTGGCAGGGCAGAAAGGCTCATCCTATTTCAAAAGGCACTCTGAAGCTTCTACCGTGTATTACTCTGCTGTGCAATTACGCCAATTTGCCTTACAGAAATACAATCCGCTGGCAGCCAAATGTCCCACTGAATGGTCAGCGGGATGATGTTGGTCCAAAAACGAACACCAAGCGGCTCTGCTGCCAGAATCTGTATCCAAGTCCTACTCTGCAGAGTCTTCTCACTGGGGATGATCCTTAAAACCTGTGTCGGCCATAAACTGCTACACGTTCAGGGCCACAGCCCCAAATAAAGTGTCAGAACAGATTTAGAGAGATCTCTCTCTGGCTGGAGGCCACCTGGCGGGACGCGGGGCGAGTGGGAGCTCAGCATAAAGCTGATGTTTTTAGATGTTTTTGGAGTTGCCTGCTAAAAAAGAAAGACTGCCTCTGTGTGGAGCTGAAACCTCCAGAACCGAAAAAGGCACGCACGAAACAGACCAACAAAGAATTTTGAGCAATAAGTAGGCAGCCATTGTGCCTCTGGAAACAAGATGCTGCTCATCTTATTGCATCTCATATGCAACTAATAATGCCTCAAGGTTGTCTGCCTCAGTGGATGTCAACATGTTTAGAGGGCATGACCCGCGTCTCAAGACCTGGAATCTGATCGAACAATGGGGGTCACATAAATGTAGGCTTCTTTCATGCTATTCTACACAAACAGGGCTGTAATTGTGTTTCCGGAGCGGGACAGAATGTAACTGTTTGTCCATGAATTGTCCTCTGTTGTCAGAAAATGTCACGGGGATCGATGAACCAAGGTTTGCTTTTAACAGATCCAAGACAATTTTTCTTTCATGCACTGCAATTTTTGAGGTTTTGGGCTATTTTTCTCCCATAACATGCCTTCCTTCAAAATAGTGGAAAAAAGAAAACATCCAAAACAAACAATAAGGTGTATATTTTAATGTATTTAATCTATCTGCTCCTGTAGATTTCTCCTAAATTCACTAAAAGTTAGCTTCCTATTGCAGCTTGTAGTACAGCAGACAAATTCTAAACCTCGTCATCACAGCATCCTTAAAAAGCTCCAACTCTCCTGCACAATATTATGTTTTTTATGTGTTCTGTATTGTCGTTGCTATGAATCAAATTCAATATTTTGTCTTTAAATATTCTCTCAAAATGAGTTTTTTTTTTTTTATCTCTGAGCCATAAATCTCAACTTCAGCTCCACATTCACCAAACTTACAAATTTTATTCTTAACTATATTCTGAAGGTTTCTACATATCGCTCATACCCTGATTTATAAAATGTTTTCTTCCTAAAAACATCACAAAAATTGTTGACTATTTAACAGTATTTTATGAAATGATTAAAGGAGATATCCCAATTTCCTTTAGTAAAAAAAAAAATGCAATATATCAACAAAATAAAATAATAACTTGAAATTTCCTTTATCCAATGCTCGGATTTACATCCTGGAAATATATGTAAATTAGTGTACGTTTCACACCTAATTTGCATATCAAAATGTACAATTTCATAAAACTTGTAATGCAAAAAAACATCGTCTTAATGTAAATAATTAACTGAGGAAGTTTCCTGGTGATATCTATAAGTCACTAGGTAAAAAGGGTAATTTAGGCCATCATCAAGGCAATTATCATCATACATAATCGCCTAAAAACGTCATTTGATGTTCACTGTTAAAACCCAAGTCGGGAGGAACAGCAGAGAGAAAACGCAGCTTGTTGTCAGCTGACCTGCAGCCTCAGTGGAAGACAACCTTTGACAAGTGGCTGAATACTCCTCCTTTCCCCCCCGAGGCTACGATTACTGTGACAGAGAGGGCGAAGGAGAGAGAGAGGAAGACATGATGATGGGTGACATGACTCACCTCCTCCCTTCAGGCTGCCCAGGCTGGCCGAGCTGTCCGACTGGGAGTTGCTGGCTCCTTCTCCGTCTGAACCCGACTTCACTCGCTTCTCTTTCTCTGCGCGGGGAACCACAGGAAGAAGAGAAAAGAGAGCAGTCAGTAAAAGACGAGATGATTCAGGAGTAACCGCAAGGGTGAGTAACTCCAGGAACTGTTTACTTTTCGAGCTGCTGAAAATGTTCCACTAACCAAGCATATAATGAGTGTAAACAAATTAGCAGCAGTAAATTGGCAGATAGGGTTAAGGCCATTACTCAGGCCATCTGCCAGCTGAAACCTAGAGGGGCCTGGAGAGACTGTAACGCACACGCTTCATACAGCAGTAAATACGGTAAGTGCAGCATTTAAACGGCGCCGTCATGGCATCTGGGTCAGATGGATAATAGGCTCTGCTCGCTCCAAACGTTCTCACCTCCTAAGAAGGTTTTCACACTGTGCAGGATCACCAAGTGCAACTGATAACAGCTTTCGTTTTATTTCCTGCTCTCTTAACACTCTAAAGTAGACACACACGCAGCTAATATTTATCAAGATCTCACTGAAAGTTAACCTCAGCTCACTTTGAACCTTGAAGTCAACACAGGACAAATATCTACATGTGAAGTAAAACCACAAAATATGATATTACAGACAGAGAACATCCCAGATTTAACAAGTTGGGATGTTGTTTGAAATATAAATAAAACAGAAAGTGACCTAAATTCTGCTGGAAACTGCACAAAGACAATATATATTTAATGTTTTTGTCAAAACACACAATTTTGAATTTGGTTCATTCTGTTTTTATTTACATTTCACACAGTGGTTCTTTGGAAATGGGATTTTAAGAAAAGAGTGCTATAACATCTTCATTTTCCCATAAGAAAGTTTTAAGGAAATTAAAATAATCCTTCTTGAAAAATATCTAATAAAGTGTGCAGTTCAGCTCCAGGGCTACATTTATTAAGATCTGTGACACTTTTTTTATGCAGGAGCAAATAACTTCTAGATTTAAGAAATATATTAAGACCACACAGAGAGATTTGGTTGCGAGAAAGTAAAAACTAGTGGAGAAATTAATTTTTAAAACTTAATTAGGAGGTATTGTTCTCAGTCAGGTTCATCTGTCATTCATCAGAATGTCACATGAGTCAAGTAAGAATCAATTCAATTATTTTTCACTTTTGTGAATTATGTGATGGGGTGCCTGTGCTGCATTCAGGTGTCAGAATAACTGGAATTATTAGTTCCTTATCATATTCTGTGGCTCACATCCCTTTCTTCCGTTCTTCAGGGTCACATAAATACTGACAACCACCAACAACGTGTTGTTTAAACGCTCTGAGCAATAAAATACAACAAACCTTCTTTGCTGATGTTGTTTCCACATTATGACTTTAAACTCGTGATCACACTGAAGTTTGTAGACCAAACTTCCAGCTCAGAGAATGGGTTTATCCAAGGAGCATGTGAACGCACCACTGGCTCTCTCTAGTAATGCCATCCTAGTTTTCATTAATTACAGTCAGCAACATCCATTTATATGAATATATTGCAATTTCTTCTCTGGGTTTCTTGGAGGTTTAGTAGAAATTTCAACTGAGCTCAGTGAAAAATAAGCAGCCAGTGAAGCTTAGAATACAAATACAAAGAGCTGCAAAAGTGATGACATTTAGCTTCGAGGCCCAAACTTTGAAAACTCATATTTGGAGTAAAGCTCTGTAATTTTGCAAGGTCCAACAAATTTAATAGAAGTTTTTCCTTGAAAATCCATAACAAAACCTGGAAAAGTTCTGAATTCTGTGTGCGTTTGCATGCCTTGAGACTAAGACCGTAAAAACAAGAAATCTCCTCTTCCACTGTCCAACTCTCCTTTTCTCTTCACACCTTCGGTCACAACTTATGTGTCGAACATGATGGGAAAATAGTTCTTATGGTGTGTCTTTGGCTTTCAAAAAATACAGCCTCACTGGTCTTTAAAATAGCACTACTAAAAATGATAAAAGACCCTATAAAAATATTTTACCTGTTTTAATTAAGTTGAGTCAGCTCTCACTGAGGAGCCTCATCGTGCGCATTATGAGGCACAATCAAAATTTGACTTATTACTTCAGAAATTTGTTGGCTCTGACAGAATAATGACTGCTGTACAGCTGCATTTTCAGCCTTACAATAAAGCGTAACACTGAGAGGTCCCTGGTTTCTGCAGCATCCTGCACAAAGTGTCAGAAACAATCTATTAATAAACGTATTATCCTTAGGCACTCCAAACATGTCTCCTCTCACAAAATATCTCTGCTGAATATAGATAGATAAGAGTGATTTCCGAAGTTAAAAAAACAGCTTTTACTCCTGGGTCGTTCCTTACCAACTCACCTTGACCTTACAGTTCATGTCACGGATTTTCTTAGAAATAAAAAACATGAAAAGTTCTATTAAATTCACCAAACCTTGCAAAATCCTTGACTCCATTCCAAATACTTTTTTAGTTATGAATTTTTAAAGTTTACCTCAGAGCTAAATTTCATCACTTTTGCACTCCTGTGTATTCGGAGCCTCACAGATTGCGTATTTTTCACTGGATTGGGTTGAAATTTGTACTGGACAACAGAGAAACCCCAAGAATAATTTACAATATGTATTTATATAAAAAGAAAAGAAAAAAATACATATTTTTTTACCCAACAAAGTAAATTTTCAAAATTAATATCTCCATAAGTTTGTATTTTTTTGCACCAAATGTGGATTCTGTGTAGTATTAAAACCGTCCTTCCACTTCTAGAAGTTAATGGATCCTGCAAAGAAAATTGAGTGCTTAAAATAGCCTTGGAGCTGAAAACCCCACTTTTAAAGATGCTTTGACAGGATATTTCCCCAAGAAGGATTCTTTTTATTTCCTTGAAAGCTTTTTATGGTTAAGTGTTAATGCAAATAAATATATAAACACAGAGCGAGCCTCTACTGTGAAGCTTGAATTACGGAAGAAGTGTGAACTCCCTGAGGTGCCAGGATGCTGACCCACTCTAACTCAAGCTCTCAATACTGTCGCTACACATTTAATGTCAATTTCTGTCAAACAAGACCTGTTTACAGCAAGGAAGTGTTTGTGATTGCATCATCCTTCTTGATCTAAAAAAAACCAACATCTTATTTCCCATGAGCCCAGGTAGCTTAGTGATGGCAGTGTTACAAAACTTTCCCCCGGGCACCTGTTTCCCTCCGCTGCCTTCCCAGTGCAGAGTTTTCATCCAGCTAAACATGGAGGAGTTCAAAGCAAGCTGTCGTGTTTACAGTGAATACTTTATGAATGCAGATTTATGAACAGAGATGGGAGCAGTAACATACAGAGGAATGTGGGTCAGGAATGTGTGGTGGGCTGTGGAGAACCACTGTGGGTGGTGGAGGAGAGTTTTTAAGAGACAGAAGCTGCAAACTAGACAGACATACAGTAGAGACCCCCTCTTCCTGCCCTGATCCTCCGGAGTCTTGTAACTTTAATGAAACAGAATTGAAAGGATTTTTTTCCCTCTCCTGAGCTCCCTTTCTTCTTCTCTGACACAAGAGAACACCACTACTTCTTCTCTCTTTTTTTTAAAATATGCTTTTCCATAACCCCCAACCAGCATGGCACGAGTTCTCCTTCATCA
Source organism: Serranus cabrilla (assembly GCA_903364295.1). NCBI lineage: Eukaryota > Metazoa > Chordata > Actinopteri > Perciformes > Serranidae > Serranus > Serranus cabrilla. The sequence goes on along the minus strand of CAFUXE010000068.1, from coordinate 144,627 downwards.
GTGACTCTGCACTGAACCACACTGTGCAACCGAAAACAGCTCAGCAAATTAAACATCTTATTAAGCCGTGAGTAGAAAAAGAAGACAAGGAGAGGTGAGGATTGGTGGGAGAGGGAGAAAGCAAGCAAGACGTAATGAAAAAAGAAATGTGGGAGACAAAACGTACGAGGTGAAAGAGTGAGGAGGCAGCAGACTTAATATTCAAGTCAAAGTTACAAACAACCAAATGAGGAGGCGTGAGGCAAGGAGCCTGTGGCCTTGATGTGAGGAAAAATAATCCCTCCTCAAAATATAAATGTGCCCACATAAAAACATTCCTACACACCACAGAAGAAGAAGAAGAAGAAGAGGGGGTAGAGATGTGGAGTAAATAAAAAGAGGCTGCTGGAATTTTCATACAGTGCAAGTGTGTGTCTCTAAAGGACTGAATAAATAAGCTCGCCTTCGCGTGAGACAGGATCAATGGCACTGACACTGAATCTGTCAGGGGGCTGAGCTCCCACTGACACACGCGCACAATCATTTTCCTTTCCCTCTTACACACTCCCCCGTCCCAACAGCCCTCTCTGCCCCGCCTTTCATGCTCTCTTGCCCTCGCTCCTCGTCCCCCATCCCCCTTCTCTCGCTCTCCTCTTCTTCACCCGTCTTATAATAAGCAGAAGCGAGTGCTGCTGTGATGGGTGAGGGGGGTGGGAGAGAAAAAAGAAAATAACTCGATGCAGGAGGAAAGGGGTGGAGGTGTGTGTGTGTGTGGGGTCAAGGTGCCAGGTGCAAAACAAGACAGGCAGCAACAAAGGGATAATCACAAAATTCAAAGGGCGCCACAAAGGCAACATGTATGTAAAAGATGAAGAAGATGGGAGAGGGTTGTGATGCAGGAACCAATATTATGTGGCAAGACCTGCTCATTTACACTGGAGTCATGCATGCAGTAAATTACATGCATGTTCTGCTGAGCTGTACAAAAGAGTGTGTGTGGCGCCGTCCTTACACAGCAGTTTGATTGCCTGCTGCGTCCACGACCGTGTCTGCTTATCTCCTCATTCTAGACATGCGATTAAAAAGGCGCCGATTTTAAAGAATGCTTTCCAAGTTTGACACACGAGAAAAAAATATATAAATACATAATGAGGAGAAAGGGAACATTTTGGCAGTAAAGACAAAAGATATCCAGGGAAAATCCCAGCTCCCACACATCTGAGTCGTGTTCTCTCTGTAAAAGGAGACGGGGAAGATTTACCTCCAGTGAGCCCACCTCTGCCCCGGGCTAACCTTAACTCCTCTCCACCCCTCCCCATGTCGATACCGAGATGAGTCTTTAACCATGACTGAGTTGCCTGTAATAAAGAGGCGTCACTAAACTAAAACAGGTCTCCGAGCTCTCTGGGTGATGATTTAACCGCTGTGTGTGGGGGAGACGAGTTCAATCAATGAGGACATTGCTCTACTGTAGGTGAGTGTGTGTATGTGTGTGTGTATGTGAGGACAGCATTGACTGGCAGGAACAGTTGTCGAGTATTTCACATGACCCCTCTAGAGGGTGTCAAGGCCAAGACCAGGAAGAGAAATTTATGTTGTGCAGGAAACGGTAGAATAAAAGACGGGATCATTGTTTGGCCACTAAGAAGGAAGATAAAGGGTGTGTACAGTAAATGGAGAGAATAACAACAGTGGGGGGAGGAGAGGGAAGAGGAGACGAACGCTTTCACTCGTCCGTCACACTCCTCTGGATGTCTGGTGCGACCATGCGTACCTTCCTTGGCAGCCTGCCAGAATTCAAACGCCACTCTGAAAGCCTGAGCCACCGTTAGGGTTACCGCCTGGGCCTGTTGGATGGAAGCACAGAGACACGAGCGTGAGACAGTGTAGAGGAATAAAAGGAAGATGAGTAATATTCATCTCATCCACATGAACGGAAGCTCGAGGAAGTCGAGGAGCTGTGACTGTGATAAAAAAAACAGGAAGTGAGCGCCAACAAAGGGGGGATCCTTCACAGACACTTGAACAGGAGGAAGAGAAACCCGAGGGCTCCATGACACGTTGTTTATGTAACTGGGAGGATACGTGGCCTTTTGGCTAGAACTAAATTAGTGAGGGGAAGGAAAAGGAGGGAGTGGCTCACTCGTTCTGCAAACCTCCAGGGATGGAGAGAATGCCAGAGAGGGACAAGAACCTCCCCGCCCTTCATGTTCTCACTCCTCGTCTTTCCCCTCATTTAATGCTCGGACATTTGCATACATACAGAGTAGAGATATACTAAAAGTTGCAGCGCAGTTCTGAGGTTTCTTTGCGACACAATGTATCTGCATAGAGTTCTTTCCACACATTGCCGGGAGCAAAAGCTGGATCCAGCACCTAAATGTAGAATCCTGCACCATAATGAATCTGTATCCTACATTTGTAGCTGCAACCTGCAGTCTTACTTTGTTATTCATTCATTTATCCAGTGGCATTAAAGGGATAGTTCACGATTATGATGAAGCCACAGCCAGCAGCTGAATAGTCTAGTAATGCATTTAGACTAGAAATAAAAGGAAACAACTACCCTGACCCTCTGAAGCTCACTAATTGAAATGTTATATTTTGTTTGTTTATTCTGTATAAAAGGGGTTATGTGCAGAAATATATCTTGGCCAGACACACTGACTTTCTGAATAATTAACTGTGAGCTTTAAAGGTGCTGATTGGTGGATCTTGTTGACTTTGGAGGGGCGTCTTTTTGAAAGCACATGAGCTGAATCATCCGTCGGTCACCAGTTATTTTACGGCCCAAATAGCACGATGGGGGCGTGGGGCGCTGTTAAGCTCACAGCTGCAGCCGCAAGCCACCTCCACCCCTGGCCCCAGGGAGAGGTCCTGTGAGGAGATCCACCCACACCAGGCGGCCGTGTCTGAATCCCCCAGGCAGACTAGGAGGAACCCACTTGTTGATCAGTGTAAAAAACATTATCCTCATTTATTTTCTGACTGACAGATATTCTGTATAACAATAATAACAAAAGGAAAACTAGAAAAGCAGTCGGAGATCGCAGAACTCCGCCAAGGCAATAAGGTCGGTTACGCAATACCAAATTGCATACATGAAGGATTATTTGGAAAAGCATGTATTTTGGGAGCACACTGGCATTGAAATATTTCATCCACTAGATGGTGGCAATTAGTGAAGGCAATATGGTCACTGACGCAATAATATAAATTTGCAATATAAATTCCAGATGGTGTTCCGGATCACCGATCACCACCAAAATAATCGTCTGTTCCTTGTCCAAATACACATGTTGTCCGAAAATTTCATCCAATTCTGTGGAGTAATTTTTGAGTTATTTTGTACACAAACAAACAGACTGACTGACACAGCTCCTTGGTGGAGGTAATAATAGTATAGCATAGTTGAATCTTCATATTGAACAGCAAAACCCTTTTTTGATCGAAAAGAATCTGCTTTCCCCTTGTTTCCAGTCTGTATACCAAGTTAACCTGTAGCTGACTGTAGCTTCATATCCCAACAGAGAGATTTCATCATGTGTGTCTGTGCAACTGATCAGTAATGCAATTATCTAATCAGCAAATCACATGGCAGCAACTCAATGCATTTAGAAATGTAGACATGGTGAAGACGAGCTGCTGAAGTTCAAACCGAGCATCAGACATTATATCTCATTCAAGGATTAAGTTGGTTGCAGGCTCTTTGTGTCCACTTACAGAAGGTGAGTGTGTGTAACATCCACATGAATAAGTTATTGGACTACTTCAGGTAAACAGCTTGCTTGTGCACACAGTGGTTGTCTCTCACACACACACGGCTGCACAAACTAAATTACGCACCATTTTCTTCTTAGTGCAGAGGAAGGCATGGCACTCCAGAGTCTCGTTGTGTTGGCTCTGGACGATGTAGGCAAACACTTTGTCATGCATCTTGTCCGCCGTGCAATATGATATTCTGGGGGAAAAAAAGAAAAACACACACAGATGCAAAGACTTTAATAAAAACAGATCAAGTGGGGCCATCGTGCAACTTCATCTCCACTAAGCCGTTAAGCTAGTCCGGCAATCTGATTCAAACTATTCAATCTAGCATTTCTCTGTTATAGAAAAAAAAAAATCCCTGTCATACTTGAAGCCAGCAGCACTCGCAGATCACAGCACTCTGCACACGATCAAACACACACCACGGCTTTGTGCTGGTACGGAGCTGAACAATGTCATGTATTTGAAATAAACACGTGCGCGAGTGGACATCTGTGCCCGTTTCTCCAAAGGGATGCCGCTCCTTTCTGCTTTCCAAACAAGTTACTACATCAACCCCCCCGCTGTGTCCACCTGCTTAACAACCACGACACACAGAGTTTTAAATTACAGCCTTTAGACTGGGCTCGGCCCCTGTGAGGTACATGAAAAGACTCATACAGGCAGAGGTGATTGTTCCTGTCCTGTTCTGGTGTAGGAGGTCATCTACACAGAGATAGTCTACATCCACACAGAGATTTTTCTGTGTCGCGTGTGAGGGAGGTATCAGTCTTGCTTGTCAGTCTCAGGTGCAGAGCTGGGATTTAAATTAAGATGTAATTTCACACAAATAGCTTTTCTCCGCCATTTGATCATCCTGTTATTACCCTAAGACCAAAATGACGGGTACACGGGCCAGTTGGGGAGGGAGACCCAAAACGATGGAGGAGGGCTATAATGAATGTCTGCCATCTGTCCTTCCTTTCCCCTTCGAGCACCAGCACTGTGCTCAAACGTCACCGTGGGATAGTCACACACTCTGTTAACTAATGACTAAGGAATACAAGGTGGGGGTGTCGTAAATAAATGAATAAAAAAATAAAAGTAAGGGAGGTAAAGTTTGGAGACGTTTAAGAATCACAGCTGCACACAACCAAGATTTACGGGGAAATGTTTGGGAGGCAGGGCGTCAGGGAAACTGGGTGTCTAGGCAAATCCATTTCTTTTATTGGTCGTCCGTCTTCTCAGCAGATGTCCAGGGAGGAGGGCTCCAATGGGGTGCGAGATGCAACCAGCTGCTTTATGTCTTCACACCATCCTGAGGTCACAGCTGGACTCACCTCACGCAGTCAGCCTTTTAATTGTTGTAGTATTTACCTCGTATTGTTCAAAAGAGAGAATCCATCATCAGCGCAGCATTTTACTGGAACTGCATTGCAAAACTGGAGGGTTGGATGCATCGGGTGTTTTTGCACACGAAAGAGTAAAAGAGAAGCTGCTGTAAACTTCCCTGAAGTGCGTGATAAGGACGTCCTCAGTGGAGCTGAAACGATTAGTTCAGAGGTTTTAAAACTGTGAGGCTTGGCCCCCTGTGGGAGGCACGGGAGAGTTGAAGGAGGGGCGCAGAGGGAGAGGCCTGCAGCAAAGATACTGTGGAAGATAAAAATACAGGTGCAACAGGATGTTTGGCCTGCTCTCTTTTGGCCTACTCACATGTAGCAGCAAGAGCAGCTGTGACACACAGGTCATAGAGGCAATGAAGGTACTTTTTCTCAGTCAGAACTCTGTACACACAGAAAGGCTGCACAGAGTTGAAGTTTCAGTGCGATTTGCACTTTTTGAGCATATTATCGTTGAGGTGCATTGCAAATAAACATCCGTAAATCCTAAATCATAAAAAAGACACTCCTTTGATCGCCAGAACCTGTCGAGACTGATGACATTTTTAAGTTTTCTTTAGAGTCAAAGTAATTCAGCGATAGCTGTCTGCACATCCATGGGTTCACTGCAAACAGGAACTGATAACGGATTATTCAGCATACTTTTGATGCTGCCAATTATGGCCCCAGCTAACTAACAGTGAGGCAATGTCAGAGTTTGAAAGCTCCTCGACCAGTCAATTAATAGACATTAACCAGCGATTTGACAATGAACTAATTATTACTAATTAAGTCATTTTTTAAAGTAAAAAATGTCAAACAATGTCTGGTTCATACCATTTAAAATGTGAAGATTAGCTTCAGTTTCTGAATGACCTACTGGAATGTTGGTCAAGAAAAAAACATTAAAGAAAATATTGCTTCACCCTTAAAATAACCCTTTCTAATATAAATTCCTCAACACATGTTAACTATGTTTTTCTTGCATGCTTCCACAGTGAACATTCAAACTGGAGGCATGCATGAAAAACAAAGTTTTCTTCAAGAATTCAGGGTCAGTAATTGATGTAAAAATTATGATGATTTAAAGGTGAAGTATTTCTTTAAAAACATGTTTCTGTTCAGTTTGATCTCACTGTCTATATGCACTTAAAACCCATTTTATCCAAGTGTAAGAGATTTATTGCTTGCATACACAAGTTCAAAGGAGGGGAAAGGTAAAATGGCAATGTTCCTGATGTTAAATCTGAGGAGAAAAAAAGCAGCACAGTGATGTAGAGCCCAGATTTTTAATATAGATAAATCCAGTATGCCTGAGAAATTAACTCCACTGTGATTACTCTAAGCTGCACAGCCAGGAAGCAGTTGTTTAATGACAAGCGATGCAAAATTGAGCAGGTGGGAGGAATGAAGCTGTCCTCTGCGATATATATATTTTTAGGCAGCATCCCAAAGGTGACACGGAAAAGCCAGAAACATGGTCAGTGTAGACAACTTGTCAATCACAGTGTTCCAGGAAAACCATCAACAATTGACGTTTGTCCTCAATCTGCCAGTTTTTAGGAGAAATTATTCAACATAAGCCTATTCATGCTTGCAAAAATGATGGAAAGTCCCATTTCTCCTTGATATGCAGACTCATAAATGTGGAATTTTAGAAAAGTGATTCAAGCTTGGATCATAAGCTCGAGGCCAATGGAGGTTAGGCAGCTTTAAGTGTGCAGGCTGTGGCAGGCAGGGGAGATCTGTAGGCATTTACTAGAGAGAATGTGTGTGTGTGTATGTGTGTCAAGATCAGACATACAGCTGTTGTAATGCTCCCAAGAGAGCTGAGATTGATGAGACATACTGCTGATAGACAGAGTACACTCTTCTCTCACACACACACACACTGAAAGTCATTACACTGCCTTTGAGTACCACACCTGCTCTTACACTCACATCCATCCAGTGATGGATGAGAGCGAATAACAACTTTTGTTTTATTGCAGGTGATAAGGACAAGCCTAGGGTGAAAGTATTTCATAACTGGGGCTGCTGGACTGAGTCAGGGACACAGATTGTGTGAGGGAATAATGGCAAGAGCTGAGCAGTCGAAGTAAGAGGAGGACTGACCTGTATATGGAGATGTTTTCTATCAGCTGGTTGGAGGCACTGTCGTATAGGATGATTCCTCTCGGGGAGACTGTTAATGTGACTTTCTGGAGTTTCTTTCCACTGGCTTTGGCCTGGAAGGAAAGGGAGAAATAAATGGTGGAGCTCACAAAGAGAAAACAGGGTATGTGAGTGAGATAAACAAGAAAAATAGCATGGCAAAGGCTCAACTTTGTATTTATGTAAATGCTGCTAATTCTTTAATCAGAGCAGCCAATTATGTCTTCAAAGAACCCAAACTTTAGGTCGACAGCAACAAGACCTCCAACCTTAACGACAGAAAAGGTCACCTGCCACCCATGAGGACGCATCTGTCAAACTGACCCATATGAGCATTTTGCGGCTCACTGTACAGAGCGGAGCGTTCTACAAATAGCACACACATCGTTATACATACACAGACATTTCAGGGTTGTAAAAAAATCAGCAGTTTCTGTGAATTTAGGACATAAAACCACTGAATAGGTTTAGGGCAAAAAAGGTCCTGGTTAAGCATTATAAAAGACAGTTTAGAAAGTAAATAAATGTACTTAAATGCAGGAAGTGAAGTAGTGACGAGGGTGACCTGAGCCACTGAAGTCGCATAAAAAACAAAAGTTACGTAAAAAGTTATTTAAGTTTGTTTTCACATGGGACACATTTGGGTTCTCCTGGGTGAAAGTCTGTCGTTTGTTCAACCCATCCAAATCCCTTCCTCCCTTCCTGAGTCCACTAAATAACTCCACATCGCCTTCAGTCACTACTACGTCAGCAAGATGTCGGCGGAGGACGGTTTACAACGTGAATCTGAGTCATATTTTGCTGCCTGTACAAAAGCTCTACATCGATATGTTTTTTTAGGGGAGACCAGTCTTGTCAAATGATGCCGATCAAAATATATGTTAATTAATTGGAGATTTGTCAGCCCTTCGAACCAAAAATTGCAGAGTAGAGGCTTGATTAACAGTAGGAAAATATGCATATGCAATTAGCATTGTCGTCATTGTCAAAACAAACACATTTGAATAAAGATTCTTAAGAGAAATACATCTGTGTAAGAGTAAAAAACCTCCAATCCAGAGTAAATGACATCTTTTACAACTTTGGCTGGAAAATATAATACTTTACTCCAAGTGCACCTCTTACACAATATGGCAAATTAAAAAATATTCCATTCAGCAGCCTAACATCCTTTTCACAGGGACACTAAGGGCAGCCAACAGATTAGGCCCAATCAGAGTCTCTGCCTTCCTCTCCATACATCACCGTGTCCCGAGTCGCACCATTCTGCCGCCGCTAACTTCATTATCCACTGAGCTGCCAGATCCAATAACATTAAGCCTTTTCTACCATGATAAAGCAGGCTGAGCCATATACCGAGCAACAGTGTCCAAACTAATTGCATCCTCCTCTAAATGTCAGTCTGGGCCTCCGGGGGGGAAAGCAGGCAGCCAACCAGTCACTTCTCACAGAGGTGTCATTCAGGTCATAAACAGGAGAAAACTACTGGATAACTATGATTTCCAAGTGCTGGAGGTGGTGATGTGGGACAGATATTATGTGTGCTTGAGAGAAACTCATTTTCTGGGAATAGTTTCTTGAATAGCGGTGCATTGACTAGACATTCTGGGTGCATTTTGCTTAAATCATTCCAGTTATGTGTGTGTTGCCTGCTGAAAGTGTGTCATCTCTCACCGTGGCCACTATCCTCTTGACAGCAGCCGCCGACAGCTCCTCTCCTTTGGGCTGCTCAACCATTGTGACCCCCAGGTACTTGAGCTGGAACACCATCCCCTCCAGAAGGGTCTCCCTCGTGTCCGTCCAGTTCTCTGGAAGCTCTGCAGATGAGAGACATGCATCAGTGACACTCATCAGCAACCCAGCTGCTCCTGCTGTAAGGCAGACTGAGAGATACTCTGTCAGACATGTGTAGAGCACAGCTTCAGCCGTGTTTCCATCAAAGTCCAAGCAAATTATGAAGCGAAATTCTGAAATATCGCATTAAAGAAAATGCAAATTGAGGATGTTTCTATCAACTTTTTAGTTTAGAGCAAATAAACAAAGCTGCATATTTTGGTCAGAAGATGGCGGTGTAATGTGTTGTGGTTGGCTAATCTGTCAGTGAACTGAAAAAAAAAAAAAAAACAGGTTGCTGATCAGACAACTTTTGCCAACCACAAGAGAAAATGGAGGGAAATCTTCAAACTGCACATAGAAATTTGTTGATAAAAACACAACTCCTGTTTCAGTTTGAAGCTTTGCATCTTTGAGTTGATGTGTGTGTGTGTGTGTGTGTAATAACCACATGTTTTTGCTAATCCTCTTGGAAGGAAGGAAAAAGCAAGTGCTCTAATGGAATGTTTAATTCACTTGCCAAAATAAATTAGAAATATGCACACTCATCTATTTGGCCTTGTGAAGGGAAAGCAACAGTGGATGCATTGTAGATTAGCACATGAGGCTGTGTACAATGATGTTAGTACATATATAAGCTACAGAAATGACTTATTTACGCTTGTTTTGTATAAGCACGGAATATGTTAATGTGTTATATATTATTACACCAATATAGACCATTATAACTGATCATAAATCCTTTAAATTTCGGTTCATGATGTAAAAAATGAGCGAGGCTTTTATGTCCAGATGCCATCCTCGTTTGCATTTAGAAACGGTCTCACCAGCAAACATAAATGTTTTATCAATATGGGCAGAGGACCCTGTGATCTGGGGTTAAGTGTGTGAATGTTACAAACAACTTTTTCTGCGGCTGCTTCACAAGTTTTTAAAAAGAAGTGGTGAGTAGCTGATAGTCTAGTTTAGGTTTGTTTTCCCAGCTGTTTTTTGTCAGTGGTTTCACAGCTTCACACAAGGTTAGGTGAAGAGATGCAGGTGGTGCTTATTTGCAATTTAAATTAAACCCACTATAGACTCATCAATCACCACACAAAGAGTAAGAAAAAAAGTCCTACAGTGGTAGTTGGAATAAACACATTTCCTGGTTTTAAACCATGTGTCAAAAACAAGTTCCGGAGATAAAACTGGCCCCCTCTTGACTATTTGTCAGAACTCATTAACAATCCTGCCGAGTACTGCTGGAGAAATCATTCATAAAAGATATCTCCTCCAGCGTACGAAGACGATGACACTAATTTAAGACTCAATATTGTAAATCTTGTCTTTAAAATTAAACTCTAAGGCTGTGGTTTTGATTTCTTTTATCAGAGGGGTGCTTTGTGAGCTGCTCAAGGCGATGTACTTCTCTTCATATTATATCAGTATGGAGACAGCCGGGGGCGCCTAGTCACAGGACGACACCACAGAGATGGAGCAGGGAAACAGAAAATAAAACTTGTGTGAAAACAAAAAGAAAACACCAAATCATTAAGTCAGAATGAAGCTGACGTCTCATGATAAATCTACAACATTCAGCAGTTTTAAAGGTTTTCTGATACAACCAAAGTGGGAACAACATGTCACAGAGGAAGTTCAGATGTCACTTCAGTATTCTGCCATTTGCTCCAACAATAAACATGCTAACTTCTCCTTGAAGCTCTTAAAAGGTTTATGGACTTGTAACGTGTGGCAGTGAGTGGAGGGAGAGAGGTCCATTTGTCTCCACTAAAAGTCCATTAAAAACACAATCAACAACATCACACCCTTCTCTCCTGGGTGGTCCTCCTGTCACCCAGTATCTTCAGGGTGATCTAAATAAAATCCTGTGGTCTCTACCCACCGTGTTTTTGTACGGGGAGATGTGAGGGCAGCTATTTTTGGTAAAAAGGGTTCTGCTCATGTGCTTTATAATCCTGTCATGGGTTGGGTTAACCCCAAAACTGCTTTGTAGGGAGAATGAGTGTTCATTGGAAGAAAATTTCCCCTTCTGTCATACATTTACTTACAGTATAGTAGCAATTACACAGATGTAAATCACAATCTTCACCATCACTTTTTTTTAACAATGATACAATATTTGTTGTACATGTCGAGGCATGTGATTGATAAGAGATTATATCCTATTTAACACAACCAGGTACATTTTATCCACTCACAAAAAGCAAATAAAATACGATTTGACGATTCTTCTGAGCTCTCACAGATATTTGGAGTTTAAAATTAAGTTGTCTCTTAAAGATGACATTTATATGTATCTGTATTTGCACTTTTCAACAATCTTACTAGATCATTGATTATTAAATCGATATACAGACCAATATAATGTTTCATCTATATCACTTAATCAATCAACAGAAAATGAATGGCCTTAATGTTGACAATAATCGTGTTTTAAGCAAAAATACCAGAGATTTACTGGTTCTAGCTTCTAAAATGTAAATATTCATTGGTTTTCTTAGTCTTCCATGATGGTAAACTGCATATTTTGGGGTTTGGAGTTCTTAGAAAGACCAAACAGGACATTTAAACATGTCAACTTCAGGGCTGAGAAGCCAATTAGAGGCAGAGTATGGCAGGTCAAGTCTTCACAATAGTATGGGAAGAAAAATACGGCAACCAGGACCTCTTAAAGGAGTCCACAATGTGGCACCACTATGTTTCTACAGTAGCCTAGTAAGGACAAAGCAAACACTGACTCTAGAGAGGGCCTTTCATATTTTTTCATTACTCGAAGGCCACCAGAGTTCTCAGATAAGCTTGGAAAGGAAGTTGTGAGCAATCTGCATCCTCACTGCTAGATGCCACTTAAATCTACATACTGCCAGTGTGAAATGTTGCTTTCTTGCTCATGTTAACCGTTTTACTAAGGCTTTAATAGAGCAGTGTGTTCAGTAAGTATAGCTGAATTATTAAATATATTTGAATGGATTTACACTGTGTGAACACTATCATATGGCTGATTTCATTTAGGGAACCACTTGGAAACTGTAGCAGACACTAACCTATACATTTCCTTTTCCTCTCCAGACGAACTGAGTCAGTGGTGAGTGGTTCTTGAGAAAGGTTTATAATTGTCTAAATGCAGCTCTAACCAAACCCATACTTAAGTAATGGGTGAGTCTGAAGGGAACACCCACTCTAAGGTCAAGGTCTTTGAGCTCCTAAGTGTGGGGAACGCATTAGGCTGTGGTCCTCTGCTGATCCTGTGGTTGCATTAGTGCCTGGATAATTAGCACCCTTACTGTAATATAACCTGTGGTGAGGAATCATTAGCTCCTATACACGACCTAAATCAAGTTACCAAGTGCTCCAAGTGGACTTGGAGTATCCATTACCAGGTGTAGCCACTTAGGACATTTGCAGACAGTTACACAAATATTGTGGGGATAATGTAGGCTCAACCTCAGCAAGTGTGAAATTTTTAACCTTTCCTGCTAGCTCGTGTCTGTAAAAGCAACGGCGAACCTGAGTCCAGAGATTTTCAGTGTTTACAAAAGGCAACATGGCTGACAGGTCTGCTTCACTGAATTTCAACAATCTGTCAGAAGTGCTTTAAAAATGCTCGGAGTGATTCGAAGCTTAGGAGAGATGTCATTCACATAACACACTCAGCTGCAGCTGAAGGCTTGTGCTGGTCCAGCGGAGATATGAGAAGCAAGCCTCTATACTTCAACTGCCCATACTAATGTGTGCAGGAGGCAAGTCTCTCGGGATGACCGTCAGTTCACATTGACTGCAGAGTCTTAGGAATCCCCAGTCCCAAGAGAGATCCTGAGGAAACTACGATAGGACCAGACAATGTAGATGCTGGGAAATGTTTTGCCTGCCACAAATACATGACTAAATGCATATTCTGCAAAGAAAAGAAAAAAAAAAAAACTTACAGCAGCAGTTTCAGTGAACAATGAAACAACAGCTTTCTTCAAAAATGGACACAATCGCATTTCAAAAAAACAACTTACAAACCAGAGCTATTTTTAGGCTGGTGCATATGCCCAGAGTGCTGCTTTGTATGGAATAATAATCCATTTTCATATTGGTCACATTTGCATTCACACAACCAACCCCCCACCCAACACCAGCACCAGCACCAGCCCCCTCCACGGCAGCTCTCTGCAGCTGCGGTGCTGATTAGAGCAAACTTCAAAGGCTCCTTGGCTATGCTGGAGCTGTGGCTGGTCAGTGAGCGGCGCTTCGACTGGGTGACACAGCCTGTAAATAAGCTGGAGAGAGCAGGCTGATGTTTGATGAGTGGAAGAGGATAGGATTGGGGGAGGCAGGTAGAAGGCAGCAGCTGTATCAGTGAGAGTAAGACGTGTGAAGGTTTGTTCAGCCATCAAAGTATAATGTGGATAATGAACCAGTGGGGTACATTCAGCCTTATTCTGGTTCCTGCTCTGCAAGTCTTCACACGGCCTTGTGCCTGCACTGAAATCCTCTGGATATTGTTTTTAAACTTGTCCAGCTCACCACCTCTAAACACACAAACCACTGCATAAATATTAACAACACTACAATAGAGACGCCGATGTCAGACGAGAGAAATGTGCGTTATGGAAGAAGACTCAGGGAACAAAACAAATATCTGCTGGTTGACCGCCAAATGATGGGGGATTGAAAAATAAGAATTTACCACTCCCGGCATCTGTCAACCTGGGATTAAGCCACAGATGAGACTAATCTCATCTGGGAAAAACTAGTCTGATTAAGGAATTTGTTACATCAAAGCTTTCAAACAGAACCGTAACAATCGCCTTTACTCTGTTGTTTGGCTTTAGTGTGTGGGGAAAAAACAGCCAAAACACTTTATATTTTCAATTAATATTCATGAACATGTATTATATTCATGCTGTGAGCTGGAAGCCTTAAAGATGATGGCTCCATCAGAGACAGGCGACCTGTTCTTGTCTGCACTTGTCATCAGTCATCATGGTTACAACTCCCTGAATCTGGCTTTAAAGGCAAGTGTCTTCAAAGCCAGATGGAGGGAGCTCGCACAACGTGTCTCCCCAGGAGACAGGTCTTATCCTGGCAAACAATTTGTTATATATTAATAATCTCTATAAATAGAAATCTGCATGTAAATCTGTAGAATGTGTGGGCAATGGCAGAAGCATTCTGTTTCAGTCTTAGCAGTGTAGAACAATCATGTTTGAGTGTACTTGAGAGCAAAACAGGCTCAACACATGGGCTGAAATACAGACATGGAAGCCATTGGCCATTGACAGATTTAAGATTTTATTAGTTTTCTAACAGCTTAGTTGTTTACTTGGGATGCTGTATCTGTACCGATATCGGACCAGAGAAATTGGTTTGGTTTCAACAGTCGGAAGGTTAAGTTAAGCCTAAAAAAGGTCATAAGGAAAATGGGAGAAATTTCAGAAGAGCAAATGGTGACTTAACCGCTCAAAACATAAGAAATCATATCCTTGTCTGCCAAACGCAAGACGTCAGCAACTTTCAAAAAGTCACAAAAAAATTTTTTTCGCTGTGTGTTTCTCAAAGAAAAAAAGTTTTTGATTGCACATTTCACATGCACTTTGTGATGTAATAACAGTTGACGTTGGGAGCCACTCATTGAACCAGCCTGTATTAACGCAGCCTGTGTAGAGTCCACTCTGCCAGTCAGATGAGGAGGAGATGAGGAGAGGAATAAAGAACATAAGTTGTACAAGCTACTTCTGTGCTCTGCAGTTCACCTCATCTGAACTGTACTGCAAGTCTACAAACCTTTGCAATCGCTTTATCACACTGTCAACTGAGTGCCGGCAGGTTTAATAATAGACAGGCATCAGACCTCTGGATCAAATGTTCCAGTAAATGAATGCAATAACAGGTCATTAAAGCAATAAGGTTTCTTCACAATGAACGCGTCTGATGGCATTTCACACTGCATGTAAATGTCACAATAGGTTTTACACACATTTCCAGTTCCTGAAATCTGTGGTATTTAAATTTTAGAACGACATCAAGGAAGGATGTCTGCACGTCAATAGAAAAAAATCCACCAGACACTAAAAGAATTATTCAAGACTGAGCTTACGCCATAACGTACCATATTTCCCCATTACCTCTACTTTGCTAGACTTTTCTTTGATGTGGAAAAGGGCAGACTGCACTGTATACTACTAACAGTGGTAGGAACTCAGACAGGTTAGTGGAGCTGTTGGGTTCAGTGAACCTGTGAGCAGAAACCCAGACAGACAGTTTGTCTGTTATCGAAGAGCTCAGAGTGTCAAACCAGGCTGCGTTCATTAGCCTCGTTACACAAGACAAACACTCTAGAGAAGTTTTTTCTTTAAGATGCGATCATTCCAGTCTATGCATAAGCCGGGACCTTTCATGAAGTTTTAATGAAGCTAAAACTACTGAGGCAGTTGGGCCCTTTTGATGCAACAAGAGATCTGGAGAGGCAAGGCAGCACAGAGGTCTCAGAAATCATAATCAAAGGGATTTAAGGGCCTGTGCAGCATTAGAGCATGAGGAGTGGATGTGGTTATTTTGACCAAAGCCAACATGGAGGAAATGAAGCAGGCGATTTGGACGAGGGAGGGTCAAAGAGGATCGCTATCGCTCCCCCTGTCAACAGCCATCAACAGCAACAGTAATGAGGAGACGAGATCCTTCCTGGCCTCGTCTATGCTTTGAGAAGGGACACAGACAGTCTGCGGCGCCGCCGGTGAGGCATTCATAAATGAAGAACAAGCAGATAAAAGAGAAAAGGGAAGTGGGGTAATCATGATTTAAAGTAAAATACCAAGAAAATGCAAATGAAGGCAGCTACTAAACATTCCCACCATAAATTCACATACGTATACACAACAAACTGTAATGGACAATTAGGGAGATGCAACAGTTTAATCACCGTGGAAGCAGCGGGAGTGCTGCTGCGCTGTGAGTGTAGGCGAAATAATGTAGTTAAGAGTCAGGGGCTGGCACAGAGGGAGATTTGCATGCAGCGATACAAGCATAAAAACACAAATCACCACAGCGCCATAGTGACAACTTAGTCGTTTTATCACTGCAATCTAGCTTGCTTCAAGCCAACATTAATAGCGTTTCTCTGCTGGAAAAAGGATGAAATGCTTCTCCAAATACAAGCTATGATTGAGGACAGAGAGGAATTAATGATGAAAATGCCCACTCATCCCTTCAGTCAGTGACACATCTCTCAACCGAAACCAATTTGAAGGTGATGAAGCTGAGCAGGTGACGTGAGTCAGACCTACACACTGATTAACTATCACATCAAACAGTAGGAGTTAATGTTCTCGCAGTATTTGGGAAAAACCTTTCACTTCCTTGTTACTGACATCATTCTACAAATGACACCAGATTATGTCACTGAAGCTGAGTAAAACATTAGGTTGTATATTCAGTATGTTATGAATGATTATATAGGGATTCTGGTTAAAGGGAGAAGGAACATAGAAACATAAATACAGACTTTCAGGTCAACAGTGAAAGCACCACCAGCACTCCACAGCTCCAGCAGGCTCCACAAGTCGAGCCTGCTGCATCAACAATTTCCCCTTTGTCGAGGTTTGAAAGGAGCTTCTGAGCATTGAGAGCCCTCCATGTGGTGTCACACGGGCGTCCGTGAATGACTGAGAGGAGACAGCGCATTCATCTGAGCCCTCTGAATCCTGAACTGTGAATGACCGTGTCAGGCTGGACACACTTCTGTCTACCTGCACGTCCTTTCCTGAACAAGATTAATGAATAAATCTCCCCTGGGGCTTCTGTTGTTCTCAAAACTTATTCAGGCTGGAAAACAAGCACCAAAACCTGGCAATCAACAGGGTCTCAACTCGTGCTTTGGTTAGAGATGTGCGTCACTGAGGGATATTGGGAAAAGGTGTGTACTCTGGCTGCCTTTCATTTGGTCTTCTGAGGATCAGTGTTAAGCTATGGACAGAAGTAACATTATCTGCTCTCCAGGGATGCTTTAAGAGTCTGAGTGCAAGTCAAGTCCAGTTCTCAACGCAGACAAACTGGGATGGGAGGGAACCATCTGGTAGGGCTGGGTGATTAATCTTCAATTACAATTTTGGCTTCCACTGATGAAAACAAGATAATTGTTTTTCGAAATGTGTTTTGAGTGGAATTCAATAAAAAAATTAAAAAAATGAAGGAAATCCACCAAATGGTTTAGAGTGAGTAAACAAAGCTACATAAATGTACTTTTGTCAGAAGATGGCAGTGTAATGTATTGATGTAGGCTAATCTGTCAAACAGTAGAAGAAGAAATTGAGCAAGTGAGAAACAACAACAAAGAAGAGGTTGCTTATCGGACAACCTTGGCCACACAAGAGAAAATATTTTTACTGTAACACACGCCGTGCAAGCCATTTAGTATCTTATCCCTTCCTCCAAAGTCAACTTGGTGAGAGAGCAAGTGTTGAGCAGTTGCAGTGATACATTTTGTGTTAGCTTAAGTTATGTGCTGCTGCACCTGTATGAAAAAGTTGGTGTATCGGTGCAACCAAAGCAAAAAGTTAGTCTGGAGCCCCGTGAACTACTGTGTTCATCATAATGAAGAAACATGTCACCCAATGCAAAGGTGCGGCTCACTGATGCATTCCTTATTGTTTTCTAATAGGACAACAATAGAAGTCTATGGCACAGAGAAAGAGATATATCAGACTTTGGATACACACACAAGGCTCATTGTGATAAATCCATTGTTTGTTTAGGGCTTTTCATGGTATTTGTTGGCAAAAAGATAAATAGAGACAAATAACACAAAAAACCTTTGAAAACAAAAGGGAGTGTCTCAAAGATCAATAGTTCCCAATTACTATGGTATAGCAGAAGTGCAGCCAGCCACCAAAGCAAAATGTGCTCATGTATCTTCAGCTATTTCAGGCCTCAGCTGACCTGGGCCTGTGGTGAAATGACCTCCTCTTATCTCACAGCAACAAGACAAGTGCAGAAAAAACAAAAAGACCTGTTCCAGCATTATTAGATTCCAATCAGGACACTTTGGGCTAATTTAGAAACTGCCGACTCAGATGAGGAAGATGCCTGCAGGGATACACAGAGACTCAGTACAAAGCTTGTTGAGAGAGGGAGCCTGGGACAACCTCTAACTATGCCACGGAAAAGTGAAGTCCTACATTTCTATTGCACAGTTTCTTCCCTAGTTGAGTCTTTTCTAACCGTGTTATGTTCTGCATAGTATAGTTTACACATTATTCTGTTCTGACTGTTGATGTCAGTGCAGGTTACAGATGAGCCACATCATTACCACTTCTTGAAATGAGACGTGGCCATTACGGGGAAAGGCTGAGATAGAGCATTGTTAGAGAAGAGGAAGACTTTGTCAAAGGGAAAAAGTGTGTTACTACACATGGGGGTGCCTGTCACTGTCTGTCCCTGCCCGGTACAAAGACTCATCCAGTACCATTGTTCCCACTCTCAACTTCAGCTTCTGTGAAAAGGATACAGGAAATGTTTTACATATTATCGGAAACCCAGGTCAAAGTCTCTCTGTGTGCCATACACAAATACACCAACAGCAATGGATACAAATGACCACAGAGACATAAACTGCAGGCCAGTTGACTAAAGGGGAAATCGATATGGAGTAAGTAAGATGAACAGTCAGTGGGATCCTTTATGTCCAGCAGCCTGTGACCTCTTTCCTCTCCGTCCTTGGGCACCAGGGTGCTCCCCTTATTTCATCTAATACGCCAGCAGGCTCATGATACTCTTAAATGTCTAGCTTGGCGTATTCCCAGTAACACAAAGGAAGTGTTGCATGACTGTGTAGCTATCAGCATTTAATTTGATGACCATTCGAAACAATTCCAGTTGGGTGAAGGAGAGGATTTGCAGAGGATAAGAGCCTTATAGTCATGGTTTAAGTCATAACATTGAGACACGTGTCTTTCAGTATTGGCTAAATCCACTCAAAGAAGGAAAGTGAGGAGAGAGGGAGGAGAAATGAGTGGTCCTGGCAGTCAGGGATTAAAGCCGATGACCAGCTGAGGCCAGAATGTACTTGCAACAAGAAGCAGAGTTATGAAACTGATCCTTAAAGCGCCCTGTGCACAGCCACGCTAACCAGGACAGAGCTCTACAGTGTCACTATTTCAATTGCTTTCCCCCTAAAAATAGAAATGTGAAAATCATTTACGAGCACAGTGAGCGAGTAAAGATTACAACCTACTGTGTCCCTTTTCCCCCTGCTGCTAATCATCCAAAACTACAAGTCTGCAGTGGAGTTTTCTGTGATGATGCAGCTGGTGTCAAGTGAGAGGAAGGTAAACAACTCTAAATAAAGGTATTGTGGAAAAGAGATGATGAGAAAGAGGGATCCAGCAAGGGGATTTATAAGGTTCAACTAATGAGGCTTCCCACTGTGCATCAACTGAGGCTGCTCATGTTAATGGGAGTATGGCAGCTTGTAATGACAGGGTGGCTGAACTACACCAGCAAAGCTACTGGGACCTAATGGTGCCAGCTGAGGGAGAACATAGAGATTTAATGCAAACTGGTTTAAGTTAAAAAGAATGATCCTGTGGTTACTTGTGAAAAAGTTTTAGAAGTAAGTGTAGACTGCAGGACGAGATTATATAATTAATAATGTATATTTTTTGTTCAATATTGAGATAATGACTATTTAACAGGATAATTCATTGGATTTGGAAACCTCATGCATTTATTAAAATAAAAAAATATGTATTTAGGATTTTCTTAAAATGTTCATATAATTCAACCAAAAAAATATATTAAATAAACAAACAAATCCCTCTCAGGTATTAAACTGACTGACACACAAACTCCAAAACAAAACAATTTAAGCTTTTAAACTGCATGCACTGTAATATGATTTCAGTTAGACACCAGTCCAGGTTCACGTCTCAGTTACTAAGAACTGAAAAGACCCACAAGGCCACCAAACCAGCACCATAAAAACTCCATAAAAAGAAAAATAAATGAACCATTCCTTTGCTTTGACTGCTTGATTCTTTGTTTCGTCACATATTGCCCACAGGGCTGATGAGTATCCTTCTTGTTGAACCAGTCTGACACACAGGACCACAGATTTGCGTAATGTGTCCCTGAGATTTTGAAAGTGTGTGTGTGTGTAGGTGTGTGAAGCTCCTCTGAGAATTTCTTCTCTTCATCCTTACACCAATGTGCCTCTCTGCAGAGACATGTTTCACCTTGTAATTTTGGCAGCAGAGGCAGACATACAGGTGGAGGGCAGGTCAACGAGCGGTAAAGGAATCTTCCGTTCATTAAAATAATCCCCTTACTGCATTCCTAGGGATTTCATATACAGGATGAGTTTAGGGTAAAGGGTGTGTCATATGAGGGTTTTTACTATTTCATGGTCATTGGTAGGACACAAAGGCCTTTTGGGAAGTTTTGGTGCTAAAAAATATCAAGTCCTACCTGAATTACATGTGCACCTGAGTGGGGGGAGGAATACTCAACCAACTACTTTTAGTTTCACTCGTGTCTACTGAAAAAACACCTAAAAGTCTTTCATAAACCTCCACAGCTTGACTAACAAGCTAGAGAAAAAGAACAACAATGTCTTGCTTTCGGTGCTGTACAGCGATGCTCTTATCATGCCTGCAGTTGTATTATTAACTCGCTTGCTCAGAACAGATTAAAGCGCAGGAGTTGTAATAGCTGGGGACACTGAATGACCAACAGTGTAACTGTTTCCAGACTGACATGGCTGTCTAAATATACTTAGTTGGGATTTGTGGGCATTCCCCTAGCTATAAAAGTCTCACATAGCATTTACTTAGTCACCAGGATCTCCTACTGACAATGAAGCTAAGGAACTGTGAACTAGCACGCTGACCATATGTCTACACATATGGCTGAAGGAGATTACATCAATTATTTGTTACCAGGAAGGTGACGGGTTAGCCACTGTGCTCTCCGCCCAGACTCTCCTTCCGGCTTTACAGAAAGTCTTTCAAAGTACTGTGAAGAACTGGGGCAAATAATAGATGTTCTGTCTATTTCCTTGAATAAGAAAGAAAACAATCTTAGCAGGAACTTGGTTTTCTAATTTTGTGTCTTCCCTAAATGTGTTTTTATAATTATAAGAGGTCTTCTCCAGTTTACTGGGAAATCGTGTTTACTCTGAAATAATAACACATGGGAATAGATGAACATTTTTCTAATTACAGGCAACTGAATGCAATACAGCACAGAGAATAACAGATGAAAATAGATTGCCTCACAAATCCATCATACTGCAATTTACCGCTCAACTTATCCTGTGCCAGTTACTGGTGTAATGATAACAATTCTGATGTTTAAAGTATCCCATTTTTCCTGCTGCGTCAGCTGGAACACGAGAAAGTCAAACATCCATTTCCCCGCAGGATTAAAAATTGTCCTCTCGGAGAAACTGTGACAAAGCATGATTGTGCGGTGCTATCCACACATATTCACATGTGACTCAATACACTGGCTCTACACACATAAGCTTACAGATACAGAAGAGCCAACAGGGCTATAATTCACTAAGGGCTTTACAACTCCATAAAGGAATCCTACAGGAAGCAATCTCCATTCCAGCCAGCCTTGGTGACTTTGTGCAGGGGACAGAGAACTGACTGGCCAGAGCGGGGCCAGAGGTGCGGGTGCAGGCCGAACACAGCCTGTTGTACAGAAAAAACATAACCAAAGGCTTACTTTTTCTGTCATGAAATTCTACCATTTCGATTGTAGCTACAGATGTATAATTTAACACCATGCCCAACTTCTGTCATTGCAGTGACACGATCTGAATAATGTACAAAATGCAAATTAGTTCACCAACTATCTCCACTGGCAGCATCATCCACATTGGCTCACACATCCTGTTGTTCTAATGATGCAATCTAAATGGTTTAAGATCATACACTCCCCCCATTAGCCATCTGCATGGGTCGACTCACATCCTGATATGTAGCTGTTTCAATATTGACAGCCCCACAGAAGACAGCTCCTTGACCAGGGACGTGGGAGGGAGCTGTCTCTCTTCAATGCAGACAGGGATTTTCTGCCTCCCACACGTTTCAGATTAAAAGAAAAAAAAAACAGGGCCGTCATGACCTAAAAAGATGGTTGATGTTACATACCATTATTACCCTCCTTCAAAAATGGGAACTGTAATGAAAGGGCAGCGCACAGACACATTTTTGTCAGCTCAGCAGACTGCCAAAAAGCAACAGAGCTGTTTAAAACCATGCAGGAAATGACATCGCCGACACGTTCATGCACGTGCGGAGGAGCAAAACGGCAAAAGCAAGGGCGAAGCGGGCACTGATGTCAGCCTGCTTTATGTGTTGACATGCCGAGATCAGGAAGAGACACGGGCCAGTTTTGTGAAAACAAGGCAGGAACCTGTTACGATCCAACACTGACAGTGGGAGAAAAGGAATGCAGCGCTGATAGACGCCAAAGAAATGAATAGGCTGCTTTGACAAGGCCAAGCCTACACACACAGAAGGGAGAGACAATCTTACTGGAGACATATGGCAAAACTTTGCTTCACATTATAGACTGACTTAATGCAAAACTACTGTACTCTTAAGCTACTACAAATCAAGCCAGAATACATACAAATAAATGAATGACTACAATATGCAGTAACTGGATACATCCCATGCAGAAACTGGATCCACCTTGGAGCAAAAGCTTACTGACACGACAAGATGAAACTAGTTGCCTTCTTATTCATGACTCTGCAGTTCACTGGTGCCTACTGAAACACATTTAAGCCTATAATTAGCTCAACAGATTGAAGAAAAAGAGGAAGATGAACAGTTGCTTGATCACAGACAAAACAGGAAGCTCCACTGAATAAGCGATGCGAGTGAAGAAATAATTTATAATGGATATTAAATGATTGACAGAAGCAGCTTCTGTCAGTCTGTCTGTGGCAGCAGCAGAGGGGAGAGGGGGGAGGATGTGACTCTCGCCTCAGACTTGACTGTGTGTGGAGGCATGGCAAAGCTCACCATCAGCCCGAGCTTCCAGCAGTAAGGATTGATTGGTCGTTAGCCCTCTGTGACTACTGCCTGGTCTGATGTGGAAGAGGACCATGCTGATTGTGCATCACTCCTCCCCCCAGAGAGGGGTGGACCAAAACAAAGCATCGATTGCACTGTCTGGCACGTGTGACATCTTGCTGCCAACTGCTCTATTGTCTATGAAATAAAAAAAAGGGAAGAGGGGGAGGAGGGGGCATAGGAGCAGGGGACATTCCCCCTTTGTGTAAGCAAACATAAAAGGTTCTAGGCAGCTCAGCCTGCATGTCACAGCCATGCTAGCATCAGTGTGATCATGCTCTGCCGCCTGGGTGATCATGTACACATTGGAGGGTACAAAGCAGCAGTTGAAGCCAGGCATCATATGGAAATACCAAATAAAACCCACTGTGGTTTTCATGATTATTAAACTCCTAATTCGAGCTTGGCACTAGAATAAGATACGATAAACCTGTATTAGTCCAATGATGGGGGAAACTGCACCCTTACAGCAGCAAGTGGGTAGCAGAAAGAAAGATCAGTATCAACAAAGGCAGTGTAAAGAATTGCAGAAATATAAAATAAACAAAATGAGGAGAATATAAAAGTATAGAGCAATATCAACAAAAAAAATGTAATTATAAACACATGATGTGGGCGGAACAAGATAAGGTGAACATTTCTGCACAAGGTTGAAAGATGGGATGATCTAGACTACCCTAAAAGATTGAGTCTTGATATTATACAGCCTTACTATTTTTATTTTTTTATTTTTGGTCCCAAAATGGGGAAATTGCTCCATTACTGCAGCAAGTGGATAGCAGAAATAAGGCTCAGTATTTTTTTTAAAAATGAAAAATTAATCTAAAATAAACAAGGGGTAGAAAGTAAAAGTATAGAGCATGTAATGTAAAAAATAAAAATAAATTTAAAAAATATACATAATCTGAGCAGATAGGTTGAAAGGTGGGATGAACCAGACTTCCCTATAAGATTGAGTCTCTGCAACTACTCCTTATTTTATACAGCCTCTCTATTTTTCGTCCCAAAATGGGGAAAATGCACCATTACAGCAGCAAGTGGATAGCAGAAAGAAGGATCAGTATTGTGCAATAAAAAACATAAATACTGAACAAACAAGGGGGGGTATAAAAGTATAGGACAGTAAAAAATAAAAATGATATACACATGAATGAGGGCGGACATGAACATTACTGCACAAGGTTTAAAGATGGGATGAACTAGACTCCCTTAAAAATTGAGTCTGCCACCTCTCATATTATACAGCCTCTCTATTTATTTATTTTTATCCGACAACAGGGAAATTGCACCATTACAACAGCAAGTAGATAGCAGAAAGGTAGGGTAAAAAAATAGCATAAATATATAATAAACAAGGGGGAGAATCTAAAAGTAAAGAGCAATACCAACGATAGAAATAAATATATATGCATGATGTGGGTGGGTGGTATAAACAAGATGTAGTGGACATAATTGCAGGTTGAAAGATGAACTAGACTCCGCTATAAGACTGAGTCTCTGCAACCACTCCTTATACAGCCTCTCTCTCTTTTTATTTTTTTGTGTGTGTTTCGCATAGTGTATCGCCTAGCAACAGTGCCTTGCTGGGGATTGTACAGCCTTGCCATGAAGACGACCACTCAGCTTTTCATGCCTTTTCACTCCCGGTGACTCCCCTACTCCTCTCTCTCTCTCTCTCTCTCCTGTCCACATCACAGCATTTCAGCCTCCCTGCTGAGCCTCTGTTGTAATTTTCACAGAGTGACGTGGCAGACAGGGTTTCACAAACTTTTGTTAAGACATTGTCCGTAAAAACCACAACACCTAGCAGCTCCTACGACTTGTCAGATACGCGGAGAACTTGTGCCTCAACAGGAGTCAGTTTACGAGCTGCTGCCAGTTCAAGTGTCAAGTTCAGAAGCGTAACAAACATTTCCGACTCTGAATACTCGCTCAAATGTCCAACTATCCGTGTATCGAGAGGCTAGGTCTGCCAAACACCCCCACACTGACAGCTACGCTGCCCCCGACAACTGTAGCTGACGTCCGCGGCGGAGTTGTAAAGTAACGCCGGTTGTAATGTTAGCTGCTTATCAGAGCTAGCTAGCCAAGTTAGCCCATATTTAGCCAAATTAGCACCATCTCACCGCCTTCCTTGTAGTGTATTGAAAAACAGGGTACTCACTTTTATGTCTGCCAGATGCCCACGACTGTTTGGCGATACTGGGGCTCCGTATAATTGCCCTCCCAGCGGATTTCAAAGCGTCCATATCGTAATCCAAAAGTGGGGCAAAGAGCCCGACGAGCGTCTGTCCGTTTGTGTCGAAACACTCCGCTTGGTTTTTAAAACAGCCCTCTCCCGTTGAAACTTTTTTTCAGCTGTTTTTTCCTCCCCTCCGCACGGCTAGCTTTCAGTCGATGGTAGATTATCATGTTCGTCCCCCTGGGCGGTGTTTTGTATGTAAATTAACCGGATAATGCGCGTGACGCCAGTTTGTGGAATCACGCGAGTGAGGTTGTTGCAGCAGCAGCAGCAGCAGCAGCGCTCCGGTGTTGTTCCTGTTAACGCACGGCACAGTTTTACTCCCACCCAGTGTCTTTTGTGACACATGATTTGGTAGTCACATCACGGGCAGCGGTTAGACCTCTCATGTTTAATTCAGCCACATGGCGTCTTCTTTATTGAGCTTCACAAAATCATCTTCTATTGAGTGGGAATGTCAGTAATGTCATGACCAGAAACAGCTTGATGGGTGGTAATGCTTCAGTGCAGTTGACTCACCTTTTCTGGTTGATATAAATCACCCAATTCATGTTATGCATCACAGTGAAAAATACATTTTATTATTCTGAATTATGGCAACTGCCAAAAACTCATTCTCCACTCAATCCACGTATTTTATTCGCTCCAAAATGCCCTTTAAATGTCTATTTCAGGCAAAATGCTCTGATGTTGTCAAACACTAGGGTATGATTTTTTTTACTGATAACCATAACAAACACTTCCCCGGTTAATTATCATTAAGATAACCTTTTTGCATTCTTTTTTTTTCAAAATGTATGTTTGGATATGCAAATTAGGTGTGGACTATCTAAATATGCACTTATTTGTTTATATTTCCTGAACATATATCTGAACATTCGATGTTATTATTTAATTTTGTTAATATATTAGATTCAAAGTGCAGAAGCATATTGGGATATTTCCTTTTTATCACTTCATAAATCAGAAAATTCTGTCAAAAAGTCATACAAATCAATGTTTGCCATGTTTTTAGGGAAATAAAATGTTACAATAATAAGGGTATGAATGATATATAGACAAAGCCCTCTGCTAGAACCTTCAGAATATTGTTAGGTGTAGCTGAAGTTGAGATTAATGGCTCGCAGCTTGAGAGAAAAACTCATTTTGAGAAAACGTCCTTGAAAGATTTCATAGATTCTTAATGGAAATGACTAATTGATTCAAGGCAACAACAATATAGAACATCTAAAACACATAATATTGTGCACGAGATGCTTACTTTTAGGGAATTTAAGAGAAATCTACAAAATATAGTTTCTAAAAGAAGACGTGTTATAGGAGAAAAAATAGCCCAAAACCTCGAAATGGACCAATGCATGAAAAAAATGATGTTTTTTCCTGTAGTGTCTCGCCCATATCACATTATTTCGAATCAATTACATCCTGTTCCCTCTGCCGTATGTAACCATAGCCCCTATATTCTGCCCTGCTACTCTGATAGCCTATCATGCAAGCAAACAGCTGCAGGGGAGGAAGGCTATGAGGTCCCTTTTCTTGGAGAGGACCCACCATATCAGTGAGTCATTGTTCAAAATTGAAAGCCTATGCGTCTCTGCTGGACATCTGGAGGAGAGGGGTCTCCTGATGAAAAAAATATGAAGTTAGGGAGATGCAGAGTGGAGACAAAGATGCCTCATTTCACAGCCCTGAATGGGAAACCCTGCTGACCATGCCAAGAGCAATACATGTCACATTGACCTCTTTGTGCACGATTAAAAATACATCGCCAAAAGGACGAGATATGGTCAACTAGCAACAGTGCTGACAGTTGACATTTCTCAGAGATCAGAATGACCCTTTGTGACAGTAAACAGCCCCCTTTCTGTGGAGAGTTCATATGCAAGGAAGCACTATGGATATGTTCAGCACAATCATACCCACAGATATCATTTTTCGATTTTCACTTAGGTCAAACTTCATTATCTTGTGAGTATCGACCAAAATATGGATGATAACTTTAGTTTTTTTTAACATAACATCATGATTTTTATGGCAATGTTGCTGATTGCAGATCATTTACACCCAAAACTGGTCTTCTGT
This sequence comes from Serranus cabrilla, assembly GCA_903364295.1. NCBI lineage: Eukaryota > Metazoa > Chordata > Actinopteri > Perciformes > Serranidae > Serranus > Serranus cabrilla. The sequence continues at coordinate 117,136 of CAFUXE010000068.1, read as the reverse complement.
GGAGTGAAAACTGCCCTCAAATTAAGTACTAAAAAATAAAAAATATGGGCGTTGGCACCAAAACCTTTGTTAATACATTTTAAATTGCACCCCGCCCAGTTTCTATATTGAGTTCACTGGGCTTACATCATCACCCACTATGAATGAAACACTAAGCAGAATGGATTTCAAAAAATCTTGCAGCGCCGGATGTCATAAGAAATGACAAGCTCAACAGGCTAATACTTCCCCAAGCACATATTAGGTAACACCACCAATATCTTCAATCTGAAGCGCAGTTAGCATTGACATAGTTTTGAGATCATTCTCCGCAAACATGCTAACAAGGGAGATCTATCACTGCATCAGAGTAGCACTGTAAACCACAGCAGCCCTCTGTACTCAGGCAGGTGCATTCCTTTAAAATCACTGTTTCTTTGTTGGCAGCTACAACCATGCTTCAGTGCGAGGCTTGAGACAAAAGAGTGCACTTTTCTGCTCATAAATCTGCCAGTTACTGAAGCATGCGAGACACATCTTGACTTTTAAAGCAGCAACACGGTGTAGTAGTTACAGTAGGTGTGTTTGGGAGGAAAAATCAATGCGTTTCTGCTGGAGGATGCTCAAAATTCAACAGAGATGATTCTTCAATGTGGAGGTGAGTATGAAAGACAAAACATGATTTATTTACTTGTGAGAAGTGAGCAGCGTCATAGGGGAGTATATGTATGTATATCTGTTCACCTGAAAATCTTTAGTGATCATCTGAGAATGATCTGTTTCTTCATATTCCTTGTTTTTCAGAGGGACATGTACAGACACATGGGGCAGAAAGTCAATTTCCACCAAGAAAATTGCATATGGAGTGAATGTTAATTGAGTAGGTCAAAAGAAACATGAGTGCTATACCTGGAATTTCTCATTTATGGCTTCTTCTCTACAAACAGCTGGATTTACTGTAGATTAGTGAGGTCTAATGGCATCCAGAGTACAGCTGTGCCAAATGCAGACCGCTAGAAAAAGACCTATTATAATCTGTTAATTCCAAATGCTTGACTCTGCCAAACTGCGCGGTGCCAAATTGGAACAAGAAGAGCAATAAAGTACTGAGGATTGAGTGTAAAACAAATTTATGCCCAACCTAGGCACCGGTTAATGCTGAGAAAATGAGTGAGGAGCTTTACCCACATTTGTCTCGCTGCACAGGTTAATCAGGCGTGTTTGGGGCGGCCTGGTGTGTGACAGAATGCTGAGCAGAGGGCTTCTTTCATGCATTGAAATTCACTGTCCTTGGCACAGGGAGTCTTTATCTCCCTCCCCAAAATTTCCAAGTGCATTAGATGAATGAATTATCACGCAAATCAAAATGTGTGGCAGCCCATAATTTGCTCCCATTTATGGTTCAATCACGGACTGAAATCTCGAGCCCCGGGGTCAGCAGAGCACAGAAACTCCCCGATGGTGATTAGAATAAGACAAAGAGTAGAAAGATGTATTCAATTCTCAGTTTTGAGCATCAAGGAATAGCATTCCCTTCTGGCATTATTTACATTCCAATTCAACTTCATTTACCAACCACCCTAATGCTGCCTGATAGCTTTGTGGGAGCGCCATTGGTCACCATGTTTTGACAAGCAGTGATTAGTGGTTAGCATGAACAAATTATTCATAAGTTCCTTTTGTCCGAGCGTGATGGGATTTTCTGGTCTTGAAAAGAGGGAATTAGTGGTTCTTGACAGAGTTAATAACCGGAGCCTGTGTGGACAGGGATTATCCCTTATAAAACCCATTGTAGGGGTCAACACTGCCTCCTAGTGGCTACAAGGCAACAGTGCAACTAATCCGCAATACAACAATATGGCCAAATCAATAATTGTATCAAACTTTTTTTTTGGAGCTAATTCTAAAACACAAGTTATAATAATGAAACCCAAATATACCTGAACTAATGTAGTAAAGTCATTGTTTAGCGCTAAATCACACAATAAGTACTTAGTACTATAAGGAAGATTTTCCTTCAAAGATAATGTTAGAACAAAGAGAAATTGATGGACTGACAGTGTCTGAGACATCATGAATTAAAGGGTTTTAAAATAATTAGTTAAAATTAAAGGAACAGTGACTGACAGGTTCCAATATGCATGTCACCATAAAAAAAGTTTGTGTTCCAGTACATTATATTTCAAATGCATTATACCAGGATGTCTTACTGCATCTTGTCACATTTTGCTGTATGCAAGTCAACAATGGCTGTAATCTAAATCAAATACTTTTTTTCTATCAGTACAAACTGTTGCATGCAGTGCACATACAATTAGGACCTACTACTTCATCATAGCATAGTGCCTTGAACTGCTTGATGCTGCAAAAATTATAGTGGGTCAGAATAGCTGGAAGAGCATGCTGGCTTGCATACTGCAACCAACAATTCTAACTGTTATGCATGAGAACTGGAATGCACCGATGCTTTTGTGGCTATTCTGATCCTCTGCATAGCTATATGAGTGAGAAGTTCAAGGAGCCCCATTATGATGAAGTAGAATGTCCAATTGTATATATATACTGCATGCAACATTATGCACCTTTTAAGGTCAGCTGTAGTACGCACTAAAAGAAAAGGTATTTTAAAACACAGCATAAATCTCGAGTCAAGCTCCAAAAACTGGATCGTACGTTTGCCATAATGCAACTCAATAGCGTCTTATATTAGATTCCCTGACAGTTTTTTTAAAACCACACCAGTAAATTTTGTAGAGCAACCTTTTAGAGACTTAATGTTTTCAGTCTTAAGCCAAAACTGAACCCTTAAAATAAAGCATAAACGGAACTTTGTGTGCAATTCCACCTCACAAAACAAAGCTAACAAGTTGTTTTGAAATATCTGGACATGTTGTCAGAGTAACATTAACAAGCAGAGAAAAGCCAATTTGCAAGAAAAAAAATGTTTATTCCTTGTAAACCTCACAGAGCGAGAGCACAGCCAAGGTCAGACCTGGGGAGAAACAGAGCAGTGACTGTGGGCCTAAAAAACAAAAAACAAACAAAACACTTCTCTATACTTTCAACAATCAGTTGACCAAACAACTGACTAAACTGTAATTTCACAACATGTTTTTTTTTCCAGCCAAATGACAGCAATCTGAGCGAAAAAAAAAGCGTCTCCATATACAGTAGGTGAAAACCACACGCACAACAATGACCATTTCAGATGATGGTGAAACCACATCAGACTCAAGCGTTTTTTCTCCCTGCAGGAAAATAACAATAATACCAGAAACAGGAGTAATGAAAACTGCTTTAAACAGCCACTTCCCCAACAGTTGCAAATACTGTAACATTCACAAAAAGAAATGTGACTTTCTAGTCCCTTACTTTTTAACTACACGGTCTACTACAAACAGGTGACCACTTCCTCTACCTGCTTAACAGAAACTTCCATTTAAGTGATATTCAACTGGATATTTGACAAACACGTCAACCAATGTATTTGCAGTACATTCTTCAACACATTACTAGAGAAACAAGCATTCCCAGTCTTGGCACACAAACTGAAATTGGAGGATTAATTAAATAGAATTATATGCTATAATAAAGTTGGCATTTCCAAATTGCACGGTCCATCTGTACAGTTTTCCCTTTCGAACATCGTGTGTTTTCTTACAGTGCAATTTTAAAGTGGAAATCAAAAAGACCAGAGGGGGCAGCAGCTAAACCGATGGATCTGGGCTTCAACAACAGTAGAGATGAGCTTCTGTGAGTGGACATGTGACCAGCTGGAGACCTGCGAGCAGTAGACTCTGCGGTGGCTAACGTCATGTCAACATACTGGCAATATGCAAATAGGTGTGCAGTGAATTTGGTGTTGTCTAATGTAGCTTTGAATTGTGGCTTACATAAGGGACAAAGCTGCCCTCAAGTGGACAGAGTGGCTCAGCTTTCCTACCAGTTGGGAAATCAGCAGGGAGTCCAAAAGCCAAATCAGCGTCTGAAGGCAACTTTGTCCCACATCACCAGGCGAGGTCAAAATCTTATCCTTACAGCTTAGCCAGATGCTTCACAACTAATTCAGAAGGACCGGGCCGCATCTCATTATCACACTCACTCTATGTCCTCAACTCAAGGCACTGTGATCACGACAACTGATGACAGACGTGCAGAGTACTGAGAAGCCGGTACACTGACAGACACACACTTCTGTTACTGCACTCTGTCTTCAACTCAAAAACTCATTTAGAAAATAGACCTGGGGGGGAAACCAAACTGCTGTTTTCACAGATGCTTAACATTAGGAGCTGCTTGGGTTCTGCTTTTAACACAAGATCTTTTCCAACTTGTTGCAATCAACACTTGAATCTTAAAGAGTGAACAAACAGAACCACATGATACACCTTTTAAAAAACGATTTACCGCCAAACCCCAAAGCAGCTGAGAGCAGGGCTAATTTGGGGTCTTAAAAAATAAATTAAACATAACAGGGGAGAGAGTCTGTGCCAACTTTGCACTACATTCCTCTGGTTGTACAGATGCTGCCATACTAACTCGGGAGAAAATAATCTGTCAAAGAATTTCAAATACATACAGTCATACAGACTGTATGACTGTATGATCAAAGGAGAACTCTGCTTTCCAAGTTTTAGGAGGAAAAAGAAAATCAACCTAAAATAATAAAGCAGCTATTCCCCAGGACCAAAGAGCAGGTAACTGGTTGCAGGTGGTTGCAGTGGTGGTGGGAAAGGGAAAGCAACACCCTTGAGATGAAGATACATACCCGATTCTGTGAGGTTTCACTAGACACTTAAGAGAAAAAAAAACTGGGACTTCCTAGTTGACATGTGATGTCCGTTTAAAGTTTTTTTTGTCTTTTGTTTTAACTACAACAAATACAGTCACACAATACAACATCCTTCTGACCTGGCGAGGAGAAAAATAAAAACCCAAGAAAAACAATGTTCTCAGCCGCAGACATGCCGAGCAGGTTGGAAGGTGGTGGGCCTGCAGGAAAAATAAAAATGATGGGATGATGGCGGCAGGAGAGGGGCGGGACGAAGCGTTCACTTTTTGAGTGGCTGGTAAACGGAGGCGTTGGGGTCGAGGCCGGAGGGATTGGTGTCCATGAACTTGGAGGAGTAGTGTGGGGCCACAGGGGTCATGCTGCTGGTGTCGGCTGTGTAGGAGATGCTGGGCATGACGGCCATCACTTCGGCTATCTTCTGTTTTAGATCTTTTATCTCCTGGTCCTTCTGCAGGATCTGACCTGAAAACAGAAACCAGCTGGTCAGTCCAAAAACCAGGGAACTTTGAGAGTAAAAAATGTATTTGAAGGTGTGATGACAGTCCCAAGGGTCATGTGTGAGTAAATATGTTTTTAATAGAAACCAGACTGACCTTGTGCAATCTCCAGCTGTCTTTTGGCGTCTCCCAGTGCAGAGAAGAGGTCCAGTTTGATCCTGGTCTCTGCGCTCAGGCTGTTCTCCAGGTGCTGGGTCTTGTCCTGCATGGCTGACAGCGCTGACATCAGCACTTCTGTGTCTTTTTCGTTCTCCTTATATTTATGAAGCTCCTGAGAGACGGAGGAGAAGAGATACAGTCAGGGTCGAGTCAGGAGGTTACTGAATGTAACTTTAACAAGTGCTTGAGTGAAGTGTGCATCACTGCAGTGACTCACAGAGCTTAGAAACCCTTGTGGGCACTACATTGAAAGTGCAGTGATTATTGTTATTAACGAAAAAGAGATCTCTTGACATGTGTTGACCAGCTCCTCTTAGAAAGTCTGTCCTTCTGGGTTCTCCATTATTTTTCAGAATCACTGCTAACTGTTCAATAAGGACGGCTGAAGGCTTCAATCTTCTATTGCTTGCAAACTCAGCTCTGACATCCAACTGGAGTTGAGATGGCTGAACTCAAATGTTTGCTACTGGCTCGCTGACATTAGAATATGTTCTTAAATAATTTGAAATCAAATTATTAGTTTCAATAAAAAAAAATGCAAGGTAATGCTTGATAATTTATTTTGATAACATTGGCTGCCATTATTCTCTTACACCACTGCCTTGTAAAGTGTCACACAGTCACATAGTAGCCCAGCATTTGCCTACTATGCTATGCTATCCTAAGCTAAGCTTTTTTGCCCCAATTACACCAAATGAACACCACAGTTAGCTGGCTAATTTTTCTTCGGGTTTCTCTGAGAATTCCACATTTAGCTTCTGAAAACAATAGACTCAACGCTGAAAAGATCTTTGGACGTCCATTCCCTTCCACATATGGTTAAAAAAACTAGACTGACTGACATGGTGAATGATCAGAAGTGAAAAGGTTGGCCAGTAAACCTGCTTTGAATCTAGGGCCTTTTAACTAAAATTCTTACCTGAACTTTCAATTCAAGCTCTCTGATCTGGTCCTCCTTTAGCTTGATATCCATTGTTAGTTTCTTGCATTCTGTTTCTAATTCAGTGATCCGCCGCCGCAGCGTGTCTGTGCACTCCCCTCTGAAAAAAATGGATACACAAAAGTGGTGAATTTATATTAAAAACTGATCATAACTTGAAGGAAACTAGCGACATGTGCAAAGTAAAACGGTTATTAAAAATGAACCCACCTGGATGCTGCTGCTAGTGCTACTGCTCGTGCTGCTGTTGCCTCCTCTAACTTCTTTCTCTTCTTTTCGTCTGCGAGCTGTTTCTCGGCGGTGGCTCGAGCCTCCTGCTCTGCTTTAAGCCTCTTCTCCAGTTGGCCCACTGCCTGTTTGTCCTTTTGCTTTGCTTGCACAGCATTATGGAGCCTACAAGTGCACGGACACATATCATAGAACAGCATATTAACAAGCAGGAAACACAGGGTGGCAGAGTCAGTGTTTCTTACCTGTGCTGTATGTATCCATCCCTGTTTCACATGTATAGAATTGATCCGATTAGCCTATACGAGCTGCTTGGTAAGTCAGAGTCGCAGACATTTTCGAATCTGGAATTAGCTTCTGAATATAAAGCTGTGTTGATGTGATGACTCTTCTGCTGGCAAGTGCTCTTTTGCGACAGTGTTTATTTATATATATAGACACATGACAATGAACAACCCAATGCCAGTAATGATCCAAAATCAAAAGGATCACTGTTGTGACCTTGCTTTGTTCCAGTGAACAGTAGCAGCACTCACTTGTTCTGCAGCAGCTCGTTCTCCTGGCGCAGTTGGCCCAGCTCAGTGCGTATGGAGCGCTCAGCGCTGCCCAGCGAGCCAATCTGGCTGCGCAGGTCCTGCTCAACCTGCCGGCTGGCCTGCAGGTCTGCCTTCAACTTCTTAACATCCTGCTCCAATCTGTCCCAGAGGGTCGAGTGAACAGAGGAGAGACACATTAACATGTTGAGTATAAAAACAATGCATGCAAAGTACATCCCCACTTGGTAAGTAATGTTGTACCTTAGTATCGAAACTTGTAGTTATATGTAGTTATGGATACAAGATTCCAGATATTGTGGTCTAATGGTCAGCGATGGATTATGTCCAAATCACAACCTCAGAAAAGCATTCCCTAAATTCTTACTGCTGCCAAGCCATGTTCATACTCAAGCCATCCTGACATATACATACAATACAGACAAGCCCAAGTCTTACACAGTCAAATTCAAAATGAAACAAAGAAAACTACACATGCATTAACGGTGAGAGTCTTTACTGGTAATTAATTTGAAAAGAGGGGGGTCCTTCATAACCATATTTATGTCCTACTCTAAAGACAGAATCTCATCAGAATAATTTCTAAAAGTGTCTGTTCCACACCGCAAAGAATAAAACACTGACAATATTCCATTAGGTGAGATGAGACATGCATGAAAGCACCAAAACAGTGATTATGCATTTTTTTCTTTGAGATGTTAGATTATTTGCCACCATCAACCGTACACAATATATACACTATACCTGCTTTTACACCTGAGAAATCACTTTCTTAAATAGCATTCTCTCTTACCAAATCAACATTCAAAGTTATGTGCAAAAGATTTCAAACATAAAGAGTGAAAATAGATTTTTCGACACGCAGCCTGACTAAATCACAGCAGCAAGAGACCCTTTTAATGACCATCTGTTTTCAATATGTGGTTTCACAACTAAGAATGTCTCCAGCTGATCAGAAAACGGACCAATTCAGGCATTTTCCTTTGATGGATCTGTTGAGACTATGTAAAACCATCAATTTAATCCTTTGTTTGTTTGCTCCAGGTGCACAAGCTGTCAAAATGTAACTGGTGCACTCCTTAAAAACCCTGGAATCACTTGGTTTTGTGGCAGGAGCATTAAATAAACAAACCATAAAATAAACAGCAGCCTTCCAAAGAGTTTCAGTTAATGATATGTCAGAGTGAAGCAGCGAGCAACGCAAGAAAAGGAAAGTAAAAAAATTGATTGGCTGCAATTCACTGAGATGCTTCAAACTTTTCTCAAAGTTTTCTGTTTATACTGGAGATGAGATGTAGCCAAAATCCTGCTCAAACATTTCGGGCACATCAGACTAATTCCTGATACATTTAGATTAATTTGACTTTACATTTCAATATTAGATAATACACAAAATACCACAGGGTTATCGGACACTACAGAATATTACAAGAAACAATGAAAGGTCAGCTCCGATTACAGGTTGTACAGCGTTCCTTCACAGTAAAAAATGTATACTTCTTTACTGTATTTAATGTATGTCTGCTTTAAGTGTGCATGGTGAAGAAAAACAATATGACCAAATACTTCTTGGTATCAGGACCAGGATCAAGGAGAAAAATGTCCCATGCCTCCATACATAATTTAAAGAGTTTGTCTTGTGTTTGAAACCAAATATTCCCTCAAAAGTAAAACAGTCTACTTCATAATATGCAACAGAAATGCTTTTGTCAGTATGTTTTTTTTGTAATAGTATCAGTGGATATGGCGCTTGTTGAATATGCCTGTCTGCTGCTTACCTAACAAGTGCTTCTGGCTTGCTCAGCTGGTTGTTGGGGATACAGTTGTCTGTTGGATCCCTGTGGGAGCCCCCCGACGTCCCCTTCCCCACTGCTAACTTGTGCTTCTTCTCGTTCTTCCCCGAGGAAGAGGAAGATGATGGTGCGGAGGAGGGCACGCTGCCGTTGGTAGCGCTGTGGCCGCGGGGCGAGGAGTTGAGCGTCGCGGCATTGCTGCTAGCATTTTTGTAGTTTTTGGAGGAGGAGGAGGATGAGGAGGAGCAGGAGGAATTGTTGTCCTCTTTAAGCAACAGGTTCTCTGTGCTGCCCAGCTCTGTGGTCAGTCTCTTGTTGTTCATATGGTTCTCCATATACTCCATCTCTTGGAGTTTAGAGTCCACTGATGATGGCAGGATGCTGTTGCTGTTGTGCTGCTTTTTAGCCTCCCCGCCACCTCTTCCCTCTTTCCCTTTTTCTCTATACTCTAACTCCGGCAGTGGTGCCGATGTCTTTTTATTGGCTGGTGCGCCATTCTGTGACACCGGAGGTGTGTCTACTTCAGATATTCCTTTAGCTGCTGCTGCTGCTGTATGAACAGAGAGGTAAAAGGGATACATGTGAAATATATAATGACAACTGCCCTGACTTACCAAGGTCATCATTCACACATTCTCTACCCTCTTTTGATCAGTGTGTAATTCCATATCTTAGATCCAAAACATGACTTTATGTAACTAGTGTGAATGAAAAATGAATGAAAAGCTGTACAGAGGATTCACAAGTGTGTGTCCATGAGACTTTGTCACAACAAAACCACACAGCTTTCCTGCATTTCAAGTGAAAAATACATTCCTGGCTGCAGTTTCTACAATTTTCCACAAACTTCTTGCTTTGCAAGCTACTTCTTTGCCTAATCGCTCCCAATGAGCAGGTCCTCTGGTGATCATTGTGTGTATGGTGTATTTGTTTAAACTGCGAGGCAGACACACCTGCAACCACAGATTTGGATAGGGAGGGAAAAGTTCCAAATGCACAGTGGAGTAATGTTGGCTTGTTTGACAAGACAGATTCATGACAAACCAACACAAAGTTAATAAAAGCTTGGTTGTGATTTAAAATATGTTTTTGTTCTATCTCTATGATCCATGTTTATTGTCATCATCAATTAACTCACATAAATAGGATGTAAATTCTTTATAAAACAGTTTCTCCCTGATCAACACAAGCCTAACAAGATCTACAGAAATTATGGCCTTTTATTGGCACTTTCTGGAGGCTATCTGCCATCTTGTCTTGACTAAAACAAGAGTGAGTGGTTAGGATTGGGTGACCAGTCATACATCTGGAAAAAGACATCACGGCTAGAAGTTTTAAAGTAGTTTTAAATACCTAATGTGATTTTATTGTTCAGTCTTGGCAGATTGTGCATGTGAGCCTCAGATTTCCTGAACCAGGTGTTTCATGTGTGCATTTAGTATATATGTTTGTTTGAATCTTACCTTCTTCTGCTTCTCGCTCTTGCCTTTGAAGCATCTGTTGCTCTGGAGGTAGAGCCTGCTGAAGGAGCTGCATGTAAAACTCGTTCTCTTTCTGTACCTCCTTTTGCTTCCGAAGGCGCATCTTATAGCTTACATAGCTCTTGAAGCCGAAGCCCAGCGTGACCACTGGGTAGCCAATGCTACAGAGGCGGACACAAAAGGGACACTTATAAGTGCTGGGTCATAGAGCAACACTGTGATGAAAATCCACATAAGTTATCAGTTATTTAGCATTTACTATAATAGCATGGTAACAGCTCAACTTCGCAGCATAATATAGGTGAACACAGCCAGAACCACCTTGAAGCCCTACACTGTAGAGGTGCTCCTCTAAACCTCGTTCAGGATTTTTTAATAAATATGCAGTCTTTGGGGGAGAATCTAAGAAACAAATATGCAAACATACAATTTCCTATGGCACCAAAACCTGCATTTGACTATGGCTCAGCGGAGGTCTTTGCACTTTATGATAAGAGATAAACCTTTATTTATCCAGAGGGAAATTGCTGTTCAGCAGTTGCTATATAAACAAGGTGGGAAGAGCGCATATATAAAAAGTGCAAATTTAAAAGTCCCTCCTTAGTTTCTACTTGTAAAATAAGGCATATTTAAGTGCATCTATACTCAAATACGAAAGGAATCCAGCCTTAAACTGCCCTATCTTGAAAATAAGGCAAAGGGAAGTAAAGCGAGGTATGTGGCCCACCACAATCATGTGACACTGACTTCATGTAGTGTGCGGCATTAAATGAAGCTGTGTGAAAATGTAAGTTGGTTAATATAATGCTGTCCTCGCATAATTCCTCTTCACCACAGCGACATATTCGTTGGCACGAAACCTGGACATGCCTTTCAGTCAAAGAACGTCTGTCAAGGACAACGTTCCGCCTAGTTAAAACAAAAAGGCGGCTTACCAGTGTGCAGCAAAAGGACGACACAAGTCCACATGGAAGTTCTTCAGGTCTTTGAATCTGATGGCTGCCTCTATGTACACAAACAGTATCCATAGAGACACAGTTGGCAGACAGACACCTCTCTCTGAAAGAGACGAAGCAAAGCAGGACAGGGATATTATAAACGGCTATTGAACATCAGCACTATGAGGACCACCTGAATTGTGTCCATAGCAATGAGTACCAAAAGCGGCAACGCTGGCACAGATTACATAGTTTACTTATTCTTTTGTAAGATAGTGCCAAAATAATTATTTAATGCTCTATTCAGGCAAAGTTCTTTTAAGTCTTTTATGATGGAGATACACTTAATCCGGCAAACAAACAAAAAGAGGTGCAGGAACCCAAGACGGTCCAGTTCGCTATGGTCTGCAGGCTGTGTTTAGCTTGGGTTTGTGCACAGCTAAACAGTGGACTGAAATATGTTTCTGAAATATTCTGAGGTGATAAATAGGCCATGCAGTAACAGAATCTTGATTCCTATTAGATCAGTGCTGCCTAGCTTAACAGTTGAATCCAAGTTTTGAGAGCCTGTTGAGTTGTGATGGATGGACTTCATTTGCATAAAGCTGAAGTTGCGATTATGTAAACTGAGATCCAGTGAATGGGCCATATTCATCATGCAACACACAGCTGGATCTCCTGCTCTCCATAGAAAATGAACAGGATCCGCCGACTTCACAAACACCAACAGATCTGATGTATCTCCACCATTAGCGTACAGTAATGCAGTTGCACTTATTTTTATGAGAGAAAAACCATTTCTCAGGAATATTGTTACCTGCTTTAGACAAGCACTGCTGATTTGGACCAAATGTCCACAAGA
>CAFUXE010000068.1:62661-104739 GCA_903364295.1 Serranus cabrilla | reverse complement strand
AAATATTGTCATGGGAGTAGAGACTTGATGCACAATGACTTGTCCCTCTCCTGCTTGGACAAAGCAGGTAGATCCTCATTCATTAGAAACATTAAACTTCTCTACACTTTATGGACACACTTGTATCACTGAACACATGAGGATATAGACACTACCCATTGTCTCCTCGGCTGAAATAAAAAGGAACTTTCACCACCAGGCTGTGGAGTGGTAAGAGATATTAATACTCTTACAGCGAATGTCTCTGGTGAGGAAAGTTGGAGTGTGCAGAAAGCAACTGGGGACCACTGGATGTTTCTCCCTCCCCCAACTGGCACAAGGATTTCCATCTGACACCTGGCCTTTGGTCAACGCAGGGGGATACCGCTAAATCAGACTGACAACTAATCCGCAGAGTGCAGCTCACTTACACACACCATGCAAAATTCTAAGAAGCAAGCCAACTATTTGTAAATAAGATAACACAATGTGCGTGGATATTGCACAACGTTTTTCCACACCTGCTTTTCCATGAAGCACTAAGTGGAAATAAAATAGTGCAAGTTCTAAGAAATAGTACGGCCTATGACTAATAATTTATCTTATTAGTTTGTCGTGTAAATAGACAGAAATAGGAAGAAGCTTCCTTCCTTCCTTCCTTCCTTCCTTCCTTCCTTCCTTCCTTCCTTCTTTCCTTTTCTTTGCATTGTTAAACAGCACATGTGTAGAGACAAATTAGGCTAACGTTATAGCAGAGTTAATTGCCAGCATTTGTCCATTTTTCAACTGCAGTATTTACAATAACAAATTTTCAGCCTCACCTGTGTGCCAAACATACTGCACCCACACATAGGTACTGGCAGCGAAGAATAGCCATTGCACTGGGATGAAGAGGAGGCAAATGATGTCCGAGGTAAACGCCACACACACAAAGAATACTGAGAAGGCCTGTCGGGGAGATGAGAGGTGGTTATGAGAAACCAACATATGCAGCAAAGAAATATGTAGGTTGCTTGTATCCGTTAGTTATTTCAAGCTTAAAACTTAAAACATTCCCTTAAAAAAAGAGAAGAAAAAGGAAATGTTTCAAGGCTAACAACCAGCCTCAAGCCTTAATCCGTTATAATGGAAGTGATCTTGTTCTGCATGATTAAACTCTATATTTCATTGCTGAATTATACGACAAAAGGTTATGTGAATAATACATTTGTGGTTCTCCTTTTATGCATCTCTGTGAGGCACAAACACACCAACAAACACACACCTACACAATGCATTTCAATAAGAACAACCTGTCCAGCATCAATAATGGACCCAAAGCAAAATAATATTATGAGTAACATTAGCATGGAAAATTTAGATTACAGGGAAACTAATGATCTGCAAGTCTAATGAGATCTGTATTTGCCAGATTAAGTCTGATGCTATGAGGCAGCAAATGAGGTAAAGGTGGAAAACAATTAATCAGTTTTGTATTAGTTCTTAACTGTACTAACGGCAAACTGACCGAAGGATCAGATTTGTTTAATCTGTGCATTGTACAACTTTAGCAGCACTCTTTATCATCCCTACGGGGTTCTGAAGAAACGTATTCTCTTTTTGTTGTTTGGCTGTCTCAGAACATTTTGTGGGTTATTCTATGGAGCAATATCATCTGACTCTTTACACTACCACTATTCAATCACATCTTTAACACCAAGTTTACATATTACGAAATTATAACATTGACGCTTTTCCACTACGGGCATGTGTCTGTATTTTCAAAAATAGCCACTACTGTTCTGTAGTTGCAAAAGTACAGTATTTAGACTTTTAATTTTTCAGGTTAAGTCTCATTTTGGATTTATTTACTTAGGATACAATGATGCACCCCATGTGTACGAGTCTTAGCTTTCTTTGTATTTGTTTATTTCAGTGCAACATCTAAAAGTAGAATGGTTAACAGAAAAAATCAAATGGTTGAAAAGACAGTTATGCTTTTTTCCCCCACTACTATTAAAACATGACAAATATAAGAACAAAGCCACTCACCAGCCCCTGGTATCTAAAGGAGTCGTACACACTTCGGATGAAGAGCCAGAATGGCCAGAGGTACTCAAACCTGAACTCCAGTACAAAATCTGCCAGTAGCACCAGTGCCCACACCACCAGGAACTTCAGATACAGGAAGGTACTAAAAATGAGAAGAAACATTGCATGATGCAAGATGTTTTGGAACACAGATAAACTAGTATACTCAACAGTCTTTTATATATTGGCAATTTAGTGACAACAAGAATGGTACTCCTATTTACCTCTAACTGTCAATATATAGCAAATCATCATCATAAAGTAATTACATCATAAGAAATTCAGGTTTATTGTAAGTGTATGTGTGTGTGAATCAAGTGTAAGATGCATGTCTGAAGCCTATTGCTGCTGATGAAATGCCTGTGTGCAATACACTTAACTTAAGCACCTGATGTTATAAAATGCAACATATATAAATATATACGGAACAAGTTCACAGAAATGTAAGAGTTTCAAAGGCATCCTGGAAGAGCTCTAAGTCTGCACTAGAACATTATCTAATGTGATGCTGCTTTGAACATTTAAACATGGCAACAGTGACAAGCTACAGCATATCAATTTTCTGGGGCTGTGGAATAATGCATACACACTAAATGTTTTAATAGGTTGTAGTTCCTTTACTAGAACCGCAAGCATGTCGATTTAATAGAACAGATATTTTTGATCGCAGATGGCATTTTTGGTTGTTGGATCACTGAGACCCAGAAAGTGACACAGTAGGGGTGTTCTTTGATCTCAAAGCATGACTGTTTAGTGGCGGGGGCACCTATTCAATAATTCAGGAACTGCCCCACATCTCTGGGTCTAGATGCCACGTGTGTAACTAGTGGCCTTTTACGTTTGCTTTATCAGATATACATCGGAAGTTACATAGAGGTAGGACCTGTCAGGTGTGGCTGGGAAAGACAACTAAGCAACTTTAAGTTGTCTAAATAGTACAACACAACGCCTAGCAAGTCAGACAAGCTGGCTGCAGTCGTATCAACTCACATTAACATATGTATCACGCCATTACTGGATAAGCAATGCTGTGGTGAAGTTACAAATGAGCAAATAAAGCTGTTGTTGTGCTAGCTAACATATTAGCTGACAGGGAAGCAGCTAATTTTAATGCGGCTAGCAGATGACAACTGACGTGGGCGAGCGGTAGATAGTCGGGGCTGTTTAGTAAGTGTCCAAACATCGACTACAATTTATTTTCAACAGTGACGTTGCTGTGACAGACACCTTGTGACAAGCTTCAAAGCGGGCTGTTTTGGGGCCTAGCGCTACGGCTAGCTTAACAGCTAACGTTACCTGCTAATGTACAACGAAAACATACAGCTAGCACACACTAAGCTATCACTAGCAGCTAGCTAGGTTAATAAGCTAGCTAGCGCTGGCAGTTCATTGACATCAATGATAACGTTAGGAAGTTCCACAGTCTGCAGCTATGTAGCCGCAAGCATCCCCATTCAGTGCCCCCCATTATTGTCGTGAGGAGGACCCCTTCGTCAGGCTCCATATAAGTTACCTGCCGTATATACCCTCAGTGATTCGGTTCCGTTTTAACGGCCGTCGGAGTTTGCTGCAGTCCGCATTGCGCCGCTTCATCCTCCTCCCCTTGGCTTTGGCCTTCGAGTAACCACTGTAATCTTATCCAGTTTTCTAGTGTATACGGACAAAGATAATAAATAAAGTGCCTGTGGTATATGTCGCTGTTATTATTTTTCCCCACTGGAAACAAAGAAATAAATAAAGGACTCTATTCGGGAACCTCCTCTTTTCTGTTAGCGCAGACTCCATAGAGACAGAGCGCAGCGCGTCACTCTCTGAAGACCACGCCCACCGGAGGGGAGGTAAGGGGGGCTGTCGGTGCCGCATACACAGCCATGGGTTGACACACTAACAGAATATCTGTTTCTACATAAAACTAGGAGATTAAAGCATATCATATGATTATTTTAGCACTCTATGTCTACCAGAAAGGACAAGTTGGCTGTTAGCCAGCTGCGATGTGCACTTAATACTGCATATAGCTTTCTGAATTATCCACATTCTACTACAAGATATAATAGGACTATTATTCCCTGAGGATAGTATTGTTGTAGTACAGTTAAATAAGAATAACACAATTAGATAAGGTAATCACTGAATACAAATATATATATAAAGAATATTGCAATATTGAACTTGGAGAAGTAAAAGGTAAAAAGATATAGTAAGATATTCCTTTATTAGTCCATTAAATGCACTGCGTACGTTAAGTTAACGTTAATTATTCTGAGTTCCAGGTTGGCACAGTTTTTCCCACTGTAGCCTAATTGCTGACTTCTCAAGTCTGTACCCACTTTTGTCAACTTAAAAGTCAAGCTTTTAAATCTTAGTTGTGGATTATTTAACCTGTTGGTAGTGCATTCACAACACAGCAGCGTTTAAATATGTCTCTGTTGTTTGTTAACAGACATAACAGTCTTTCAATACAAAGTCAATGGAGAGCGATGGATCGTATTACCCTCGGTGGGGGCGGGGCTTACGTGCGGTTTTAAGTACGTCGACTTGACAGACGGCTGGTATATCCAATCATTCTATCCGTTCAGGGCTCTCTCTTTGACGGATGCTGAGATGAGCCATTTACGTTACACCGCTCTCCTCCGCCAAAGACAGCAGGGGAGAGCGAGGGGGAGGGTGGACGTTGAGTGTGTGACGTCTGTTGTTTAACCAATCAGATGTTTGTGGACAAATCGGGAAGCGCGGATTGACCAATGAGCTGTCAGCGGAGGCGGATTCTAGTCCTCGAGGTTTTTGCCTTTGGTTTATTATGAGCAGAAAATATGCAGTCTTTGGGACAAAATTCCCTTTGTGTGAGACACAATAACAGCCATTCCAGCGTACGGGGGTTATTTATATCAGGTCCTTTGTGTGTGGTTCATTGACAGACTTGCCCTAAGGTCTTTTATGCCATCTGTGTTATGTTACCGGGTTAAAATGTGTGCGTAGTGCACGCGCCCGTGCGTTTAAAGAGTGGGTTGCAGTTGTCGTTGCTTAGCCTATAATTTGATGAACTTGAGCAATGGTTTTCTGTGTATCATTGCCTTTAGGACCAAAACAAAGTGCCATGATGGAAATAAAAGAGGAAGTGAGATATTTTTAAAGTTGTAGCTTATGGCCAAATCTGAAGGGCCATTAATAGTTCCAAAAAAATAATAAACAAATATAATTAATCCATATTATACTTACATACATGCTTTGCAATCCGTTGTTGTGTTCAGTGGTGCAATGTAACTAAGTATATAAACTCAAGTACTGTACTTAAGTACAATTTGAAGGTACATGTTCATTACTTGTGTATTTCTATTTTATGTAACTTTATACTTCTACTCCACTACATTTTAGAGGTGAATATTGTACTTTTCGACAGCTTCAGTTACTTCTCAAGTCAAGATTGTACATTAAAAACATGATCAATTAAAATTGATTAGATTTTTATTTTTTTGATTAAACCTCATAACAGTATATCATGTACATGAAAATGAGCCCTACCTTTACTAAATTAAAACACTGTTTATATTTGAAATATATAAATCAAACAACCTGAGTGAGGCCATTCTGCATAATGAGTACTTACATTTGATACTTTAAATACATTTTGATGCTGATACTTTTGAACCTTAACTTCAGTAAGTTTTGAATGCAGGACTTTTACTTCTAGTGGAGTAGTAGCTCACAGTGTGGTATTAGTACTTTTACTTAAGTAAGGGATCTGAATGCTTTTTCCACCACTGGTTGTTTTTTAGGATTTTTTTTTTCACAGTCAAATGTTGTCTATATTTGGTACTATTACAGGCTATAATGCTGTATTTTCTTCAGTACCATTTCTTGGAAATTGCATTATCAAAAGGTGGCTATAAAGACTTTACTTAAATATGCAATTCAACATGAATGGATAGATATGTCTTAGGGCCAAATCATTCAGGTTGTATTGACAGCCCATCACCCCCCACACTGCCCGGCCTGTCGGTCCAGACGGACACGTTCCTGCCCAGCAGCTGATAACACAAAAAGTGCTTTGGTTGTCCCCACCTCACATTACGTCAGTTGGAAGAGAAACGCGCAGGGAACATCTCTAATGGCTCCTCAGTACGCACCAAGTCTGCGCTCCCGTCTGGCACCTTTGCTTGTATTTCTGCAGACAGGGTTCATTATCATATATGCTCTTTACATTGAGATCGAAAGCAATGTGAAAGTAGATGGAATTGCCTTCAGCAACTTTTACTCAGGTGAGTTTGGAAAAGGGAAGGGGTGAGGCAATGGGGGCTGAAAGATACATAATGAAAAATACATTTTAAGC
This sequence comes from Serranus cabrilla, assembly GCA_903364295.1. Classification (NCBI taxonomy): domain Eukaryota; kingdom Metazoa; phylum Chordata; class Actinopteri; order Perciformes; family Serranidae; genus Serranus; species Serranus cabrilla. The sequence continues at coordinate 98,360 of CAFUXE010000068.1, read as the reverse complement.
TACTTCATATATTGGTTTTGAATGAATACAAACTCGAATCCAGGAGCATGGGGAGTGGCAGCAGTTATTACTGTTGGGCAGTGATAAGCTCATGTAGTTGTTGCTCCTTCTTGGTTCTATCTCCTTAAAATGAGCTGTCAGCGAGTGCAATTTACTTTATCTTGCAGATTTTTCTTGTGACTTATTGTCTTCTTTTCCCTTGCAGAGTTCCAGGATGTAAATGTGATGGTGATTCTAGGTTTTGGCTTCTTGGGCACTTTTCTAGTGCGGTATGGTTTCAGTGGCTCCGGGTTTAACCTCCTTGTGGCTGTCATGGCCACCCAGTGGGCTCTCATACTCAATGGAGTTGAGTCCTGGTATTACAAAGGGAAGATCAGGATGGATTTGAGAAGGTAGGTCATCGACTGAGGCAGTCATTTTCTCACTTAAGTCTCACACTGTTGAATGAATGGAAAAAAAAAAATTGTCATAATATAGCATCTACAGCCTTACTGGCAAAAGACAATCGACAACATTTTAAAATATTACAAACCTTACATTCATAATTCATGCTTCTGAATTAAAATCAATGGTCATTTAATATAGCTTAGTGGTTGCTGAGATGTGTGCAGCCTCTGCCCTCATTTCGATTGGAGCCGTGTTAGGGAAGACCAACCCTGTCCAGCTCGTCCTCATCGCCCTGCTGGAGGTGTCAGGGTTCATCCTGAATGAATGGCTCCTTCAGACTCTGCTGGAGGTACAAGCAACTTTTAATCATTACCCGTTCCCTTGGCTTGGCATTTGCTTATAGTGGTGTTTTCTAAGTCTAGGTCCGGCCTCTGAACAGCATCATGCTGCTTCACATTTTTGGAGCCTTCTTTGGATTCATGCTGACCTGGATCCTGTATCGGAGAGAATCCGAGGAGTTTGAAAAAGAGAAATTTGACCGCAAATCAGGACTGTTCTCCACAATGGGTAAGCTGTTTTTCTGATGGTTCTGCTACATAGGAATTTGTAGGATGGTGGAACAAGTGGGATATTGTCCAACTGGGGGATTTAAGTTCAAATTCTACACCAGAAAGCATACGTCAAGCAGAATGTGGATGCTCTGTTCTCTAGGGACTATGTTCCTCTGGATGTTTTGGCCCAGTTTTAATTCGGTCCTTGTGGATGACGGTACTCCTGGGAGGAAGCTGGGGGCCGTGTGCAGCACCTACCTGGCCCTGGCTGTCAGTGCTGTAACAGCAGCCGCTGTGTCTGTGTTCTCCAGCCCCAAGGGAAAACTTAACTCGGTATTTAGACACTTGATATACTAAAAAATACAATCAATCAGTAGGCCTAATACCAGTGAGATCTAATAAATAATGGAGCCTATATCTTTACTCCTGTCAGATCCACATGCAGTCATGCATCCTCGCTGGTGGTGTTGCTGTTGGTGTTTCCATGTCAGTGGTTCATCAGCCATGGGAAGCCATGACCATCGGATTCACTGCTGCTGTTGTGTCAACCATCGGATTCCGATATCTCAAGGTTTTCATCATTGCATGGACACATTTCCTCTTGGTTGAATAATCGATACACCGCAGCTCATCATAAGCTCTTGTTTTCCAGATGCACATGCTGGTTGCGTTTGAGTGCCATGACACCTGTGCTGTCCTGAGCACCCATGGACTCCCCGGCCTACTAGGATGGGTAGCACATCTCTTCTTGCAGATTAGAGACAGTGATGATCATACAATGTAAGAAGGGGTGCCATATTTATATCACAGGAAGGAGCGATATTTGTAAAATGCAAAGAGTCATGTTAAAATAGCATTCTGAATTAAGTCGTTCCGCAAGATGAACCAGCCTACAAATTCTCTTCTACAAAAAAAATCTAAAGTTAAAAGTCAAACATTTGGACACGCCTTATAAGTCAAAGTTTTTTCTTCATTTGTAACATTGTAGATTAATACTGAAGGCATCACAACTATGAAAGAACACATATGGAATTATGTCGTAATAAGTGTTAGAGAAACCAGAATATGTTTTATATTTTAGATTCTTTGAAGTAGCCACATTTTGCTTTGATAACAGTTTTCACACTTCTGTCATTCTCTTGTGGGATTTTTTTTCTTGTGCTTCTTAATAATTGAGGTGGCTACTTTGAAGAATCTAAAGTATAAAACAGTCTGGCTTGTTGTCTTTAATATGAATCTACAATTTAGAAAAATATAAATAAAAAAAAAAGAATATTGTAAAACATATCACAAATGCAACATCAGTCAAATAATTAAATTAGATCTTTTTTTTCAGCACTACCATCACACGATTGCAATGCAACACACACAAAAAGCCTAACACTGTGTGTAATGTGTGCTTTGTTTTGTAGGGCAATCCGGTTTGCTGTATTTCACATTTTATCTCTCCTCATCACCATCAGTCTCAGTCTGGTCATGGGAATCATTACAGGTGAGTTTTCTCCATGTGTCTGTGGCATAAACTGTATGTTACCTTTGGTTTTTAGTGTTTTAGTGAAATCCAGATATCAACTTTTTAGGTCACATCTATGTCAACACTGTACACTTGCTATTTGTGAACTTTCCTCATGACTTTTATGTGTCATTGTTTAAAGGGCTTCTACTCAAGATGAACTTCTGGAGGTCGCCTCAAGACAAAAAATGTTTTGATGATCAGGCTTACTGGGAGGTAAGACTTTAAATTCTTATATATTGTGATACTAAACAGTAATGGATGTAGTTGGTATTTATTTGTGTTGCACTATACCTTTAAAAGGTTAATTGGTAAGAGAGCAACAACAAAATATTTTCATGTTTTGCAGTTTCCCCATCTTGCGGTGCGCAAGTAAAGAAGACAGAGTTGGACCTTGGAAGAACAAACTACTTTTCATTCATATCAATTTATACAATTTCATACAAGTTCTGTGACTTTACTGACCTGCCCACCTTTAAAAAACGTATAAAAACTCCTCTTCAAAACTGCATTTCATGCGTGACCGCTTTAAATTGTTTTGTTGTATTTCCACGAGACAATGTTCTAAAAATCTCAATTGTGTAAACATTTTAAATGTATGACTGTTTCTTTTTAAAAATGTGCAATTTTTCTTGTAAAGTCTCTTCGAGTATCCTGAAAAGTGCTCTATAAATAAAATGTACTATTATTAAGTCATTCGATGTTTTTATGAGTGCAAAAAAGAAGAAGCTTCAACCATGAATGAACCACTCATTTACTGCCCAGTATGTATTTATTTAATGCTGCCATGGACGTCAGAAGCTGAGCTCATGGTTTGGATCTTACACCAGTAAAATGGGTTACACAAATCTCCGGTACACATATATAACACCATACAGCTGAGAAACCTTTGTTAATCTTTAATATCTTTAATCTTTAATCAATAAATTTGGATGACTGCAAAGTTCCCGAGCCGACATAGTCCCTAAGTGTTATCTCAGGAAAATACACACAACCCCTTTGGTTACATTCAGTAAATGAGTACAGTATTATGAAATATTGCCGTCAGTGATATTTTGTACCATAATAATTCATCAAATTAAAGGGTGTTATAGCAGTAAGTATACCCAAAGGAAATGTGGACTGTTTAGAAAGCAAAGCTCCCAAAATACACACTTTGTGACACAAGTTGTAAACCATTAGAACGACATGGTTACACAGTCTGAGTGCAAATAGACACAGTTAAAGATGTGCCACATTCGGAACTTTTAAATGACCTTATGAAACTTTGTGCTTAGTAATGATTTAGCCAATATACAGCAAACAATATAAATTAAACATGTTAATTTGAAAGCTAAAAAGGTTTATATATATAAAGTGAATAACTGCTGAAGCATATTGTGTCATACAATATAGAAAGCAGAGTGTATAAACAGTGGACATGAAGACACGCAGAGAGCATTACTGCCACAGATCTTCTGTACGTCCAAACTTGAAGACCAAACCCCTAATAAGAAAACAAGGAAGGTGTAAAGAACAAAATACCTGCTGAAGTGTAAACATGGGTTTGAAGTAAGATGCTGCAGAGAACTGTTAACTTACCCAAAGAAAATGAACGCATTTTGGAAGAAAATGGCGATACCAGGGTAGACGATAGGCTTTTCTGCAAGAGATTAAAAGATTGCAAAATGAGGCCACACGTATAATTTGAAACAATAGTCAATTAAGAACTGTTCATGATCAAACTGTACTGTAAGATTTCACTTGCTTCATGCAGCATATGTAGCACAATTTTAAAGACAAACTCCTCTCAGTGTCACACCCCAAAACTGAGTACTAAACAGGCCACAAGTTGCCAGAAAACCAGGACTTACGAGGCTCTACGAATCCTCCAAACAGAATCCACATGGAGGCAATGAGGGAGCCAAAAGCCAGCATGAAGCCAATGAAGAGCCACACTCGAGCGCCTGTGAACAGAGATAATGACGGGCGCGTTACCCGGTGGTGCAAAACGGCGCTTCTTCATGGGTTTGTATCTTTCTGCATGTATGTTGTAGTAGCAACAACAGGGAAAATGAAAGTAGGGCATGATACGGCAGAAAACAGATGTGAGGGTTTTACAAAATACAGTATAAATGGGGAAAATTAAGTGTTAGTGAGGTCATACACACCTGTCTGTCCAATGCAGCCTTCACTGTAGCTGTCTCCTCTCACCTGGCCGTTTGAAACAGCATTTATCCTAGATGGGTCACATCACAAAAAGACATTACAAACATATCAGGAGCTACTTAGTAAAGTACTTTTAACTCAATAGTAATGATTCAAAAGAATAAGTATGCCGATATCTTAGGTTGTAGAAAATATAGGAATAATGGGATCTCCAATCCCAAACTGGAGAATCTAAAAAGCTGGGAGTTAGTTATGATGATTTTTTTTTTATTTTTTGCATCCCAAGTTCCACCTATTTAACAAACCATGTGGCAGTGTCAGGTTAGTGCCAAGGTGCCCTGAGGCAAGGCACGACCCCTAACTGCACCGACCCTCTAACTGTTTGGGCCAATCACTGTTACATCTCTCTCCAACTGCATATATCTGGGTGTGTATGTGCCTTAAAATTTAATTTCCCCTCAGGGATGAAAAAATCTTCTTTTTCTCATATCAGGCCATAGCCCCGGAGTCGCATCATGTGACAGATCCATGACAAATGAGCAGCGGCCTGGAGACGTGGCTTTAAGCCTCAGAAACACCAAATAATTGAACCTTGTGATGAGACAGTATGATCACAGTCTTTCTTACATGAGAAAGGCCACTGTGGCGATGACTCCACATGTGTGATAGGCGTGATGAAACTTGTCCTCTTCAGGATATTTCACTGCTGCATCGATGATGATCCACCAACCGGTGAAGAACTGAAACAAGATCCACAGTTAGCCTTAAGGTCTGCAAGGGCAAGTATGAACATGGATGTCAGCAGATGAATAAATCTGCATCCTGGTCATTTATAATAAAAATCCATGGCTTTACTTTAGAGCTGGGCGTAAGCAAAAATGATATATATCACGCAGTGACGATACAGCATGTTTTATGGTTATTCAATAAATTGTCTATATGAAATAAGTAGTAGTTAGCATTTTAGCTCCCTGGGGTCTAACCTCTCAAACTCAATGTAGATTTTTGACAGGGTTGGATACCTGAAATAAGGTATGTGGTCAACACAAGCTTAAGGGATGTTAGCTTTTTGTTGTAAGACATACAACATGTTAGCAAACAGCCCCACTTGTTATTGTTTGCTCACGAGTGGCTGAAGGAGACTACAGTAGTTGTTGGGAATGTTAAATGTCATCATGACAGACACTTACAGGAACTCTTACTCTTCCCCCTCACAGCCTCTAGTCATGTTTTTCAGTGCTTTTGCAAACTCTTATACATTGTAAATTATGTAAATAAATGATTTACCAGGCTACGGAGTAGCTAGCTTGTCAAAACTGCTGGTTAGCTGGTCATAGACCGTCTTAAGGAGAGCAGTAATAACACAGAAGTTACGCAACTGTGACAGCATAATGTTAGCTTTTTACTTTCATTGGCTGCATAAACGCTTCAAACATAATAAAAGTGGTGGAAATTTGTGAAGATTATCCTGCTGAACAAAACATGTAAGCATCAGAAATGTGTGTTTGCCACAGAGCTTATTTTCTGCAATGATCCAAAATCAATTTGCAATTCAGCTGCTGGTTTTTGGCATTGCAATACAAACATTATAAAAAAAATAGAAACACATTTTTATATTGTGTACTGTGAGATATATTGTCATATTGCCTCGCCCTTGTGCTTCTTATGATCAAATTAGACGATGTAATTCTGTATCACGATATCTCGATATTTGTTTTTATTACAATAAATTATTGCATTGAATTATTGCCCAGTCCTACTTTACTAACACTGTGTCTTTACAGTCCAGCTTCCCTAATTGAGTAAATAGTGTAATACCAGAACTCCAGCAGCTATGGATGCAATGGTGTTTCTTCTCTCTCCCCAGTCCACATTGCACTCGCAGTCTCCGCACCGGATTCCGTCCAGGAAACCCGACATAGCTCTGTTAAAGCAAGGGCGTTATGTCCAACAGTGTGTCAAAGTGAAAGCAATATCAAAAACTTTACTGAAATAATCTATCATCGCGAAATGTACGCCATATGTCATAGCCAAACTTGACTATTCCTCTAACCAAAGATAAGCAGAACTGTGAAAAACATTGTCTGTTTGTGCGCAGTCGCTGTACAGTACGGGTGATGCTAAACTCTCTGGTTTATATAGGTTACCAACTAACCGTCACCAACTATCTTTACACTACAGCTCGGTAACATGTATTCGACGACAATGCTGTCGATGTATTCAATTCATAGTATAGTAAAACATAAAGAGTTTTCAATCAGGAGATAAAACAGGGCTGTGTCGTCGGATTCTTTTGTTCATCGCTTTGGCATTAGCAAACATTTCCTTGAAGATTTCTTCTTGCTACGAAGTTGATAAAAAATAATAGCATAACTCAAAGGACAGCAGCTGTACTAAGGTAAAACATACGCCCCAACGGCGTTATTAGCTTGTAATGTCACTTTCAAAGGAGTTCTTACCTTTTATTTTCGGTTTTTGATGTGAACCCCCTGGATAAGCCCGACTTTGCTTCCGATAGAGCTCGGTCACGCACATGCGCAGTTCATACAAACCTCTGAGACGTTGTTGATATTGGTACCTTCACGTGTTGTTGAACAAATGGGAAATCGTGCAGCTTTACAGGCACAAGAAATTAACCACTCAATAAATCGTATAATTTAATGAGTATGTATGCAGTGTTATTGATGAATTAATTGAATTTGACGTGAAAAGGATGTGGAGTATAAATGATTGTATGGGAGTTGAAAGTAGTTCATAGTAAAAGCGATGAAATAGAGGACAACGTACGAGATGTGCGTTTTCTTCAGTGTAATACAACAGTTTCGGTATAAAAAAAATACCAAATAAATGTAGTACCTATACTAGAAACACTCACTTAAAGGCACAATGCCGAATTTGTAGTAATTGTCTTCATTATTTCCTGAGAAAATTGCCGGACGTGAATTACTCAAGGTGTCACCAAATATGCAAATACGAATTTGGTATTTGTCCCTGAAGGCCGCACCGTGGATGAGCATTTTGCAGACACCATATTTCACATTTTCTTATGATATTGCAGACGGCAACACAAGCTGGAATCGATCCTGAATATATTAGTACATTTGTGACTAAATTAACCGATATCAGAGCCTAAATACCAAACAAACATTTACATATATTCCTAACTGATAATTGAATAATTATTCAAATTTGCAAACATGAGAGAAAAAAAGTTAAACAAGGGATTCATGTGTATTTTATTTCCATGTATAAAGGGCTATTTGCATTTGACTGTGGGATTGGTGCAGATCAAAGACTGTATAAGTGGTGCAGAGCAGCTAAACACTCAATACAAGTCTTTTATTGACACAGAGGGAGAAATGTTTACACTTATCCCAGAGAAAACACATTTCTAGACACATTTAACTGTTTTTATATATTTTTCTATTATACACTCCAATCTGAGATCTGTGCCTGGGACATCATGTGTGAGTCACATGGGGTCTTAAGTACTGCAGCTGACTCTTTCATTACTCACAAACTTTAATGCCTGCAACTGTGAAGAGAGTACTAGAGGACACATCTGAGGCTGCAGCATTAATCAGAATCTACTTTATTTTTGGTGATCACATGGATTAGACATTCATGACAAATATTGGAATAAAAACATATCAAGTTAGTGGTCCATAAAAATAGGCATAGCATCATAATTTGAAACGGCATTTAAGAAGTGCACGGTTATTTTATAGTTGATATATTTGAAAATGCCATTCAAGCCAGTGAAAACAAGTAGACAAGTTGATAACGGTCTTAAAAGACTCCAAGCAGTTGCAAGGCAACAGCTATTGACAGACCGATGACGCCGAGGTATCCAATGTAGCCATAGGCGCCCTGCATCCTCTTGGCTGGTTCTGGAATAAAACAGAAAACAGGACAAATGATCACATGTTGAGGTCTGGTTTTGAAATTTGAACACCTAATATGTTGCTGATGATACATTAAATGACTTCCTTTTCTGAGCAACACAGACAGAATGATGCACGCTTTTATAACAGGCAGGCTCAACTATAATTTCTCCAACCGAGGAACACACTGAATTGGTTTGTTTATTCAAACTTCCATTGCATGTGTGCTTACTAAGTGCAGAAGGAGAGCATACATTACGCCTTTTTTAAAGTCTTTATCATTATGACTTTATCCTTTTTTTCTTATTTTGTCAAGATTTATCACTGACCATTATGCTTTGTTTTATTATATTAAAACTTTACTTTTTAACATCCTAAAAGCTACTGCTTGTAAAGTACATAGAAGTGCATTTGTTTTTTTGATAGGTGTCATATTTGTAAAGCCGATTGATGATTAACTCACTTAAGCAATACCATAAATTAGGCCTCTTTGAGGCAGGTCCGAACTGTTTTATTATTATTTGTTTGCTCAGTGTCATCTTCTGTAAATGATTGAACAAAACTAGGTGAGGAGCAACAAAAATCCTCTGGTAATCACTGCACTGTAACCTCTGTCACCTGCAGCCTTTACACCTCCAATACTATAATGCAAAAAGTATTATATAAAGTATTATTTAGTGGAAATTAGCTGTTGTGAGTTAAATCTCTTACAAGAATGACAGGATGAAATCACTCTGGTCAGTATTGGAGTAATTTAGTCACCAGCATAATTAAAAGCAGAAGCAATCTTATACCCATGTACGATCATATAACATTGAACACTTAGTGGTCTGTATTTTAAATGCATTGCCTCAGCCTGTGTGCAAATGTATTAATCAGATCAAAACAGACCAAAAAGACTGGGTTAACTGAATTAACTGGACATCAAGTCCTCCCTTCCTTCAGTCTTACCTCCTGTGTAGTAGCCCCAGGCATAGGAAAACCTGCTTGTCACCCAGATTGCCCCAAGCACCGCTGCTGTCATCTACAATCACGGACAAAGAGAGGTAGAATAGAAATAGAGTAGAATAGAAAGCTTTTAATGTCATTGTATACCAGTATGCAACATAATATGAAGCACTGCTCCTCATTTAGTACTATTGAAAGAGACTGGTCCAAGAAGACAAAGACGTACAGGAAATACAAGAAAATATACTTAAGGCAATAAACACATTAAAAAGGCAATAATTTTATATTTTAAATATGGAAAGTGCACAGTGAGAGCAACTGTGCAAAAACTGGGATGATGTGGAAGTATCAATATAAGCAGTTAAATGAGTGAGTGTAAAAACAAAGTCAAATAGCAAGCAAACACGTGGGAAATACAGTTGTTTCCAATGAAAATATGCTTAATCATTGTGACACTGCCTTTTCACTTCACAATTATCTGGTGAATTTATGACAAAGTTCAAGAGGATTGCTTGCCCCACCCACACGTCTGACATTGTGTAACAATGATTTTTTTTAGCCCTTCGTGTGCACTTCCAAGCGAAATAAATAACTAAATAAATTAACTGAGCTTTGCATGATTAACTGCGTGAAAATGGTTCATACCGGGTAGACAAGAGCTGCAATGGTCTGGAAAACCAGCCACTGAGGGTACACCTCCAGGGTGTTCTGATGGGCTCTCTGGATACAGTTGAATACCTGGTCCTTGTCACTGTACATAGTGGGATACTGCAAAATAAAGCGCACATAAAACACATCATACATATGGCAGGAATATTAAAATATAGAAAAATGAGCACCCACTTCAATTTTTTTTCATTATTTTACAATAATAAATAAAAAAAACTACCTTAACATCGTACTTCTTCCTTGCACCCCCAACCTTCAGTCCTAAATATGTCAGCATGATCCAGCTGTACAGGTAGGTAAATATAACGTATCCAAAGCTGGACGGCAGTAAAGTCAGAACATCCATCTCTGCTCGATATGTTTGACAGCCTTTCAAGTGTTCAGAAGACGGCGGCGTGCCAACAACACGATCAACGGCTTTATATCCTGGCGACCAGACAGGAAACAACGAGGTAAACAGAACCGAGGTTACGTGAAATATCGCGAGATCGCGGGCATGTAGAGGTTACATTAAAAAGGCAATGCCACCATAATAAACTGTAAAATAAACTAAAAATAACTTGATTCTCGCTGCTAGGTCACAACCATCAGTGGTGGAAAAAAGTTTTGAATAGGCTCGAAAAAAAATGTTAATGTATTTAAATTATTCTGTAGGAAACTACTGAGGACACTGTTATAAGGGTTAATTTTTGTTTACATAGAGCTTGCAGCTAAATGTAGTGGAAGAAGTACATCAGCTGCCTCAAACTGTAGTGGTGTAGAAATATTTGGTTGCATATAATGGAAATACTCGACTGTACTTAAGTACAGTACTTGAGTGAATGTGCTTAGTTTCCACCACTGCCTTTAATAGATTTTCTAAATTTTCTCGACTAGCCAAATTTTGTTTCACATTTTGTTGAACAATGGCAATAAAGGCTTTTTATTTGTAGCGTCAGGGTAACACATTGCTAGATAATATGCCACTTTGAAGACTATCCTGATGAATCGAATCCTTTATTAGCTTATTGAGTCAATAACACGGATCCGTTCAGAGACTCAGAGACTCGTGGTGACCACGTGACTGGAATTTTCCAGAGGCTGCTTGTTGACCGTTGCTCTGCCAGCCTCGTTCTCAGAAGAGTGACGACGACAGACGGTTCAACTTCGACGGAGAGACAACGGTTGCGCTTCTCCAAAACTTGGCTAAGAAACATACAAATTTTAACATTTTTTTCAGTTCTATCTGTAAGTTATTGTCTAGTTGTACGTTTGTAAAGCGACATTCACATATATCGTTTACATTGACGTTTCCAAAACAAACGTTTCAAGCTACAGTCGACCTGGTAAGTTGAGGCCTACAACGCCAGCTAGCATAGCTAACGCTAACATTGTTTCGCCAAACCCGAGTTACGTATGTCATGGTTTGTTAATAACTACGTAGTGACAATGTAATATAACATTTATGCAGAATTGTGTTATTACAAAATGCTATGGTTTTGGTTATTGGTGTTTGTGAGTGGTGACAGATGTTAGTTGAAGCTAGCTAAAGCTTGCGTAATTCCGGAAATTTCCAGCTCTCTACAGTCAGCCGTCGGACTTACGTTGCTTTGCTCGATGTGTTATGCAACAATGGACATCGGCTGAAACATAGACTTTGGTAGATATAATCAAGGCTTGTCAAGGTTACTGATTACAGGGTTCCTGCAAAGTCCTTTGTGTTTTGAAAACGCTTTATTTTAATAGTTATATTTTCAATGTTATGGAAACGCTTGGATGTGGATTATTTAGATTTTGAACATACTGGTATTTTCATCAACACAATCACTCGTATCAAATAATCATGATCAAAACATACAATCAACGTTGATAAGACCAGCTGGTAAAATAACACTGTATAATCATAATTTGTGCGTTTTGGTTTGGTTTCTTTGAAAAGTGCTTAAATTTCATTTTTAAAAAGCTATAAGGACCGTTTGATCATTGTAAAAGCTTTTTTTTTCTTGGAGTACTAACACATTCTTTTGTCTCATTTCAGCTTGTGGCAGAAAACAAAACAATGACAAAGGGAGAAGACTCTCACTCTGAAATGGCCAGTGTTCCCCAGAGTGATGACATCAGTTTAATCTTTGACCAGAACAGCCCTTCCTTATCTCACTCCCGCTCACGATCCAGAAGTGGCAGCAGCAGCAGGAGCTCCCTTGGCTCTAGACGCTACAGGGGACGTGGCAGCCACAGGGGACGCTACAGGTCTTCAAAATTGTCTTCATCCAGCAGCAGGTCCTCCGGTAGCAGGTCCCGCTCTCACCCTCGTTGCCACAGACCTTCCTCCCGCTGTCGATGTGACAACCATCGCAGATATGGCCGTAGCCGCCTATCCCCACCACGCCGCTATAGGGCCCAGTCTCGCTCCTACAGCCGCTCACCCTCGCCAGACAGGTACTCGCAAAGCAGACACAACAGGTCCCGATCCAGGTCTTCCGGCCGTTTGAGCAGGTACAGGAGGGCTGTGAGACGCATATCTCGATCTCCATCCAAAACTCAAAGAGGCAGCTCACGCTCTGGATCTTCAAGACGTTCTGGGAACTTGAGTGTGGACGGTAAGTTGATTTCATTAAGTGAGGGATTACTCATCACCCTTGGTGACTGTATTTACTTTCCAAATAGATACATTGAAGCTGGCATAAATGTCGAATTGCACGTGATTAAATATTCTCTCAAACCTTTTGTTCCCCAGACAAAAGGGAACTACTGAAAGCTGCAGTGGCCAATGCTGCGACAGTCCTTGGAGTGGAGAAACTGGAACTTCCTGAGAGTGTTGACCCGATCCTGTCGGAGCCATCAGAATCCATACAAGTGTCGCCAGAGACATGGGTGAGACAAGACCCTGAAAAGACTCCATCATCACAGGTGGGTGTCTGACAGTAAATGTCAGCTTCACATTAAACACAGTACACACTAAAGATAATTCTTTGTTGTATATTCTCATTAAAGGAATAGAGTTTTTTTCCATCTTGGACCGCATGTAAATACAAGGTAAGAGGTGTTGAGATAGAGAATGTAAGGGATGCTAATAGTGATTCATACAACTTGTGCAGGACAGTGCACTGACATAACATTTTTACCACGAGTAAGGTCCTCACTTCTGTACACAATTACTTATTAATTGTAAGCAATTTTTTTAAAATTTGATCCTGGCTGTTGCACCATTTCATGAAATTTTAAACAAAGATACAGTATATGAAGCGGAGTGTTATGGCTACAGATATCCATTTATTAGCTTGAGGTCAATGTTGTGTTGAATTTCCTGTGTGTTGCTTTACCTTTGGACCCCTGAGGGAATATACATGCTCTCTGTATTTATTCCTGTTTTCGTAGATAACATGACAGTGGTCTCCTTCACTCATCGGCACCTGGGAATAAAGGGCTGTCATGTGACTTGGGTGACAACTATGTGTTTGCGTGAAAGGTTATCTGTTAACCCTTATAATGTTAACAATGAGTAAGTTAATCAACTCCAGGTTTGCACTTAACAAACACATATGAAGTTTACCTTCCAATCAGACATGCACACAGGCCACACAAATGCTAATTATACACATACATACATAGATGATGCACGAACAGATCCGATATTGTATTGCACTGACTCCACTTCATATAGAAAGGAAGTAGAATTTTGACATTTCAAATGTATTTGTGCTTGCCGTTGAAATGGGTCGTTGTTATTTAGCAGAATCCTCCACTCGCTGATGGAGCAAAGGCGTGTGGACTGCATTATAGTGACTATCCCTGTCAAGAGAGCTAAAAACAGACGAAGAACTCCTCTCCGTGTGCCAAAGATAAGTCGGTTCGCCAGCTGTGTGCTGAGGGCTGGGAAACCTGTGTCACCATCATTCTGCCACTCTAGACAGAGAAGACATCCTTTTTTACTCTGCATTTTAGAGTTTTATTCTGTTTCAAGGTCTGTCCTTGTAGGATTCATTTAATGTCGAGCCAAGCCTCTGACAGCAGTGGGATGGGGGATTAAGTGTTGAAGCTAACACTTAAATAATTAACTATGCCATAGAAGTGCTTTACAATACTAGCAATGGGAACTCTAATCCATCTATATGAACTTCAAGCTGTCAAAGCTCACGTCCATCAATTTTACACACATCTAAGTTTGCCTGTTTTTGTTGTCTCTTTGAAACAGAGCAGTGACGTGGAGTCTGATGATATGCCCAGCCCACAGATGTCCCCAAAAAGAAAAATCATCTCTTTCAGCATTAATGTAAGTGACTTCTGAGCAACTTCTTCTGGTAACTGCTAATGTTAAAAGGCCAACTAAACACTGTTTCACATTAATTCAAGCATCTATTTATGTATTTTAATGTCTTGTTCTCTCGTCTCCTTTAGAATTCTGTGGTCAAACCAACAGTGGCAGCTCCATCGAGTGTTAAGGTAACTTCCAGAATGGACAGCTATGAAAGCAGGAAGCCCTATGGCCACTGGGTTCCAGTGAAATCACGCCATATCTCCAACGCACGCAAACACACACACTCTACGTCACACTAGTGTGGCAGAGTATATGGACGCTGTAAATACTGTAAATACTTTGCACATTTGTTTTACCATTTCCTGGTCGACGTTTTCTTTCAGATGTTAAAGAGTTAAATGGGAAGAAGTGAAGAATTCGTTCAGGTGGGATGATTTTTTTCCCCTTCGTTGTATATTGTGCTGTTTGTCCAAATAAAAATATTTATTTGATAACAATATTTGTTTGTCTGTTTTTGCAAGTACTTTTATAAATTAATAAACTGCATGTAATTACTTCACTCCTCCAGAACTTTGAAAAACTTCAGGGGAAACTTTCATTGTTTTAAATTTTAACTGGTTGATCAATTGTGTAAAAGAATGATCCATACAGGGATATTCCCTACTAAAGGACAGTTACTACAGTAAAGTAATACACTTCCATTTGGATACTCCAGTGGGATATAAAGAGCATCTGTATGTCATTACTT
Source organism: Serranus cabrilla (assembly GCA_903364295.1). Taxonomy (NCBI): domain Eukaryota; kingdom Metazoa; phylum Chordata; class Actinopteri; order Perciformes; family Serranidae; genus Serranus; species Serranus cabrilla. Next base: position 83,275 of record CAFUXE010000068.1, on the reverse strand, counting down.
AAAACTAAGTTTTAAAAAATGGAATGTGTTGTACCAAAATCATCAATTATCTGGTTTAATAACTTTGGGGTTTAAACCTGCACTTTTCCTACTGTGACAAACCACAAATTGTTTCTGTGAAAAAGGCAAGGAGCCCCTATAGTGAGTACATGCACAAAAGGTAATGGGAGGTTCTGCAGTAAAGATAGAATGAAGTGGCACATTTGCCTCAATGCAAATATACACAGAATTAGTTTCCAGGGCTTCCATTGCTAGTAGCACGCTTCCCTGTTTCTGAAGGGATTAATCCTTGTTTATGGATCAGTCAACTGCAATTTCTACAATGACCACACGGTGGCAGTATTATCATATATTTTGAATATTTTTGGTGTGCCACTTTATTAGGGATGGGTAATGTTTCAGGTTGAGGTTGAGGCAGCAGCTTGGTTCAAAAACAAAATACAAACCATATACAGAATGGTGATTCAGTCTGAATACCAGGTTAGTTGATGCTGTGGTTCCAGAGTGTAACAATACAGAAACTCATAGTAAATCAAATATCCTGCAGCAGATTTCATCATGAGGGGCTGATTTACATTAAATTGTACAGCAACCGTCAGAGGGAAAAGTGTTAAACTTTACGATGGCTGAATTCCATTTAACTTTGGGTTTCTGGCATGACTTATAGAGACACTTAAACATACATGCTTTTCTTACTACCTCTGCTGTGTATAACATCTGTAACAATGTATTGTTCACTATCTAAAAATCACAGTCACACTCAGAGATCTCTTTTTTTTTTTGCTTACACACAATGTGAACATGTTCCTGCTTGAGTAACTCGATGTATCCTGCTGTTGTGGCTGCAAAAAAAACCCTGAAGTGTGTGTGTGTGTTAAGACTGACTGGTTCTTGGCACATGTTTAAAATACTCGTGTATTATTGCCAGAAGGTAACTAACTTATTGGGTTAGACAACTATCTATTAAGTGAGTAATAAATTGTAATGCTCTTGAGATTTCCAGGCTGATAGTTAGATACATGTCACAATCTGTTGTAATAAAAAGGTAAAATCACACAGTTTTGATTATGTCTGACAGCCAGACTGTGTGTCTCCTGCTGTAAGCTGATTAATTACTTTCATAGGAGATAAGACGTGCAAGTACACAACACAGGAACTCTGAGTGGAACTGGAGCCGAAGCCAAACGACAGTAGAGAGTTTTTACTTGATAGTAGTAGTGTAGTAATCTCTAGTTTTACTAAAGATGGTGGAGAATGTTTGTTGAAATTTTAATGTATACAGCGGTGGAATGTAACTAAGTACATTTATTCAAGTACTGTTCTTAAGTTTAGTTTTGAGGCACTTGTAATTTACTTGAGTATTTTCTGAAAAGCTGAAAGAAATGACTTTTTATTATTATTATTTTAAGATGTTGATATGTAACTTTGTACTTCTACTCCACTACATTTTGAGGCAAATTCAGTGCTTTTTACTCCACTACAATTAGCTGCCACTTTAGTTACTTTTCAGATCAAGATTTAACATAAAAACATGATCAATTTAAAGTTATTACTTTTTTTACTTGTTTAAATTAAACCTCATAACTCCTTGCACGGTGTGTTCACTTGTGTATAATTAAGGATGGGTTAAAGGCAGAGGTTGAATTTCCCAATTGTGGGATTAATAATGTAATTCATCTTATAAACCATATTTTAAGTACATCAATACAAATAATCAAATAATATATTTAGAATATATATTACAATCCGAGTGGGGCCATTCTGCAAACAAGTGCTTTTATCTTTGATACTTTCTGATGCTTGATCCTTTGTACTTTTAAGTTTTAAATGCAGGACTTTTACTTGTAGTGGAATAATTTCACACTGTATTATTAGTTCTTTTACTTAAGTCAAGTATCAGAATACTTTTTTTCCAAAGCTGAATGTATTGTAGGCTTTTGTATCAATGGAAAAACTAAATGTCACTTACCCATGTTAATGTTTACGTTGTCCATGTCCTCTTCACTTAAATCACCCATCGTTGGTTTGCAGGGAACACTTTTAACTGGCAGCTGGCCTGGAAAGAATCAGAGGTGTCAGATTATCAGTGAGACACAGCAGTGAATTTATTTTATTATAAGATTCCCTGCCAATGTCTTGGGGCGAATCAGATAAGACTACAAAAATATCAGAATCATAAACGTGAGCATTTAATCCACCCCCTAATAGCTCCAGCAGAGTCGGATATCAAAGACATCATTTGAAGCCCTCCCTTATCCTTCATCAGTTAAACATAAACAACTTGTGTCATGGCGTCTTTGCACACTATCCTTTGAGGGCATCCCATAAATTTATTTTGGGAGGTTCACAGGGATTGATTCATCCAGATTAGATAGAGGAGAATACGACTGTGCACACGGATGCTCGTCTGCCCTGCAGAGGGTGCACTGCCCCGTATATCTGCACAGACAGGAGTGGAGGAACTTGCCTGGGAACCTGCTGCTTTGTATCTCTTCTCCAGTCACAAGGCTTTCCTGCTCATGTCGCAGCTTGGGGCGAGTTAGTTAGACTGAGATTCAGATGATAATGAATAAATTGAATTGCTCAATTGTTGGGTCCTTATCTCTCTTTGCACCTACACTAAAACATTCTTTTGGCTGGCATCTCGGGCCAAAGCGTGCCCCGAGGTTTGATGGCTGCTCATTCTCACGCTATAAAAACTCTCCATCATGAGACCACACGCAGCAAACCCACAAAAAAACAAACAAGTTTGCGAGATAAGTGTAAGTGGTTTTATTTAAAAATGAAGGATAATCACAACAGTTGTATTAACTTCTAACATTGTACAAAGGAAAACCTCACATCACATAAATAACTGAATCATTTTTCAGCCCAAAATAACCTGACTTTGATATAAAAATGTCTTCTGATGTGAGTCAATTTCAGCATTTAACACACGTAATATTGGTATTATTTAGCAAGTATGAAGAAGAAAAAGATGCCTCAGAGACAGAGCTGAAGCCGAGACCTGGTCCCACTACACAGCTGTGCCTCTCTCCAAGTTCTGCTTGATCTCTGCTGTGTATTTGCCGTAGAAGCGCTCCGCCTTCTTGTTGAACTTGGCGTTCCTCTCGTTGATGTAGTCGATGTCTGCGTCGTCGTTGTAGGCCCTGCGTCGGCTGTACTTGGCCCTCTTCTCTATCCTGACAATCACAAATAAAAGCAGCTTAGGGAGGATTTCATAAACCAGCATGGCCACTATCCATGGCATATCCAATAACAATAATTGGCTACAGGCAATAATTTGAGGGTGTGCATTTAAATTTGGCAAGGAAGAGTGGCAATGGAAAACCTCACACACACACACACACACACATACATACATAGTCAAGAGGAAAATACTGTCAATTTGCGAGCTCGCAGTCCCGATTCACTGTGTCTTCAAAGTATTGTTGTGCGTCATACGCTGGCAACTGAATCCTTGTCTAATGCCCAACAGTCGCATCTCAAACACAAGCCTGAGACTGTCTACAGTGTAGAGCAGCTCAGGGAAAGACCAGCGTACTCGAAGGTGAAAGGACTTCTGTAGCGAGGACTAAAACCGGACCAGCGGAGGAGCTGAACACTAAAATGTGAGGGACCTTGAAAGTACAGTAGTGTTCCGACTTTATTCTGGCTTTCCTAACGGTTTGCCAAACCATCTATCACGCCCACTTACCACTTATCATCAACATACCCTCATATAGCCGTTAGTGTGATGTCTAAAGAAATATGACGTTCTACTTAACATTGTGAAAGTCGTGTGGTCGCTGTTTTAAACAAGTGAAAGTTGCAGTTTTACACACATGGTTATTGTTGTCAGAACTAGGTAAAAAAAAAAAAGATTTGGAAAATAATGTTTTTTACTAATATTGCATTTGTGTTTTTTTTTTTCTCATTTAATACAAAACCTATATTAAAATGGTCATTGTATGTTTTTCAAGGGTCTGTCCCAAACATTTTTTTCTTAAACTTGTAGAATGCAGTTTCTTGTACAGTTAACAGTAAATTTTGACACTTTTTAAGCACTTTCCAACAACACCCCCTCATTTAACTGTTCGTTTGATATCATAAGAAATAAGATGTTCTATTTAATATTGGGAAATATTCTTTAAACTTAACCAAATACGAGAATACTAAAGCTTTTATCGTCGCATGTAAATTGTGAGTCCAAATTACACATAATTTTTTTCAAATAAAAAATGTTAAATATTAAAAAGATTTTTGGTCTACATATGATTGTGTAAATAAGCATTTTCAACCAAGCCACCTCATCAACTCTCTCTCTCCTTGGCTTTTTCCTACAGTGGTGATAAGCTGTGCATCCTGGCAAACACCTATGTTGGTTATCTATAAATGATAGAGCATTACTTTTGTGGATATAACTACAAACAGTGAATGAGAGCAGCCTGGGACCATTTGTTTGACGTAACTTATGACTAGTAAGTTGACGCTGTCCCACCTAGGCATCACATCATGCGGATAATAAAGAACTGTCTCATCAGCTGCTTGCACCAGGATTTCCACTCCGAGGCAGATTTCCTCAGATCAGATCGGCCTTGGATCACACAGAACAGTCCCCTCTTCCAATAGGAGGAGAGGTCATAAACTCACTCATGCCACGCATCATTTATTCCGACTGAGAACGTCTTACATCTCCGGACTCCACACTACGTTTGTGGTGTACCAGCAACCGGAAAAAGATCTGAATGTGTCTTTCTGTCTTTCTGAGAAACATGACAAAAACCGTCAGAATTTCTTAATCATGATTAGCAAGGTATCAATGACTTGTCTTTTATACAACTTATTATTTGGTGGAAGATTTCCATCATTAATGCTCAGCTTGAGAACAAGCTCAAGTGCTTCTTGTTATTTGTTTCTTGAGGCAAAAGCCGAGTGAGCAGTCAGTAGGTATGAACGTTTATCTTAGAGGTCTGCCCAGTGAGTCAAGCCGATAGAAATGAGAGGGAAATTAAATTAACAGGGGGTCAGGGGAGGATATTGCATCTCTTTCACTGTTTTTGAGTTCGACTTACTGTTTCTCAACATCTTCCACCATGCGGTCAATGCCCTCCTTTGTGGGCACATGGGTTCCATGGATCAGGCTGTTGGTCGTGGGGTGGAAGTCCTCACCACTGTGGAGCACCAGCATGAGAATTAGAAATGCATAACCACAGATAATCACAATTTTAACATACATAAAACTGACTTTTGTATGCAATCACCCTGATTATTGGCACCCCGATGGAAGAAGAAGTAAATGTGGCTTTCATGGGAAAATGCGTCCGTGCGTTCTTCACGGTTCTGCATGAACGTCAGCCTTTAATGGTGAAAAAACCTGCAGGCGCTCTTTCGGGATCCGAGTGCGTGTGTGCACTGTACTATAAAATCCTAAAATTACTTCGGGGGTGTGTTAACAATAACCCCGGGGCAAATATAACATAACATATAGAAAATGCTTTGTGCACATGTGACGGCAGAATTCATTTTACTTGACTGGAGATTTCACGGTTACGGTCTAAATAGCAGAGATGTCCTCATGTCATCATTTAATGGCCCCGTTGGTGTGAATTAGGGCCACAGGACATTAGAACATAATGACAGTGAGTTTTCTTATTCTGCTATATGCATTTCAGAAACATGTAGGGGGTTCCAAGGACAGGCTTACCCAGAAGAAATGTTTGTACGTTTTCAAGTTGAATGCATGAATCATGTGCACTTTGAAAGAAAGATTATGAAGCTGGGGGTCCGTTTCATAAAATGACTTTATCAAATAAGTCCTGAATTTGGTTAGCCGTCTGTCCATTTGGATAAAGTATTAAAAGACACAAATACAGTATTGTTGAAGCATTAGAAGACGAGACAAAGGCTTAACTCACCATTCTTCTCTCTGCTTCTCATAGCCTTCCATGTCTGGTCTGATTTGCTTGGTGAGCCTCTGGTACTGTCGGAATTGGGCCTCGGCATAACCTGGAGTCCATTGTGTGAGACGGGGAGAAATAAAAAATTGACTGAGTTATAATTACCGGAACAAACAGCAAGCAGACACGAGGCTAAGCAACACAACCTGCGGCTGGTTAGGCAGAGATGAAGAGGCATCTCTCCTCCTCCCTTCCTCTCTTGAAGCCCCTCTGGTGATAATTTTCTCCCCAGAGGTTTTAATTCAGAGGTTTTGATGCAACAGATGGCGGCCATATTCAGGAGACATAGCATGTCTTTTTTCGGGAGATGAAATTGGTAGCAGTTTGAGATGATTAACATCCCAAGGGGTCCTTACATGCAACCAGTATTGCTCTATACACCGCTGCTATGTAATATTAAGGCAGCAAATCAGGCGCTGGGGCAAAAACCCCAGTCACCCCTTTGATCTGAATGTGGGCAGTGTATTTAGGCTGCAGTAGTGGAGGCCACAGGTGATACCAAAAAACCAATAGACATAATGTTATGTTCTATGTATGCATAGTCACTAACTCTGTTTAACCAGTTTAAAACCCACTGTTTTTTGTGTTTTTTTTTTCAGCTTTATTTGTTAGTACAGAGATTCAGAGTGAGGGGAGGGGAAGACATGCAGGAAAAGACTCTGAGACGGATCAGAACCCGCCTGCTTATGAGGACTAAGCCTCTGTGGTATGCGCTCTACCCGGTGTGCCACCAGGACTTCCTAAAACCCAAAGTTTTAATGGACCTTGCATCCCAGTTGGTACCGGACCTGACTAACTAGCGGCATGGCTAAATGGCAGCACCATGGGGAAGAAGATGGAGACACAGATGGGCAACAGACAGCTGCATAACCCTTCACTAATCTCTGGAACGCCTGATTTGGTGCGAATGTAGCCTGAGGCAGCAACATTTCACTGTGGTAAAGAAGTGGAAAACTTTGCAAAAGGTCACATGCCATGGCACAGTGGAACAGAATAGTAGACCAGAATCACGGTGTACCACTTGTTTCCTCAAGAGCAAACTGTATTAAATTACAATTTACTTAATGAGTAGACTGAGGTTATGTGGTGTCATGCCAAAATTAAAGCAGTTTGATCCAATCAGGCATGTCCTTCCTGATGCGTCTATAAAATTTCTGCCAACGTTGATCGTATTAGGTGTGAAAAGGACAGACATGTCCTCTTGATTGATAAGGAAATGTCTATTTAGTGTTTCTTTTCAAAAATAAATGAAAGTGAGACCGCAGCCTTTTCATGTGAACTTTGAGCTTATTCATTCACACAACTCGCTATTTACGACACCAAAGAAGAGTTTGTCTGTCAGCTGGATTACAGGAAAACTACGGCCCTGATTTTCAGAAAAAGGATACACTCTTCTTAAAAAGGCAAAATAGGGCATGGCCTTGCTGGAAGGTCTCTCTTAGTGCCCCTCTAGTCCTCTTAAGTGAATATGGGGTTTGTGCCGACATGTTTTTGGTTCGTCCTCCTAACACGAGTTAAGAAGCAAAAAAATAATTATAAATAAATAAATAATAATAATTATAACTTAAGTGTGGGCTGCATCGGGCATGTTACACATCAACAACACTGCAAAACAGGGTGAAATACTCACAGGTGGGTTTTACAACATTATGACAAGGCAAACTACTTTATCTTTCATTATGACTATCATGAGGTAAACAGTAACAAACTCTGTAGTGTTGACATGACAAAGTAATCCACAGGGAATGTGTGCTTGTGTGCATTTGATTGGACTTGCTGGATAACGTTGGGTTGGGAGCGAGGTGGGGTACACCTGGACAGGCAGACAACCACTCACACTTTGTGACTTATACCCTAAAGAAACACAAGTGCAGCTAAAGAATACACTGCAATCTATGTCTGTCTTCTTGGGAGACCCAGCCACTAACCTGCGAATCCGGTGTCTGGGTTCTTCTTCTTTTTCTTCCTCTCCCAACGCTCTGCATTGTCGGCAGTGACTTCAAGCAGTTTCACCCGGTCATAGTCCTCCCCCCTGGCAGCACATTCCTGAAATCCAAACAGTAATATATGTGATATATGACTCTTTGTTTGGGTATTCCATGAGTAAAGTGCCCCTAGGTTGAATTTGTGGATATATAAAATTTACGGATGGAGGTTTTATTGGTTCACCAAAAGGCACCCACTGAATCCTTATTATACTCTTAAAAGGAAGCAGTTATAAAAATATGGGCTCTGAATGCATGCATGTTATCGGCAATGCAGGGAGCAGAGAAGTGAGCATAAGGAAATAACGCTTAAAGCAGGAGCCAAACAAGTAGTGCTCCTCCTGTGTATTAAAGACACGCTGTGAACAAAATAGTTTGCATGTTGATTAATGTCCTACTACACCACTTTGCCTAAATTCAATGCAATTTGACTTGATGGAGGCATTTAAATGCCCAAGAAACTCGCATCTTTAGCAAACTAAGCCTATGCTTAGTAATAATTAAATGCTACTTCAGTTTTAGCACAAGTTTAACACATATATGCTTACATTATTTTGGGCCACTAAACTTGCAAGTTTTTAACACCATTCAGCGACAACCGCCATCATGCTGACTATGTACACCCTTTAGAGATTATGAATACTACACTTAAATACCTTTTTCTTTTCGCCTTCAGCAAGCTCCCACTCCAGTCTGGCTTTCTTAGCCTCCCAGTTAGTGGGTAGTTTCAGTCTCTTGTCCTCCTCCACAACCTCCTGGTGGTTGAGCTTACGTGCTTCATTCTGCAGGAAAAAATAACACATGTTGACATGTTGTACAATCACCTGTATGGATGTAGGATCAGTATAAATCATCTTATAATCACCTCCAAAACATTGCAGAATCAAGAGATTTCTGATGAGAAAAACTTGTTCATATGTTCATTTTTTGTGGGTTAGATTATCGTAATGTATCTTCACAGACCTGATCAAAAATCAATCAGGCAGCTTGTCCAGAGTACTCATAAAACACCAGGAAAATGAAACATATCACACCTGTTCTTAAATCCTTGCACTGGCTGCCTGCCTGTCAAAGAATAGACTTTAAAATTGTTTTACTTGTAAGCAAAGCACCAAATGGTCTTGGGCCTAGATATATCTCTGAGTTTATTGTTTATTGTGAAGTGTCAAGACCCCATAGGTCATCAGAGACAGGTTTACTTAGTCTTCCCAGGATGTAAGCTAAGCAAGGGGAAGCTGCATTTAGTTTATATGCTGTTTATTTTAGCTTTCTCACAAATACAATAGATATATTTTTATCCTTTTAATTGCTTGTTTCAATTGTGTTTATCGTCTTCTAAATACACTTTTACTGTCTTCATATATTTAAATTCTGCTTTTAATGCAGCGTCTAGCTCTTTAATGTCTATTTCAATATCTAATGTACTTTCCTGCCTCTGTAAAGCACTTCAAAATACCTTGTCCATGGATGGCGCTATACAAATACTTTTTTCCCAAGCCTTGCAAAGCATCTAAATGACTTGGGGCAGAGTGTGTACCTAAACATAATTATGTCTCGTGTTATTCACAGCTGTTAGTAAGCCTAGCCTGCCAACGCCATATAGACAAAAAGCTTAGAGAAACAATCGAAAATACGATCGAGGCTCTACAATGTAAATGTGCTTTAATCAGGTAACGGTAAACAACTCACCCGTTTAAAATGTAACTCTCGAAATTTCCGTAATCTCGCTTCTCTCTTCTGGGACGCAAGCGTTTCAGTCTGTTCCTCTCTAGTTGCTGTAGCAGACTCCTGTAAAAAACAACAACAGTTAGCGTCACCACGGAATATAAATAATATAATATGAAAAGAGACTGTTTAATGACCGAGTGTAGTTTTTACAGAGAAGACAAGCGAAAGAATCGGACAGAAACAGTCTGTAACGAGCTAACTTTAACTAGCAACTGCTAAGGGTTAGCTTCGTTAGCACAACAACACGAGATTGTAAACAACGACAGGAACTAAAACACAGTCGCCGGTAGAAAAATGACACACCGCTAACAAATTATATCATATACATCAACAACAAAGCCTTTCAACGTTAAATAAACTGGGTTTATCGTGTAAAAATTAACAAGTACTAACCTCACTACAGGACGCCATTGTTGTTTCACGGAGGAAGAAGACCGGAAATGTGACGTTCACACCGGATATTACGCAGAAGATAACATTTTTTACCTTTTATTTTATTTTGTAAAATAAGTTGAGGCTCAATTTCTTCCTGTAAACATGGCCGAAAAGATAAAATGAGTCAAAGAAAATTAAGAAAATAAAGCAATCTACGACTGAGTATTCGGGCCACATTCAGAAAAAATAATTACGAGATTAAAGTCGTTAATAATGAATTAATTACGAGAATAAAATCCTAAATAATGAATTAATTACGAGAATGAGGTCGAACATAATGAATTAATTACGAAATATTCCGTCGTATAAATCAGTGTAAATAATTAAATATAATTTAATTTAATTAATAAAGTAATTAATCTTAAATCTTAATCTTCAGTTTTTAAATCTAATATTGAATATTTTTTCCTTACTTGAATATATGTTCCTTAATTCAGAAATACATAACTCTGTCTTTCATTCTTAGCACCGAGCTTTACCTGGTCTCACATAGCCAGACCTATTTTCACAGCAAATAAATACTGTATACATATAAATAACTACTGTATACATATACAGTGTATGCAAACACAGAACTATGGCTGCCAATATAACGTAGGACATGTTGAGCGGAAGGAGGAGGGGCGAAATCAACAACACTTCTTGCCCTGTCCACAACAAGCTGTGGCAGACTGGCAGTTTGCTGCAGATGGGAGTTGTTTCTCATCCAGGTCAAGGGTCTGCGAATAGAGGGTGTCGTAAACTGGTCCCATTTTGAAGCCCATTGAGGCTAATTTTTTATTTGAAAAGTTCAGTTAAAGAGTTGAAAAAATAGAGTAACTGCCAGAAAAGGGTTTTTCCCCAGATAATTATGTTATCACAATGGCACAAATAGTGTACGGATTCTTCAGATGTGGCCAAAAGTGCATTTTGGACCTTGAATATTAAACACCGAATTCTAAACAGTTCACCCTTCAAAGTGGACGTTTGTTCCAGATGCAATAAAATTCCCTCTAGGCGTTTCTGGGATTTCACATTCACAAGAATCGGGCGTCACAGTGATCTTGACCATTGACGTCGAATTCTAATTAGTTCATCCATGAGTCCAAGTTGAGCTTGACACCAAATTTGAAGAATTTCTCTTCATGCAGTCATCAGATATTGTGTACAAGCGAATGGGACACATATGGGCGGAAGCATGGATGGATAACTCAAAAACATAATGCCAAAGCCACTGCAGAAGTAAAGGAATCAAAGAGGATAGATGCAGATGAAAGATCTGCCTGAAAAATTGCAACCCTCGAGCAGTTTAGTGTCATCAGATTACAGTTATTGGACGTAAAATCAATGTCAAATCCGTTACATCACCACAAGAAACTCTGACTTTAATTACTTCCTTTAATTGTAATGAACTTCTTATCACGGCACCATGGCAAAAGTTGTTGTCAGGCATCTTGAATTTTACAGTAATCTCTTTGTGTATAATTTTAAACCAGGCCAACCAGGCTTCCTTTTGAAGTTTGAATTCATAGCAAAATACTGCTAGACTAATGGAAACTGGCAAGGCGCACACAGAAAGCAATTATGAATATGACTGGAGGTCATACAGTGAGAGGCATGAAAGGTCAAGCATAAAGTCATCAGAGTGCCACACAAGGAGTCCGTTCAGACTCCTCTAAACTCAATTGTTATGGTTGTTTTTGTCACAGACAAATGGAATCTTATATGCATTAGCGATGCATGTTGTTTTTTATTTTTACCCACAAAAAACACAAGTATCAGTCAGGGCCTTTGAACATAACCTGGGACCGCCAAATATGAAACTATGATCAGATCAGAAGACAAAAGTAAACCCTTTCAAGAGCCATTTGAGCGTGTTTGACTTGCCAAAATGGATGTGCTCACTGTTTGATTGCATTATACTAATAGAGCTCTTTTGGAGGATGTAATTAAGTGGAGTTTATAGTCTTAGATTAAAGCATCCTCTAGATCAGAGGCAATGTTAATGGAGTGATGCATTTTCACTGCAAACCAGATGGGAACACATCACAACAGAACAAAACATCATTGGCTACAGTAATGGGCAGGGCTCCACTATTGCCATGCAAAAGAGAAAACATGTTCATAATAAATGACTCGCCAATGAAGAGAGTAAGTAAGAGGAAAACGGAGATGAAGATAATTGAAATGAAGTTGTGTATATGACTTTAAATTTCCAGACATCATTACAAAATGATTTAGAGCCTTTACAGTGTGTCTTAAGGGTGTGTTCTTTGTCTTCAATAGCTGTTGATCTCTTTGTTTATGTCGTCCACACTCCCTTTACAGTTCTCAAGTATTCTCATATGTTAACCAAGCTCCCCTCAGGGTGCATTCACTCACTGCCCTGGAAGCTCCAACATGTTTAGCTTGGAAAGAGAGCCAGTTCCTAAGAACTTACAGTTGACAACAATTGTAACTTTGTTTAATGTTCACGCCATGTTTAAAACCAAGTTACGGTGAAGTAGCTTCCATTTGAACAGTTTACAGAGATTCAAATAGAGAAACTGTTGGGGGATCGGCTACACAGAAAATATATTATAGTTGAACATAAATGAGTCAAGAGAAGATGAAATGTTGGGATAATACAGAAACATCAGTAAGTCATAGAAACACATTAGAACAGAGTTGATGGTCCCATTCAATCAAAGTAGCGGGAAAGTCAGCCTGTTGCGAGCAGCTGACTTCTGTATAATAAGTCGATATAGGAAGTCACAAACTTTTATTTTGCATTGCTATTGCCAGGTGCTAGGATGTGCTTTTGTAAAGTGTCTACTGACAGATTTACAGCCTGTATCTTTCACCATAAATAGATATTGTCTTGTAAGGAAAGTGCATGTTACAGGAAAGCAGATTCTAGCAGACTCTCCGTCTCAAACTTCTTTCTCATGCATATTCTTGTCATACATTTTGAGAAACCTGATGTGAAAAAATAGCACATTTGAGCTTGCCTATATAAAATAATTCTGCCATGTACTCTCCATTCATTCAGGTGCATGTGAGATAAATCCGGAGCGCTCTGTAAACTCTCTACCATATCAACCCCTGTACCATTGACCTCCATCCATATTAAGCTCTCCATAACATTAAAATCCACTGAACGACAACCTCTGCTCCCTTTCCTCTGTCATCAAACCACAACAGAAGCACAAATTACCAGGTAATAGACTTTATATGGGTAAATTTCTGTAAGCACTGAAGCATGGTGGCATTAGCAAGCTAGTTAGCTAAGTAGCCAACCACCCAATTAGTTAGCTAGTTATTTAGCTAATTCAGCCATGCTTTTATGCAACAATGGTTACAGAAAATGAGCCTAACCATAGACATAATAAAGATTATGATAGATGTTATGTCTATGAGCCTAACGGCACCTCTGCTTCACTGCCAGCCACTAGGGGGCTACATCACAGAGAAAAGAGGGGACAGCCTCGCTAGCTAGCTAGCTAGCTAGATAGATAGCAAGATAAATAGACTTCATTGTTTGTCCCAACACTGACAGGAATTCTCCTTTGACACGGCTCATAAATACACACAGTTCACATTTAAAACGCATTTAAACACACAGAAAAAGGGTAATGTCAAAACATCAGCCTAACTGTCCATCTCTGGAGCTGCTGACTCACCAGCTGACGTGTGTTGTCACCATAACAATTGCCTTTTAGTTAGGATTTGGGTTAGCAAACAGTGGAATTTCCACTCCACTCTTATTCTATTTCTATACTGCTTAGGAACACATTGTCACAACACTCTAGGTTGGCTTAGAAAGAGGAAAAGGAGGCTCTGTTCATTCATGTGCCAGTTTTTGTCATGGGTCCAACAACAGCTTCATATGTTACATTAGAGATTGATTTCATCTAAATTTGAAATCCACGCTGGCTTTGTGACAGGCTGTATAAGGATCTATGCAATGCTGTCATTGCCATTTAAGGTATACTAAGCCTGAGTGCAGTACGACATGGATCTCACATGTGTTGAGGCCACCCAAAAATGCTGAGCAGCCACTCCTTGATATTAACTTTTCCAGTCAGGCAAATCAGGCCTGAAATAGAGTAACATTATATCTGCAAATAAATGGCACTTTAGGGGCACATTCATAAATACATAGCAGACCTCATGGTCCTTCATGAGCATTAATCAAACTGGACATGATATTAGTTCAGTTTGCTCCATGCTGTGAACGAGATGTTTTTCGTACTCACAGACATGCATTTTACTGGCGCTGTTATCTTGCTCTTAATAAGAGTTTCTCTAGATAGCACATGGGGGGCAGGGCCTCTCGCTGCGCAAGCAGCTGCTTCACATCTGGAACTTAATATAAACATCATGGCCAATAAAATCATTCCATTTCCTTAATTACTATTCCTGTCATTTCCGCACTAAATGAAAAGTTATTAATTCAGGGCCAACACAAACATGCTTCTCCAATACGAGGAGCTACTCCTGAAGCGTCGCCACCCTGACTACAGGCCGCTGTCACTGGACTGGAACCACAAGCTCCTGCCTCGCTCTGCCAGTGTGCGTTTGTGTGAATGTGTAAACGTGAGTGTGTGTGTATGCGGCGCTGCAGACATGAATGGAACACAAGATGGCGTCTTGTTTTCCATCTCATCCAAATGTTCCCATTGGTGCCAGTGTAATCATGACAGGCACAACCCGTCCTGTTTCATCTCTCCTCCCTCCTCCCCTCGGCACTCGTACTCTTGTTCTTCTGCTGCTGCTCTGTGTTCAACACATGCCTGCCACCTCTTTCTCCACCCCATTTATAACTACTCTTCCTCCAACTACATCCCTTCTCTCCCTTCCTTTTTTTTCTGACATGCCTCCAAATTTCACCTCGTCTATGTTGGACAGCAGGTTTATTAATGTTACGAGCAGTGGTGGGATGTAACTAGTACATTAACTCAAGTACTGTACTTAAGTTTTAAATGAGGTACTTGTACTTTACTATTTTCATTTTATGTAACTTTATACTTCCACTCCACTACATTGTGAGGCAGATATTGTACTTTTTACTCCACTTTTAGCTGACAGCTTTAGTTACTTTTCAGGCCAAGATTTAACATAAAAAAACGATCAATTTAAAGTGATTATACGTTTCTAAAATGTATTACAACAGCATATTAAGTTGTTAAAATGAGCCCTTACATAACTGATTACATGAATGTATCAATACACATAATCTAATAATACATTTAAAATATATAAAACAGTCTAAGGCCAAAAACTGCTTTTATTTTTGATGCTTTAAGTACATTTTCATGGTGAAACTTTTATCTAACTTGTAGTGGAGTAATTCTGCAGTGTGGTTTGATAAAATACATATTCTGGGAGCATTAGTTTTTATCATTGCCATAAGACTTATTGTGACTATACATGTTCTAATTAAGAAAATGCTATCTCTATCGGGGTCATATGTCATCAAACACAAGTTCAGCGGCAACATTCCTCACAGCCCGTCATTACTGGCCGTCCCTTGTAGTCAAAATACTTCCCACTGATTTGCTGCTGCTGTTAGACATATCCAAAGGGCATGTATGAATGAAGTGAAGATAGGGCTATTTGGACTGGAGTCCTTGTAAATCGCTGAATCCAAAAGCATCTTTGTGCCAACACAAATGTGCATGTATGTGTGTCCGTACAAATTTCGACTCGCCAAATTCCATCCAGCCCTGCAGGCAAAATAATGCAAATATCCCATAGATCATGAAGTGTATGATTTGACACGGTGCTAACTGCTCTAAATCCAACTGAAGCCAGTCACAGGCCAAGAGAGGAAGAGGATCTGGTGAGCGACACATATACTTACACCAAAGACGCATGTATGCACTCAAATACCACCAGTTTTGTAGTCAATGCTTTTGCTCCACCACACACAATTAAAGTCCCAATTAAAGGCCATTATGGGTTTTCCACTAGCAGCAACCACAGGGAGAGCAGCTCCACGGCCCGTACATTGCGGGCACACAGATGTCTCCTGTGTTGTCATCCAAAGGAACTCAGACTGATCCACAAACTTTATGATCATAATTACTGATCAAAATTAAAGTGCAACAACAATATAAACTCTGAGGATGCAATAAAAAAGTTTGAGCAATTCCGGTAAAACGAGCCAAGCGGGACTATCAGCGGGAAGTGTTTGTGAGACGCTCGTCCCGAGGTGTAGTTTATAAAGCATATTCAAAGTAATGACTGTGGCCCATTAAACTCACATTTACCACAAGAGGGAGGCATTTCCCTGATATTTTACCAGAAATGACAGTCCCATTCTACCTCAGTGGGAATATCAAATAAATAGGCCACATTTTTATTTTTATTCTTACTTATGCAATTGTGTCTCTGCATCCCAGAGCCACAGTCACTAATAGATTTGGGTTCTCACCACAGAGGAAAGCTTTGGGCTCCATATCTGCTGTGAAGCATCCCTTCCCCACCATACCCCCACACACAAGTTCAACATGAGTGTCTTCCCTTGAGCGGGGCCCAAAAAGCGTCATGGGTTTCCGCTTCTGAGTTCCCATCCTCTTACCCAGTGACCTTAATGAGAGAGTCAAGTTCTCACTTAGCCAAACAATACGCTGTTGTGGAGGGATGCGATAAGAGGTGGCCAGTCAACAGCCTCTGGACATGCAGCTGTGTAGGAGAACAGTCTCCCCTATCTGTCCCCGGCATGACACGCAAAATCAGTTGCTGGATCAAAAAACCTCACACAGACACACACGTGTCATACTTGCATGTGGGGGCTGCAAAATCACACAAAAAGTGCATCCCATTCCCACCCAATTCTGTGCTCTGAGAACCAACAATCTGTTTAGCACAAAAACTGCAGTGGTTCCTTTCATCTCGAGTTCAAGGCAATGGATCTAATTCCAAATCTGATGATGAACACAGCAGTGCCAAATATCTAAACAAGTGTCAACAACAACACCACTGTGTTGCCGAGTGATAAATGAGCCCTTTCTTCGTGGTCAGTATGGTTTATTCTCTGAACGCTTTAGGGCTTAAAGAGGCCCTTTATATTCATGAACAAATTCATCTTATTTTGTAAAGCAGAACATTTTAATTTAGCCCATTTTCAAGGTGGAAAGTGTTTTCCCCTGGGAATAATATCAAAGTAAGGCTTGCAATGTGAGAAAGTATAATACTTGATTTGGTTAAAAGGCAGGTCAGAGTAGGCAGTGTTAGGAAGGTTTTACTGGGTTACAGACGGCTGGTTACATCAGAAATAAAAAAGTAAAGTAACTATTTTAATAACTTATCAGTGATGACCTTTTGAACCATGTTTTAAAATGTTTTTCTAGACATAGTTTTTCTCAGTAACTGTAACAGACTCCAATTAAATTTTTTTTTATGTAACTCTGTTACATATAATTAGTTGGGGGCATTATTGCTTATTTCTAAGGACATCATACATTTATACAAACAGGAAAATATAATAGGACGTAATTATTTCTACTGTTAACTGGGAAAATATGCTGCCACTTTTTTGTGATTTTGTTGTATTTTTTGTAAATTCTAAAAAATTATTATTTCAGTGCTTTTGCACTGAATCACCATGCTCGATGGACACGGACCCTTTATTATTTTTTATGCCATTTTACTTCTTTTAGCACTTTGCACTGATTTTTAACTTTAGTATTGGTCTCTTTTAACTGTTGCTTTAGTATTTCATTATTTACAGTATTATTAATAAATTGTCTTGGTTTGGCATAATTTGTGTTTCTTAGGCATGTAATTTTATTATAGAACAGAATGCAGCTTTGCTCCTCTGTATGTAGTCTTTACATATTTCTGGTATGACAATTAATAAAATTGTAACCTGAAACTTGAAGCTAAGGTGCCTGAGGACATTTCTGTTATGTTGCATTCATCTTGACCATTCGGCCATTAGGGAACAAAATTCATGCACATTTTAAAGTGTAACTTTACAGTGTGACTGATAACAAATGTAATAATTTAAAGCCTGGCAGACGTTTGTCAAAAAAGAGCAAAGGACCAAAAACAGAAGTAACGCAGACCGACTGGTAGAGAAAACAGTAGGACTGATTGTTGATACGGAGGCAGAGCGTTGTGAGATAACGTATCAGTGACGTGTTGTGGGCAGGTGAGTCGACAGCAGAGGTTAGCGTGCACACAGAAGTGATGAATCAGAACAAGAGGCAGCAGAGGAAAGAAAGGAGGACAGAGCCGTGGCATGAGACCAAACCAAGACAACCAAACACAATTAATGACAAAAGCAATTGCTGGTGTTAGAAAAGGCTTGAAAAAAAAGAAGCTTTTTTTAAAGTGTAAAAATTTCCAGTGTGGTATTGGCACTATTTATTCCATCAAGTTATAACGGGTCTGCGGGTGACGCGCAGTCATTAAAACCAGACGCACACGTGGGAGCGCTGAACAGGACAGGGAAAACAGTGACGGATATTCCAGAGTCAATGAACTGTCTCAGCCAGACAATCTGCAGTGATGTAGGGCTCTGTGTGTGAATGAATGAGGTGTTTTCGCTAATGTGGGCTATAATCTGACCCTCCTGGGAGAGAGGAGGAGGAGGAGGCTGTGGAAAATGTTCAGCGTAAATTCAGACTCAGTTTCTATACCTCGTACATGCAATGGAAAAACAGAATCGATGTCAACCAACAACAAACAAAAAAACAAGAATTTGGAGGAAAAGGAATATTTGCAGGGGATTAAAAGGGAAGAAAAGGAGAGCGTCAGGCAGAACAAGCTTGAGCCATGTGTAAACAGAGTCTATAGAAACCAGATATGGCCGATCCTAAAGGTAATATACAGAGAGAATGCGTTTAGCAGAGTCCATTAAAGCCAAAAGCCTCTGAGGGAACGCTTCGAGCCAGACACGGGACTCTGATGGAGGTAGCCAAGACACTCTACCTCCAGGTTAGCCTCTCACTCTGAGTAATGGACCAGGGTGTTTTCAGACTCCCATGGCCCCTGGCGAGCCCCTGTGATGAAGTTAGAGAGGCAGCGGGAACGCTGCAGCAGGGAGAGAGAACGAGCCGAGCCCGTCTCCTGTTGCTGTTGAATGTAATTTCGGATCGTATTGCAGCGGAAGCACAACTGACAGAGGAGGAATCTATCGAATTCAGCTCAGACATCACAATAATATTGAGTCTTGTTTATAAACACACATTCAGGATGCTTCGGGAGTATCATTCGTTTGAAAGCCCCAGTGCTGAGCAGGGAGCTTCAGTGTCCTGACAGCAAACCCTGAAAGAGGTGTTTGAAATGGGGCCATCTGATACGGCTGCTGTGAAATTGTATTGGGCAAAAAAAAAAAGAAGAAGAAATTACAAGTTAGCATTTGGATACTTTAGCTTTCTTTAAGGTAACTTGATTCATAAAAGCTTTATATTCTTTTGAAAAGGAAGCGTATGGCAAATCTAACTACTTAATATACTATTATGAGGTTGAATTTATTACAAAAGTCACTTCACAATCACTTTAAACTGATCATGTTTTATATTAAATCTTGACCTGAAAAGTAGCTAAACCTGTCAGCTAAGTGTAGTGGAGCAAAAAGTATAAAATGTATCTCTTAAATGTAACAAAGTAGAAATAAAAAGTTTTCCATAGTGTCAAATACTCTAAATGAGTAAATGTACTTAGTTACATGCCACCACTGGCTCTTTTTGTGTTTTTCTCTGAGCTGTGTCCACCCTTTTTGTAGCTTACTCTTTGATGTTTGCTTGTGATCTGGCACCTGGTTGCTACCTTTTATAGTCCAGCCCCCACACCCTGCATACAGCGGTTAGGTGCTACAACACATCAAAATAAGAGAACAAGAGAGAGACAAGAGATAATACAGGTAGAAGGCAGGGTCTCTGAGAATAAAGCCACACATCTCTTGTAGCAGTGAGGATTAATAGGGGTTATTATGTATGAGTCTATACATTGTTTTGTTTTTTTAAGCTTATTGTGCCTTTAGGTATTGGACAGAGTCCAATTTTGATCTGATGATGACACTAGATGAAAAGTTGAGAAGTAATTACTATTCATCCTGAGGGGAGAAGGAAATGTGTGGACATAATTTCATGGTAATCCATCTGACAGTCGTAGAGATATTTCAGTCTGGGTTAAAGCGGTGGACCGACCGTCCATCTAGAAAGTCGTGCTGCTGCTGTGGGGTGAAAACAGAATCAATTAACCTTCACCTGACAAACAAGACAAATCCTCTCTTTCCTTTCTTGTCATTCATTGCGTCCCCATGTCTTTTCCTCTGCGGTTAACCAACTCTTGGCTTGTTCCTCCAGTGCGACGCCATTGCTATTATAATGCCATCATCCTCGCCTGCCAAGCCATAGAGGATGATGTCACTTCCACCCTTGGTCATGGTGGTTTGGGTTTGGCCACTGGTGCATATGACAATTTGTGCCCTACTAGGAAGCCCCGAAGCTTCCAACTTGGCAACCAGCCAAGACATCCACACCCTCACCCAGTTTCACAGCAAGACAGCCATTGATGCAGCTGAATGTTTCTATTCACTCAAGAGCGTCTGAC
>CAFUXE010000068.1:35683-62541 GCA_903364295.1 Serranus cabrilla | reverse complement strand
CTCTCTTCTTTTCCCCGTCACGCTGTACACGGTCTCCACTCCTGTCATTTACCCCGTGGCTTTGTAGTCGCGTTGTGAGGCGGAAAGGAGCTGGGCAGGGCCAGGCGCAGGCCCAGCGGTGGCTGATGTATGGCTCCTGGAGAGGAAACTCAGCACAGGCGATGAGAGAATGTGGAAATGTACGCATGGCACGATGCCCGCTGGGCCCGGCCCACTCTGCACTGTGTTTAGAGGCAGCCTTTCTTCTCCTGCCAGGTGGGCGGGGGATGAAAGAGGGCACCGGGAGGCTGGGTGGGTGGACACAGGATCAAACAGCAGAGAGGCAGTGGAGGGTGGTGGTGGTCGGGGTTGGTGGTTGTGTGATCGTCAATTGACTGGTTGTTTTTTAATTCGCATGTGATTAATTAACAGCACAGATCGTCCTTGCACCCTCACTCAGTTAGTGTTTAGGAGGTTTTCCCATTTCTGGAATATTACTGAATCATTCCTAAAATGTTTTTTTGCACAAAATTACACAACAAAAATAGCTCCTTGTCCTGTAGAAAAAAGGCCCTGTAAGAGATTTGAAAATGTGAGGTATTTATACTTTCAGTCATGTTTTAAATTGCTACTCCATGTGCACTAGCAAAGCACATTCTGCGAAATATATACCAGGTTTTTCACCATGACC
Source organism: Serranus cabrilla (assembly GCA_903364295.1). NCBI lineage: Eukaryota > Metazoa > Chordata > Actinopteri > Perciformes > Serranidae > Serranus > Serranus cabrilla. The sequence continues at coordinate 61,871 of CAFUXE010000068.1, read as the reverse complement.
GCTGTCTGTAATTTGCCAGTCAACAGCGTCACTGTCCAAACTCTGATTCTGCATACTGTATTTGAGGTTGGGAATTTCACATACATACTTGCAGTGTGACTAAGAGCGGGGGCAGATCCATTTGTTGTCGTCGTAGCGTCTCATTATCCCAGCCCTTCCAGCTCAGCCGTGCGGGTTCTCGGTGGGGAACCCCAGCCCAGCGTGGTGGTGGCGAGGATGGGACAAACCAACCACCACTCACAGGCTCCGGCCGGATGGGGAGTGAAGAAGATAACACTCGTCATTTGGAGGTTTGGGTCTGATTGCTTCCACTCGTGAGGGACTTAACTGTCCCCTCTGGGAATGCGGTCCCTCTTTACACCCACGCCTGAGGACACGGAGAGGGAGAATGAGGTGTAAAAATACAAAAATAAGTAAGATAAACAGCCATGAGGAGCGAAGCTGACAGAGCAAAACAAGTTCACCAAGGAAGTCGAGCATGAAAAAAATATGTATGAATTCAAGTCTATAAAAAGAGACATACATTATATTGTGGGAATGGGTTATGACAGTGCCCGGGTACTCATTATGGTGAGGAGGAATCCAGCTTTTTGACATTCTCTACTAATAAAAATAAATCACTTCAGTCAGTTCAAGATACCTACAACTTTTAAATTATAGCTGAGGTCAAAGATGAAGCCGCACACAATTTTAGCCTCAACATTAATACAGCTATAATCAATTTTTGTGGATAAACAATGGATCACATTACTGTACATACAGTATGTGAGAGAGGTCATGGGCCCAGAGAATTAGCATCCAACTCTGCAGTTTCCCTCAACTACTCAGAACTTTATAGCCCTGTAGCTCCGTGTTTGAGTTCATATCACCACGGTCACGTTTGCAGAGAAAAAGGTTTTAACAGTATTATCCGAACAGTATTATTCTGTTATTAACCTAATCTGTTTTACTCTGTACTTGTGCTGCTGCAACACCTGAATTTCCCCCATTGGGATCAATAAAGGAATATCTTAACTTATATTAGTTCACCACAAAATAAAAAATGCATGTTTTTCCTCTTACCCGTAGTGCTGTTTATCAGTTTAGTCTATTGTTTTTGTGTTAATTGCCTGTAGAGATTAAAAAATATGGAACTACATGGAACTTAAAGGGCCAAAAAAATAAGACTCAACAGCAAGATAGTGGGAAATATTTTCTTTTCAGTACATTCTTTAGACTTAGAGCATTCTTTCCAAAACCAGATCTGCGGATTACCTTTGGTAATCATTTTATTCAAGAGAAGGATGACATCAATACGGCAAATATCTCAACTATCTGCAACTTGCTCCAAAACAATCTAGAGTGATAATCAGCAGTACTTGTAAGAGGAAAATGTTTATTTTTTCGGGGGCGTCCCGGTGTCTCACTGGTAGAGTGAATACCACCAAAGCTTCAGGTCCAAACCTAGTCTGAGGTCCCTTTGTGGCATGTCTTAACCTCTGTCTACTAAGGCAAAAGATGCCCAAAAAATAATCTCTAAAACAAACAAACAAACCAAAATGTATATAAACCAATGCATTTTTTTGGGGGTAAACTGTCTTTGTCTAGTAAGGGTTAGAGCGCCAACCTCCGCCAAGGAGGCATGCCATCTTGAAATGTTAACAAAAGTAAATCAGAAATTGTGTATCCACTCTGTGATTCGGACCCACCTTCATATTTTTTATGGGTTTCTCCTTGGTCCATGCTACACCCATTCACCATGTTGTATGAAAATGGGGCCAGAAGTTTTTCCATAATCCTGCAGACAAACAAACAAACCAAAAACATTACTTCTTTGGCTGAAATAATATTTCACAATAATATGTTCACAGATTATTTCTATGGCCCCCAAGTGGCCAAACACGGGTTACTGCAGGTTCAAAATGTGCACATTTAAAAAAAACACTGTGAGCAAAATTGATGTTAAAGTATTTTGGTGGGAATTACAAGCCCGACAGAAATGTCAGCGTCTGTCAGTGATCGAAACCAGACATTGTTCAGGGGATTTCTGACCATACCTCTGAAATTCAACCATGTTTGAAAGCCGACCATATTTCACAGAGAAGCCCACGGTTTGGAATACATAATCAATGTAATTTTTGTCTTACTCTGCTATGTGCTCTTATACCCTCCTCGCCTGCTCGCCCGCTCCTTCGTTTACAGTTGAATGCAATCGCTTTATTGGCTCAGTCGTTCCTGTTCTGAAGCAGCGAGGCCTTGCCAGTCATCGTGGTTACTATAAAAACTAATCATTTCAATTTCCTTGTATCTTATTTCATTCATGTACTTTAATCACGGTCTATGGGAGGCGCCAATGTTTCCCCATGAGTGGCGTCTGCTAAAGAGAGAAGAAATTCAGAGCGGGCCGTTTTCAGCTGGCACTGGGGCAGAGACATCCATACTACTGTATTTAATGAGAGCGCTGGAGTTCAAGCGATTAGAGCTCATCTTAGAGGAGCTGCGTGCCCTTTTGATCTTTGAATCCTGCAAATGAAGTCAAGGGGAGAGACAGAGACGAATCACCTGCGGTTTTGGGAATCATTTAGAACGGACCGGCTTTCCAAACTGATAGGGGGTGAAAAAGGTTTGATCTTTGCTGGATCAACTGCTTCAGATTCCCTATCTCTCTCTCTGTCTTTCTTTCTGCTTGTGTGTGGGTGGTAAAAACAGAAAGAAAAAGAGTGGCTTGGGTTTCCCTGAAGACTAATAGACATGAATTCTTTCATACTGAAAAAAATGCACTAAAACAATCTAAGCATGAGGCCGGCAGCATGTGGACGACTGTGATCACTGAACTGCCTGGCACTGTGGCAGTCTAGGGCCGGCGAAGAATTATGGCCTTCGTCTGCTCCATTAATTAACAGCCATTCAGACAGGAAACCAGAGCCAGCACTGCAGTCCGCTTTCATGTCTCATCCCATTTGCCTGCAGAAACCTCATTTTTCATTATTTACTGTATCACTTCCAGACTGATGATCATCAATATTGAGTAAATGAAGAGGGGGCGAAAACGTTTTGGAAAAGGTTTTGAAGTGCATTTTGCTGTTGAAATATTGGCCTTGCGGTACGTGTTGTTAGTGAAACCCTCAGTGGGCTGTCACAGCGTGACATTAAAAAGGCGGCCTTGTACAGCCACACGTCCAGGCGTAACAGTAATGAACCTTGGGGACTTAGAGAGCGGGAGGAAAGTGGACGCAAGTGTTTTATGATCTGGCAGCGCCGCGGACAAAGCAAATAATCGCCAGACACAGAGGAGCAGGTAGTTTCACTTAACCTCTGCTCAGGGCTGAGCGCCAACTTAACTGGAAGCACATGGCTGCAGAGCACTTAGATAGAGGCGGAGAGAGAAGGAGAGAGACTGATTATTCCCATTAACTGACCCACCAATTAAAGATCCTTCACAGTGCTGAGGTGTAAGACATCGTCCAGCCTAATGACACCCACAGTAGCTGGCCTTTTACCGGTATATACAAGCCTACTGTAGACAGTTACTCAAGTTACGCCGGCCGCACAGCAAGCGGTAACACACAGAAGACTTGAGGAAGTCACAACTCTGGTTGGTGTACCTGCATGGTCAAATGGAGGAGAGAGTACACTTCTCGTGGACTGTGGTCTGCTGTTTACTGGATGTCTGTGGCCTGTGGCTTTGTCTCCTTCCCATTAGTGTGTTTGGTGTTGTTCGCATGCCGACTGGCCCTACGGTAAATGCTCCTTATCGGTCGGCCACTCCTGAGGGCACAGCAGCCGCAGAAACCCCTGAGAGGGTGCAGGATGGATGAAGTGTATACATCAGGGCGAGTGAGAGGAAGAGCGTGCATACATATGTGTGCATGCATGATGATCCTGTGGATGTATGAATGGGTCGGGGCTCGGCGGCAGGCACCATCCATCTCGCAGGGCCTGGATTAACCTGCCGCACTGCCCAGGTTAACTTGTCCTCTGGCCAAAACGCCACTATCAGGTTCCCCCATGTGGTTCCACTTAGACCGCCAGGGGCTCCAGCTACAGTCTGCAGACAGCCTCTCAGGCCACAGGGCGGGAGCGGCGAGGGAAAGGCCCCACTGAGTGGATATGCAGCAGGCTCAATAACCCACATCATGGCACACACTTCATCGCTAGCAACTGGTGCCTCATGGCCTCTTTGGTGCCTTTCTGCCCTGAGTGAATATATATCTGCCCACTAATCATTACTGGCTTCTTTGCTTAGTCAGATGATAAGATAAGTCAAAGATTTTAAGATGAATGTTTTAAAAAAAAAGCTTCACATGTTTTGGATGAAATGCTTCTTAACAGTCACACGCAGCCGCAAAATAAAAATTCACAGAAGAAATGCAGAGTTATGATTTGTGAGACCAATGCACATTTGGTGGTGAAATTACAGCTTTCCTAAGACACACCCTGCTCTATATGTTCCCAGCACTTTCTGCCTCCGCAGAGTAAAAGCCCGTCCTTCTGTCTCAGCGTCCCTCCAACCCTCAATGTCCCCCCTCCACCACTTACAGACTATCACGGTATATTTTTATTGATGAGGCCTGACAGCGCCCCCAATTCCAATATAGCTTGGGACATTTGATACACGCACCCCACCCTTAAAAACAAAAAAAAAGAAAAGAAAAATGTTCCCCGGTCTCCCTCTCTCAGTCCTGAGACTCTACTCCATAACAGCAGGCCCTAATTTCTCTTTCCAGTCATGGAATATGATAATTTTCTTATTTGCAAGAAATATCAATTGCTCAAGGCGGACACATAATCATTGGGGAGGAAAGGAGAAGCTACCTGTGTAATGTGCTTAACAGGCTAACCCATTTAGCCGCAGGCGCTGTTTGAAAATGAGAAAGTGCTGATGGTCAAAATCAATTTTCCCTGTGTCCAAATTACTCCCTGCCCGGCTTAGAATTTCACCTAAATGGCCAAACCTTAAAACACTGATACTAATTCTATCATATTAGAGCCTGGTCATATAGTTGAAGTTATTGCTAATGCTATTTTGCTGTATTTATTGATGTAGTAAAATGACTCGAAGGCCAGGGAGCGGAGAGCTCTGTTACTGCCTCTGTGTTTGTGTGTGTAGATGCATATCAGTACAACTCAGTGCATTCATTGTACAGGCAGCCACCAGGCTGTAACAATGTTTTTGGATGTTTGCCCCTTATTGGTTTACAAAGCTCATATATCATGAGAAAAAAACTACACAAAGGTTGTATTATCTTTATTATAAAACGCTCAGAGCTTCTGACAACAGATCATCATTTTTGTTTCTTTGTAACTGATTAGAAATGTGTTTATTTGTAAATGTCCTAAGATCATTATTGGCATTTTGTGCTAATTACAATGAACATGTAGAAGTACAGCCACGCATTTAGTTAAAAGCAATAATCTTAAAGATTGTAATTGAAATAAATCACCATGTGGTCACATTGGCTTTTTGTCTCACTTTTGTTTTTCTAGTTTCTGCTAGCATTGACAGCAAATGCTTACTATGGCTGAACAAACAAAGAAAAAGTGATGACTACAGACGATGAAGATTAGAAAATACATTTTTAAATACAAATTTGAAAAATAAAGTGGGGCCAAAGAGAACGAAAGTAGAGTTTAACTGTAAGTTACAGCTAGCAGCTGGTTAGCTTACAGCTAGCCTGCTGCTTCTGTCCAAAGGTAACAACATCCACCTACCAGCAGCTCTAAAGTGAACTAGTTCATTATATCTTGTTTATTTCATCCAAACAAAGAATAAATGTTTATGGGCAGAGCCAGGCTAGCTGTTTCCCCTCCTTCCAGTCTTTATGCTAAGCTAAACACGGCTAAATTTAGCCTAGCTTCCTGTTTAGAGTACAGATATGAGGGTGGTATTGAATAAGCGTATTTGGCTAAATTCAACAGTGGGATGACAACACTTTTCCCTTTGTGGCTTCAATACTCTGGCACAACTTTTCCATAGACACTATACAGCAGTCTGGTCTGTATTCAGAGCAGCTTCTGGAGACCTGCTTGCACAGACTGGTCTGTCATTAAAGTTTTTGTGTCTGAAAACTCTCAGTTGCTTGGTTCTTATTAATAACTCCGAAAGGTGCGACAGTATTTAAATAAACTTTACCCACCATCAACACGGATCACCCAATGTCTCCGGTTTTCCAATTATGAATCCAGCATCCTGACAGCTCCTTCCAGGAAAATATTTTAAGACATTAACAGCTCCTTATGAACTCAATCAAACTGGCCTATTTTATTTTTACGTAACTACTATATAATTACTGGACCTTTTTCTTAGAAAGTTAAATTAACGGAGAGGCCCTTACTGGCTGTTCCTGGCCCACTTTTACTCCATTTTCAACATTATATAATATGTAATGATAGTTCCAGGAAACTTCTTAGTAAATTACTAGTTACAAATAAAGTCCTTTCTTGAAATTATTAGGAAACGGAATCTGGAAATTAAAGGGTTTCCTAATTTAGTCTTGCTGATGTGTGCGTGAGAGAGTAGATGTTTCACTGTCAGTGCATATATTTTAGTATGCACAGCAACGTACTAGATTTATATATAGACGTGGAGCAGTGTTACCATATTCAGAACATTTATTCAGGCCTTTAACATTCACTCAGATATTGTAATTAAGTACAGGTTTGAATTACTTGTGCTTTACTTGAGTTTTCCATTTTATGCTACTTTATATTCCCACTCCACTGCTTTATGGAAGCTTATATTGTACTTTTTACTTATTTGAAAACATTAGTCACCTCGCAGATTCAGATTTCTAATATAAGATACAAATCGACTAATAAATGATGATGTACTATTTGAGGTTAAACCACCACAAATAATTATATTCAGGTGTTATTGTATATATGATCTGAAATGTTCCATTCTGCATAATAGGTACTTTTACCTTTGAACTTTTACTTAAATACGATTTTGAATGCAGGATTTTTATTTGTAACAGAGTATTTTTGACACTCTGGTATTGCTTCTTTACTTTAGAAAAATATGAGTACTTCTCCCACCAATTATTTATACTGAAGCATTTATTGAAGTAAAGATAGTGTTCATTTTAATTACTAAATACACTGTAATGAGATTGAAGTGTAATTATTTTAAACCCATCATGTTTTAGCTGTCAGCTAAATGTAGTGGAGTAAGTATAAAGTCAAATAAAATGGAAATACTCTACCTCTAATACGTACTTAAGTATACTTTACTTTACTTGAGTAAATGTACTTAGTTACATTCCACCACTCGTCATTTGTAAGATGAAAAGGCTCCATCAGGTCTGAACACTTAAATATGTAAAAATACGTAGACATTTCCAGTAAAATTGGTTTGGGAGATTTGATTTCAACCACTAACAGTATTAAGAGCTTTATAAGGAAACGCTGAAATCCATTAAACCCTGAATGACCCGTGTTGTGACTTGCTTATGATGAGACTCGCCTTGGACTCGCCTAAGAAGGAGCCGGGACTTTGGCTGAGACTTTGCTGGGACAGACTTCCCCAAAACAGCTCTGGTCGGGACTATAGATCTGTGGATTCGGGGTCAGGTTGGCTTGTGGCCGTGGCCCGTCCACTTGGGCTAGCCACATCATAAACAACAGCTGTGTGTCAGGTCTGCTTCTGTATCAACATCACCACACTGGCCACTGGCTGGAGCCACACATAGGTATTATATCCATGAGACTTCCTGCTGGAGGACAGCCCTTTAAACACCAAGGCCACTGTCCAGGAAGTCAGGTACCCTGCTCTGAAACCGAGACAGGAAAGAGAAACACCAGAGGAAGAAACTACTGACAAGATGTCTCAATGTGAGCTTGACCTATTCTAGACTTTAACCTGGTTTCAATTTGCTGCCTCATAATAATTAATGGTCTTCTACAAGCCCATGTCGCCTCACACTTTCTCTCTCGGAGCAAATTCCCAGAGCTTGAGATAACATATCTGTAGCGGCTCTGATTTATCTGCTGGGCCCTGTCCACTGCAGAGCACGGATCACTTTAATAACCTTTGTCAGCTCTTTAGGCGTGAAGAAGGTATATTGTAACCATTTGGGCAGAAACGGGCCGGCTTTCCCGATATTGACTCAAACACACAAGGGGAGAAGGAGGGGAGGCGCGGAATAAAGTGACACTAATGGAACATTGATGACAAAACAAGGCGCGCACAGGGACCACTTTCTAGCGTTTTTAATTCTTAATGCCGTCGCCTCGGGTTTCAGCATGTCTTGGGCCGAGGCAGCTGCTTGCGCCCGGACGGATCTGGCACACGGATTAGGATTTCTTCGCGAGGAAATGGTCACGTGATTTACTGTTGCTGGAGAGGCGCTACAGGTGCCAGCGCACGAGGAGGGAGGGATAAGATGACCGAGAGCTCGTCTCTTTGGAACCACACTACGCTCCTCACCCCGCTCCGGAATCAGCTCTATCGTGACTGGGCCGGGAGACCGGAGCGTCACCCTATACTTTGAAAACACACTTTGATGGCAATTAAATATTAATATGGGGGAATCATAGCCTGAGAGCTGTATCCACATTACATGGAGCATGCAAATCGCTCCAATCAGTGAGCCAACTGAAATAGCATCTGGAGAGCTGTATAAATAAGGCTATGGGTATCTTTAATATCATTAATATGGACTAAACCAACTGCGGAGGGAAAAAATAATAGAAAACTGGGAAACAATTACTGTAATTATCATTATTTTGCTTACATTTGCATTGGGACATGCTGTGGGGGATGGCTGCTTTGACCTTGTGTGTGTGTGTGTGTGTCGATGCATAACACTGAAAGATAAAAGCTGAGAATTTGTATGACGAAAGGCGATTTTTGTTGACGTCATTAGAGCTAAATGTCAAATTAAAAGCCTTCCAAATATGTGGGCTGTAAAGCGGAAGGGTGTGGAAATGAGAGAAAATTCTCTTTTCTTTCTCCTCATCTCCACACACACACAAACACACACACACTCAAACACAGTCATCTGCCTTTTCTCTTGGTTTCTCTCTCCCCTCCATAATCAGGCCTGGTTTCCTCCCAATAGGAAAACATCCCTCTTTCCTCCTTGCCTGCGTCTGTCAGCGATTCTGTGTGGGCCTGGACTCAGCTCAGCCCGTGGCCAAAAATATCCCCCCATGGCTCCTCTGAATGGGACAGCCACATAGACCACAGGCACACAGCCCTAAAAATACAGAGAAGCTGAGCCACAGCTCCCCTCGTTCATTCATTAGACGTGAACAGACTCAGGAGCTCACAGAGGAGAGAGACGATGTGCACATGATGCAACAGTGAAACCAACAGTAGGTGTGGAAAAAACAATGGCTGTCTACTATAAGCGCCGACTTCAGATCCCATCCACGCCCAAAGAAAAAGTTGCCAAAAGAGCACAACTTGAGATGAGCGCCAGATAAATGCCTTCAGATTTCCGCCTGGAGACAAAAACTTCTTCTGGCTGCCATTGAATATCCAGCGTTGGTGGTGGCGTGGGAGAAATTCATTAGAACCCATAAAGCTGTCACGGCGGAATGATTGATCGCCCTCAGGGCCGGCTCTCACAGATAACCATCGTCTCGTCACATAGTGCCACCCATTATCTCTGCGATTTGATGATAGGGAGAGACAGAAGGTGAGAAAGAGCGCGTTTAATTGCAGCCGTATTGTTTAATGAAGACAAGTTATTTGTCTGCATTCCTCTCTCGCTGTTCACCCAGTACACTTCCCCACTGTGTGCCATGCCAACTCCAGCGCTGGGCGGCTGCTCGATGTGTGGGCACCGTTTCTTACACATTCCGTTCCTCTAACTCGCCAACAGACGGGACGGGCCCGGGCCAAATCACATGATGCGCGTATAGTATGAGTGGAGGAGTCTATTTGTGTGTGTGTGTACGTTTGTAAATATGAATATGTTTTCACGGAGGCTGAGTTTATATAGATGTGTTCTCTGTGTGTGTGTGTGTGTCGCAGAGAAAGCATGCTGCATATTTGTGTTTTTTAAGTATGTGTAAGAGTGTGTGTGTCTGTCTGAGTGTGTGTGCGCATGTGTAAACAGCTGGCAAGCCTGCCTGTGGTGCTGTGTAAACAGAAGTGAAGGTATTCTGGCTGAGGTTACGAGGTGGGTGGGGGGGTATGCCGGGGCTGAATGAGGCATTTAGTGCTGACAGTTAAAAATACCCCGAGCAGGACTAGCGGAGCTGCTGCTGCAGCTAAAGCCGACCCACGCCGCTCGCCCCCCAACAACACGCTCTTCACATCAACCGCCCATTTCAGGCCCGATCTGGGTTGCGGCCTCGCATGCTAAACCTGATGTAAGATAATGGTTAACCAGAGGTATGAGTGCAGGCCTGGGAGTCCTCCCACACATGAAGACATGTGGGTTCTTTATGGGCATGAGCCGAGTCGTTTGATATGCAAAAGTAAACAAGGCCTTATCGTGCAGCGCGATGCTGCAACGATGTTGTGTCTTTCTACACGACAATATTAGAGGCAGCGGACAGATTTATGGATGTGCCGGAAAAGTGTTGATAGAATATGAGCTCTGTTAAAAACAGGCCACACGGAGCCGTGAATCTAACAAGATGCAATTAAAAGTCTCACAAGCATGACTGAATACATCAATAAATAATAGTGTTAAATAAATAATGAGCAGATTTATAGTTTCCAATTAAGCTGCAATCAGTTGGAAAAAGAGGAAACCTTCATTTACCATCAATCCTTTGATAAAAATAAATATGAGAATTATGAATAAAACTAGAATTAACACCTCACAGACCAATCATTCACTACAGGGGGCTGCAAAAGTAGATGTACAGTAATGGAAAACAAAATGTGCACACAAATTATACTAACATATCCATAATACACATATTAATCCATTAAATGTTCAAACTGTTTGCCCTTCGCATTCACACATCCTAACACCACTAAAACAACACTGGTACTGGTTCTATATATATGTAGATTTTTGTTCATGGTTTACTGGTGACCTTTTTTTTTAACTTATTGTTCAGTTTATTCTGTGTTAAGTACCTCTGAAAACATTGTAAAACCAAAGTCAATTTCCTCATAAATATGTCAATAAATTTTGATTCTGAAACCCGTTCAGTTTACACCCTCGTGTGTCCAAACTCATATATAACCATGACATGAGATTTATTACAATGCTGCTGCAAATAACGTAGAAATTCTACTTCATGTACGCTTTACACACATCTATAATATCTATCAAATCCACCACAGTTTGTCACCATTTCACCATCAAACCAAATGAGTTATGGTGTTATGGCCAGAAAGAGTTTTTTCAGAAAAATTTGATATCACAGTGGAGTTGACCTTTGACCTTTGAATAGAAAATGTCATCACTTCACCATTTTATCCTATAAATTGTTTGCGTGGAATGTTGTCAGAATTACTGCATGAATTATTGAGTCATGCAAAATGTTTTGTGGGTTCACAGTGACCTTGACCTTTGACCTCCAAAGGTTCAGCTTTCACGGACAGCTGCTGCTGGCACGGAAACATGAGAGTTAAATTTAGATTCAGATTATATTAATTGTTAATTAGTACATGAAATAATATTATAGTATATACTTGTATTTTTGGTGATGATTTTTTGCTTAAATATGATTTTATTCTTATTTAAAAAACATGTTTAATTCTTCCTTTTATCTTTCACTGGATCATTTTTACATTTTCTATATCTGTGACGCACAATTATCCATTTCCTATTTTTCTTTCCTTCAGTAAATTTGTAATTTTCCTCATATGATGATAAGATGGGCCCGTCCGCTTGTGGATAAATCTTTATATTTCTTTAGAATACTTTTTTATTGATTTCTTGATTTGTCTGAAAACCTATTACTGTATGTAGTTTATGTAATTTTGTTTCGTTTTGTTTGGAGGAAACACTCAGAGGTTACAGAGGAACATACTGTACGTTCCCATTGGCTCGGGCCCGGCTGCTTATACATTGGGACTGAAACAACAACTTAATTTCACTGATTCAATCTCGGAGAGGCAAATGGAGAGCTGTTTGCTGTTTATCAGGCTGAAAGGCTTCCTCTCGCTCATTTATTGATAGCATTACAGTAATATAGGTGTTTACGATAGGTGTGGGGCTTATTTAGAGTTAATAAAACATTCTCTTTCCTATGTAATGAAGGATGCTGTTTGACATAAGTGCTTTTTGTTTGTTCTGTTTGGTCTCAAGTGTGAGGAGAGGACCATTAACTTGAGACAAACATTTTTACCAGTGGTTTGTGAAAGCATTCTCTGAAATGTACGGGAGGAGAGGCGCTGATGCTCGGTTCCTCGCCCGTCTTTGCTCGACTTCCAGCAGAAAGAAAGTGAAATGTTTTAAATTAAATGTGTTTTTTTGTATTCAAATGAACAAAGTTTTCTATACATTTAATGTTGTAAGAGCATATGCTAACATGAATTAAGGGGGAAGGTGTGATGCATAAAGGAGCTTGTGAAAGAAGGTGCTAATACAGTTAAGATTAAAGGGATTCACATGATTCATCAATGTGAAACACACTGGCGCCTATTTAAGTTCCTGTGATCAACACTTTCTAGTAAAGGCGAAGATGCTGAAATACAGTAGGTGGAGCTCTAGTAAAAAAAGGGACTAGTGTCTTTTTATTGGGGGCGGGATGGAAGAGGGGATATGGTTGACAAAATATAAAACAGAATGTGTTTTTGTGTTAAATTTGATAATGTTCCCCTCGGGTTTCCAGGAGCCCACGGATTGGGCTGAGTGCGGAGCGCACGACAGGGCTTCAAAAAGCAGCTATTTAAAAGTCTCAGTTAACGGGACCCTCCAAACAGCCAAACCGCTTCAAACGTCAGCCAAACAAGATCCACATTGTTCAATGGTATGCCCAAAGTGGCCATAACCCAAGCACGGGCCCATAAACAACTTCTAATTGGTTTAATTATCATATAATTTTAAAAATATGTTTTAATATAGGGTCTATCCTTTTATTTACCCAGAGCGAAGTGGAAATAAGACGAGGGCCCAGTAACAAATTCAATATGTTCATTATGTAAACACCTTAAAGAGCCGAGAGAGAGAGGGAAAGAGTGAAGGAGTCTAAATGCAGAGATTAAATAAAAGTGCACTGAAGTGCTGCACATATGCACACAAAAAAAGACTTCAAACTAAATGTTTGGTGCTTTGCAAGATAACCCAAACACACTGATGGATAGATAGAACAACGTCCAAAACCACTTCTGTCTTTGTTTTTCCGAGCGAGCTGACAGATGATGCACAGAGGAAGCCGGCCGAGTGTTTCACAACAACTGCTTCCTTCCTGGATGGAGGTTCGAGTGGTAGCGAGGGACACGAGAGGAGAAAAGGTCAGAATCGACAAAGAGGCCGTTCAGGAGAGTTTGTCAGCTCCTCCCTGCAAATTGCGAGCTGCAGAGGAGAGTAAATAAACGGCCTGCAGACCGCCGACCCCTAATCAATACTCTCTCTTTGGACCCTGACTGCAGAGTGTTGACACGCGGAGGGCAGAACACACTGTACCACAATCACAACACACAGGAATGTTCAGCGTGTTTACTCTGAATCCCGCCTTATTGGCAGGCTGATGCGGATTGCTGTAAATTTCTGTTTGGCACAACAATAAAACCATGCAAATGAGATGGCAAAACCCAACCCCGGCCCTGTCTGTTCATGTCTAATGAGTTGGGAGCTGTGGTTACAATCAGAACACCTATTACAGAAATACTACATGTGATTAACTACAGTGTGTGGCATGTTTTGTAATGAAGAGCTGCAGGGAACTAAATGTCATCGGAGCAGACACGTTTTTAAAGGGACTAAGGAGTTATTAATTCTGCTATTATAAAACCTATTGAATACTTGTTAACTGTTTTATATAAAATCATTTGTGGCTTTTCAGTTTGGGCTTAAACTGACATATCGGGTTTGTATAATACGCTTGTTTAGCAGCATTTACATACATTAATCTTACATTTATTCTGAGTTTTACCAGTGATATGCAGACCAAATCATTCACTCTTTGGTTTGGATGTAAGTGTCAAATGTTTCTGATGGTTTTATGCATAAGGGGGACAAAAAACTAAAAATATGAATGTATTAAGTTGTGGAGTTTTGGACCACTTGTGGTGCTATGGAGCTGTGTTTTCAAGAGCATGTACATCCTGCTGGCTGCTTTATTGCTGTTTCACTGATTGGCCAGTAATGTAGGTAGTTGATTCTGAATGAAACTTTTTTTGGTGAGAGAATCTGTTCTGCTTTCTATAAATAAGATATGATAAGACTTTCCTTTATTAGTCCCACAACAGGAACATTTCCAGTGTTACAGCAGCAGAAAGTGTGTAGCAAATATAGAAAGAATGATAAGAAATGATACATAGTGTAAGTTATGGGACATACTGTAGCAGTAGTTTGTGTTGCATCACTGTGTTACATTAGAGACCATAACAAGGATCCTTCAGAGACGCCATTGCGCCTCCTTTGAGACCAAATGTTATCATGCCAAATTTGTGGCCTCACAACAATTTTAGGCAGCGCCATGAATGAGGGATAAATTGCCTTGAGTCATCGGATTCCTATTAGGGAAAATGTTTGCGGAATGATTGGCAGTGACACCAGAACCACTTTTAAATGGTCAGAGAAGATGAAGGGGGAAAAAGCGATTGAGGCATCAGGTCTGTTCCAAGACTGAATTTGACTGTCAACAATGTTCGCCTGTGATCTGGCCCTCCAGAACGCCACACGCTGCACGCCATGCTTTTAGGAGGGGAAATAGAGTAATCGCAGGAACCTGATAGTGTTTAGATGGTCAATTCAGCCATTCAGCAGATCCAGAAATTTTCTGCTTAACTGCTGAGCAAGACCAGCGCTGCGCTCTCTTTTGTTTGGTATGCACGTGACTTGAGGATTAAGGCAAATTGTTTTGTTAAACCAGCAATTACAGTACAATGTTCTGTTTATGTGGGATAACCGAGAGCTAATAGTCACACCATGAAAGCAACACATATGCACGCACACACTGGAGCGGCTTTATTTTGGAGGTCCTGCACATCCTTTGTCTTGGGTGAGCTCCGAAACGTGTGTTTCATTTGCAGCTCTGACCTCGGGATCACATCATAATTTTCAAAACGAGTTCACTCCTCATTAGAAGTGAGAAAAGTGATGGAGCGATGGGGGGCAAAGAGGGAGAAGGAGAGAAATAAAGATAAATGGGACGTTAGGAATAGAGAGGGAGAAACAGCGAGAATGAAAGAGCGTTTCGGTTGATGTGAGTCAAATGACAGGCGTTGGGACACGAATGTGAAAACTTAATGGGCCTGGCCTCTGAAGTGGGCCTCCCCAGTAAAATGAAAAGCCTGTGGAGCTGGCTCCTGTGATGGATGAAGCGTTGTGCTCGCTGGGCCCTGACAGATTCTGGGAAAGCGCTTGAGCCGTCTCCTGTTCTGATAAAGAAATAAGAGGAGAGCCAGCGCTGCTCGTCTCGCTCCTGAGGTGACAGAGGAGCTTTAAAATGTGGTGGATTTTCCCAGCCAGACTGCCATAATCCACAAAGCAGAATAACGATAATGCGATTTGCTTTGCACCTTTCTTTTATGACGGTTATGAAATCAATACTTCATAGACAGAAACATACATGTGGCCGACTTTGGTGGCAAAGGTGCCCTCCTCCTCAGCCTCTGATCTGCTGACTGTGCAGCACAGATGCAGAGACCTGGGACTGAGCCCATATCTCCCTGTTCAGGAGTCATCTTCAGTCTAATTGGTACCATCTCCTCTCAGAGTGACATCACTGGAGTCATGGCAGAGGTGATGGGGACCAGATGGTGAAGAGATGGTGACGAACCACTCCAGTCTCTCTTCTCTTCACCTCTCATCCCCGCGGTTTTCTTTTGCTCCTTTGCTTATCTTATCTGTCAGCTCCTCCACTGCCGTCGCCATCAAAATGTTTTTTTATCGCCTTTGGTTTCCAATACAATTGCCGTAGACTAAATCAATATACATTCACTTCAGCTCCCATGTCCTTCATGGTGGCTATGATTGACCGTACAGGATCAGTTGTCCTTGCATACAATAGATAGATTGATCTGGCCTCAAAAGATTGCGCTATGATTTTATTAAAGTGGCTTGTGGTGGCTGACTCCTCCTGCAGACCTTCGGCCTCTAATTAACACCCCTTCTGTCCTCCCCTTCCTCCCCCTCGATCATTTCCCAAAAGTGATTCAATACAGCCCAGGCAGAAAGTGTTGCTGTCCTGGCGAAGGTCGAACCTCTCCAGCTCCTCACACTCGCACATACAAACACACACAGGCGAAGACGCGCATTGATCCTCGGGGCTGGTGTTCATTTCAGATTCCTGTTAGGATCCATCCAGCTCATTGATTTCACCATCTCCTCTGATTAGGCAATTGAGGAGAACATACCAGCGTTCCGATGGGCCTGATCAGGAAAACACGCCCCAAAGGACAGCTGATAAAAAAGAGGAGGAAACAGTGCCAGAGAGACAAGAACAAGAAATAAACTGAGGATAGAGTTAACTGTTCACTATCCATGCCAGTCAAACTGAAATCATGACTGTAAAGGGCCCCATAGCAATGAGCTCTTAAACCAGGAAGTAAGTTAGCATTTTAGCGCCCTGGGGTTTAACCTCTCAAAGTCAATGAGGATTTTGAATGGGCTGGAGGTTAGATACCTGAATTAAGGTCTTTGGTTAACACGAAGTCAAGAGATTTTTGTTGTATGACTTAAAATGCAGTAGTAAAGACCTCCACTTGTTGTTTTTTTATGTGTACTTAAAAAGGTGCTTGCTAACAAGTGGCTAAATGAGGCTATGCTAAAATGTCCCACACACAAAGTCAACATTCCCACCAGTTTATGATCCATCAAAATAAAGAAACTCCACTGTTGTGAGGCTAGTTAGTCCAAGTATGATAAGTACGACAACAAGGCTATTATCATCAGGCTCATGTTTCAAGCAAGCATAACTCTTTCAGGCTTAGCTTACATAATTATAAGCTAACCCAAACAGGGTGTTTCAAACAGGGTATTTCCAAACAGTATGTTTCACCTTAAACATCATAATAGGAAAGGCTTTTAGGATGAAAACTACCCAAATGTGTTTGGCAAACATAATGTTATCTCAGGAAATGTTGGCTCGAAGTGCTGAAGTGTAAACTTCCCAAATCCAATGAAGAGTTGCTAACGTTAGCCTACACATCCAGGACTAGCTTCTACAGGGAAGTACCAAACAGTGGATGTGATAGTTGTGCCCATTGTTTTTTAAATGCAACATCTACCAACAAGTGTTAGTTAATAATGTAAAGTAAGTTATGTTTTGTGTGACACTTGGTCACTACTTTAGGCAGGAAGCTATTTGCCGGATATGCTAACAAGAGGGATTTTAGAGCAGATATACACAGTTTATGTAATTTTTTACACTCTCGTTTCGCTTTAGGAAAGGGCAAAAAAAAGGCGCCACCCTCAAATAAGTTAAATGCAGAGTATATGAAGTCACGTTATGATCAGAGACTTGCTGTCTGGGGGGGAGGGGTTCATCAAATAGTCAATTAGTAATCGACTTACAACAAAAGGAGCAAAAACAATGCTTGTATGCCGACACTGACTCAAAACAAAGGATTTGTGGTAAACACAAAGGAGAGGAACGTGTTCTGCTCAATGATTTCCACCCCAGAGGACAGAGAGCAGACACAAAGCCTGTCTGTGCCCACGACACAGATCACATGCAACGACCTGGAACTGCTTCTAAACACACATCCCAGACCACAGAAGTGGATCCAGTCACAGCAACAGAGGAAAACTGTCCAGGCATTCTTCCCTGTCTGTGTCAACAATGACACACCTCTGCTCCAGCTCGTCCCCTCCCTCCTCCGGCTGTCTGCAGAGCAAAAAAACAGGCCTGTGTCATTCTGTAAAAGCCAAAACGCTAACAGTCCCAACTGCTTTTATTCATTGTGTTTCGCTGTCTTGTGCAGTCCTTAATCCTCATCTTGTCTCTCTCTTTCTCTCTCTGTTCCCTCCTGCTTTCTCTCTTCAGAGGGATAAAGCAGCAGTTGAAGAAGTAGCCCACCCCAGGGGTTGAAAGCTTGTATCCCATCCAACCCTGAAAGCTGTTTTCACTCAAAACATTGTCAGCGTGCCCAAACATGTCAGAGGAAGTTATTTGTAACAAGAGGGATAGGGAACTATCCTTTGGATCTGTCATCGG
This sequence comes from Serranus cabrilla, assembly GCA_903364295.1. Classification (NCBI taxonomy): domain Eukaryota; kingdom Metazoa; phylum Chordata; class Actinopteri; order Perciformes; family Serranidae; genus Serranus; species Serranus cabrilla. The sequence goes on along the minus strand of CAFUXE010000068.1, from coordinate 43,649 downwards.
GCTCTGGAGGGGAAGCTCGCCGCTCACTGGCCGCACACCTCCGCCGGCCAATCAGGAGGCAGGAAAGAAAAATAAATAGGTGGCCGTGTCCCTGAATGGACAGCTCACACACCGGTGGTTTCATCATCCTCCTGGCGTGTCGGGTGCAATGGCAATGGTTTCTAAGAATGTTTGTACTTTCTATTTTTCCTCTTTTCCTTCGCTCTCAGCTCGACCACTTTAAACACAGCACATCAAACGTCATTTGGTAAGTTGGTGTGGTAGAAATCAGTTTAAACAAAATCACAGTGCATTACATAATCAATGAAATAAAACAAAAATACTGCTATTTTGGAAACCTAGTCTACTGTAAATATTTCTGTTTCCATACTTGTGACCTTTGACACTGCCTGGCTATAGACTTTTTTTAGAAAAACACTTTTTTTTTCATTCAGTTTTGGTTGTTCAGGGTGAATTTGAAAGCACTGAAGGGATAATCCATTTGTGCTTCCATAAAGATCTCATAAATGATAGTTTATTAAATAAAATAAAAAAAAAAAAACCCACTAGAGGATGATATATGCTGACTTTGTGAAGCCCCAGAAATCAGATTTCCTGTTATATAAATGACTTAATCAGGGTTATTTTTTTTAAACTTTTAAAAGCCCCTACAGAGCCACAAAAGACATTAAAACTGTTTTAATCTATTACTTATTAATCTATTAGCTATCACTCCTCATGGTGAGTAAAACGGAGCGTGGAGTTTCCCTTTAACTTGTATCAAAATGTTACTGTATTCTCCCTAACAGAGACGGCCGCGGCTGACAAACAGATGCAAATCAAATCACAACAGAATATTTCAATGAATGATTATATTTGCTCCAAATGTATACAGAAGCTGAGCATTTTTACTCTGTGCTGTTTGTGATAGAGCAACATCCGTGCCATGAGTCACTGCAGTGAGTCCAACCAGCTTTCTGGGCGCAAAAACAAACTTTATTAAAAGATCATAGGCACGAGGGCCGACAATAGCAGAAGTCATTAATCAAAGGTGGAGCGGCTGCCATGGCATGCGTGGCGTGGTGGGAGGCTCGGTTGGAAGAGCATCACAGAAAATGACTCATGCTTTTCCAGATTTGTTGGTGCAATTCCCTGACGTCTCCTCCTCCCTCATCAGGAATGTCACAGCAACCGGAAAAAAATGTCAGCGGCTGACTGTTGATCGCTGACGAAGAATCGATACGAAGATGAACACAAACAAATGAAAAAGTTGCATTGTACGAGCAGCAGCTGGCAGGCTGAAACACGCAGTGAGTGACACGCTGCTCTGCAGGCACGCAAGCTCAACTCATGAGCACAATCATTCATAAAACTGCAGGCGCGCATGCATATGGTCGATCACAGTAACACACACATAGAAACTCCCCTCAGGCAAGCTGCGCCCAATCAATTGTTGTAACCGTTACTCAACATATGTGGCTAATTTGTCCCTGGCAATTTCGATCATGGTTGGGTGATGGTCCACAGACAAAGATAGAACAAAGCAGAAGGCGGTCACATGACAAGCCCCCGACCCAACCAGCGCAGCCACAAACACACAGGATAAATGTCAGCACTCTGACCGATCCAGCCTCCCATTCTGCCTCTATCAACACAAACCAGCACGATAAACATTAGCAGGGATAATGGTGGTGCGAGAGAAAGCGCTGGAGTAATGAGTGAGGCCGGACTCGACGCTCACACATATCACGGTTTGCCAGGTGAAAGCGTCTGATGTTGCACTGGAGTCATTTAACTAAATTAACCCAGTTAAATGTGCTGGAGCCTGCGGTTGGCAGAATATAAAGAGAAGAGTCACTACCTCGTCCGCACACATTTGTCAATGCAGGCGGATAGACTGACAGATGCATATGCATACACACACACAGGCTCTGTGGGTAATAGCGGCTGCATGGGTGTTAGAGGGGCGCCACTGTGGTCGGACTGGGCTGTCTGGGAGCATAAAGTGGCCTTCTCATGGTTCCCCACTTGCCTGGGTGGTCTGACTCCGGTGTTGGTGTGTGTGTGTGTGTGGACAGGGACGGACATACACTCGTCCTGCAAAGGTGAGATGAGTGAGTGTGTGTGGTTGTTAAGGGTGGCAAGACAGCCTGGGCAGTGCCCACACATGGAGCGCCACAAGTCCCACTGACCATCCTATTAAACACATACACATGCCGAGCCCGACCATCCATGTGGAACAAATATTTTGACAGAGACGGGTAGACGGCGGGGCGTCTCTTCTCTCTCTACTTCCAGTGTTGGGTTAGGGCTCAGCACAGGATGGTCTCGGTATGCCCAAACAGGTCCTGAGGAAACCTCAGCCACTTTTAGAGACACCCCCGCCAACCCCCCCGCCCCCGGCCCGCCGACTCTGGAGGCAGGCGCTAACACTGAGCCATCAGACGGCGGAGCGAGCAGGACAGCAGACTCCTTGGGTTTTTAAGTTGTGGCCGAAAAGGAAAAAAATAAACATTTTCTCCTTCCAATGAGATTTCAACAGGCAGATATACTGCCTGTCGCCCTTCCAGTTACATTGAAAAAAAGTGTCATTCTCTCTCTCTTTCCTGCTCACTCTCTCATAAGTGCCAGGCTATTTTGGTTTCCCAAAATATTTTCTAAGACCTGAAGAGCTGCTTTTATATATCTGTCGCCCTCGCTGTTTGAAAGTGAGAGTGTCAGCTGAAAAGGACCATTCAGTGGCCAGAATCAAAGTGTGTCGACTATGTGAAATGGTTCTCTATTGAGAGGCGAGGCCACCTCAGTCCATGAAACATAATTATAGCTTCACAGCACCTCATGTCCGTTACCTTAATCACTGGAGGTCATGTTTTAAATGAATCAAGCCATTGGAAGAGCTTTGTAAAACACTATAACAAGCAGCACTCTGCTCTTCAGCAGATACTGATGTATTATTCAGTCAGACAATCAGCTATTTCCATTTGATGTTACTCTATTTCTCAGCTGCACAACATATCAACAGGAAATAATTACCTTTTTAAATGGTTTGTGCAGCATTAAGGAGATGAGTATCTTGCTGTTGGTTATGTTTTTAATAATTTAGATAATTGAGAACAGAGAACATCTGCACGTTTGAAGGATATTATTCACCCTCACTGGTTTAAAACTCTTCACATTGAAGTCAATGACTGATTGTTTAAAAGAAGTGGATGAAGACACCATGATGTCACCCACTCGTTTGTGGTCTATGGTTTTGAAGCCTTGAGTTTGGCATTTTGTCGGTCGCCATCTTGTTTTTTGTTGTTTTTTTTAAGCCAGAAGTGACCATAATTGGATGTACGAGTTGATACCAGCCCGGCAAGGCCACGTACCTTTAGAATAGAGCTAGCTAGTTGGGTTAGTAAGGTGCAGACTCATTTCATGCTAATTGTGTGATTGCAATGCTAATTTTGAACGATAAACAGTTGGAGTTTCTGGAGAAGTTTGACTGGATAAAGTACTGTAGAGGATGACACCCAGGCTCCTAACTGTTGGGGGAGGATGGACTCTGGAGTTGTCAATTGTTATTGAGCGGTTAGCAGACTTGGCCAGAGTGGATTTGGAGCCAACAAGGAGGACTTTGGTTTTATTACTATTGAGTTTAAGAAAGTTATGAGTGAACTAGGATTTAAAGGATGTTCGGCTTGGAGGAGAGATAGAGCTGGGTGTCATCTGCATAGCAGTGAAAGTGAACTCCAAATTTCTGGAAGATGTGACTGAGAGGTAGGAGATAGATAATGAGGAGGAGGGGACACACATTGCTCCGCCTCTAACCTGATTGAAGGGTCGCTGTGTCAATCATAAGGTAGCCACAACCTAAAGCATAGCCTGCTTTATGGTCTGTTTTAATCTAAATCATTTATTATTTTATTAAATGAACATCATGCTGTATTGAAGAAGACCTGAAACTATCAATGAGACCATAAACTTAGGTAATAAATCAAGTCAGAAGTAGGGTCATTTTCTCATAGATTTCGACAAAATCTGCCATCTTTTTGCAGCCGGTGGAGTCGCTCCCTGCTGGCCTTTAGAAATAATGCAGGTTTGAGACTCTCCTGCAGTGGCTCCACTCCTCAGACCCGGAGGTTGCTGCTTGGAGTCGACACATTAGACCAAATGCTTTGTTGTTTACATGTTATTTCTCTGCCTCCTCCATGCATGCAGCAGAGTTAAGGGAGCACCATTCATTATTGATCAGGCTATTTCCAAATGTCCTTATTGAGTAATAAACAGTCGTTCATAGACAGTCGGTGCATTAGTGTCAGCAGGAGCGCCAGGCGGACAGCAGAGGCCTATCAGTCACCATCACTCCCAACGTGACGAGACTGATTATAGGTTATTATTAAGCTGTATTGATTAGTGCCAGGGGGAGCTAAGTGTGCTGCAGAGAGACTGTTGAACTGTATAGGGAGAGACTTTTACAGCTCCCTGCACTATAGTACACAGTACAGTAGTAAAGCACACTATTGGACAGTTAAAGCAGCTCACAGTGATTGACAATAAACACAGTGTTTACTGTGATGCTTTGTTTCTAGACTTATATCGTAATACTCTGCCTCGCTGAGCTGTTTCCTCTCCGGGCCTATGTCAGGGAAGTCATATTTATGATCAAATTCCATCAGTGGTTTGGAGCTTTTATCGTCACAATAATTATGGCTGTCCATTTATTGAATAAACTTTTGAAGCGGTAGCACTTTGAGATGCCAGAGCCACCCCAAACACACCACTTTTGGGGGCAGAGGGAACAGCTTACAGGCTTTGGAAGCCATGTGGGTAACCTACCCTGTACCACTCTGTCCACACACACACACACACACATACACTCACAGACAAACACACACCATTCTCCTCTCCAAACCGATCATTATACCCATCCTGCCCACAGCTTGAGAGTCCTCAGGTCCACAGAACATACTTAGTTGTGGTTGAAGAAGCACTTAGATCCACTCAGCACTCTGCCGTTCCCTGCCCAAGACGATGCCGTCCTGGTGGGGGAGATCTTCTTTTACGAACTTCCTGCGATCGTCCATCAGCCCGCTAAAAACAAATGGGTGGGTACGGTGGCCGCAGTCTCTAACCTCAAGGAGAGCCTAATGCAAGGGGCCTTTCTGGGCCAGCTTCTCGGCCACCGTTGCATAAGAAGTGATGCCATTAATTATTAACGCTCCATTGGGTTTAATATTTAATGGTGGCGACATGTAATTTACACTTTCAATCGAGAAATCACGGGGTACAGACCAAAATAAACAAGTGTATTTGCTCCAAAGAGTGCAGAGGGTGTTATATGAATCCTATCCGGTGGGCTCTCATTTCACTGATAACGTTCACTGATTTAATTCTTTCTGTAAAGTTTGAACCAGCAGCTTTAAATGCACCATTTATTGATGTGAATAAAAAGAAGTTAAAAGAAAGTGTGCAAATTATTCATTGTTTTACACAATACTGCTTTTCATTAAACTTTTATGTATGGACTAACTGTTTTAATGCGATACTGCTCGAAGAAAAATGTCCTCTAAAGCTAAAAATATCATAATATATATAATATATTAGCGAGGAACATGTGGCACACCACCAAAAATAAATAAATCGTGAACCATTGGAGTACAATTTCCTCCTCTATTCGCTGCATCACACACACTCACTGCAGTGTTTCATGATATCAACTGTCATGTACTAACTCTTCTCTCTTCATTCCTGTGTAACCTGTCCCTGTTTCCCAGTGACTCATCCAGGCTGAGCCGCACCAGTAACCAGGGATTTAAATGAGGTGGTAAACTTTGAGTTAACACCTTTTAGGGTTACAGATGATGTGAACATGTGTTGTGAATTTGGGAACGTTGCACACTGCCGTAAGAGTTCAGCAGAGTGACCCCTGACATGTGTAACACCTCCTAATTTGTCCTGAGGAGAAGTTAATGAGGCCTACTGGGGAGAGGGTCATTAAAGAGAGGGCACGAGGCCGCGCTGACAGAGACAAGGAGCCTGTGTGTGTACATGATGAGTTTGTGGGATCTTTGAATGGAGTTTATGATATTATTACATATATACTTAGAGTGAATTATGGGTTTTTTCCTCTCAATATTGCACATTTCTGAGTGTGCATGTAAATATAGTTTTAGGGAGTGAAAACCTTCATGTACAGGGTTTAGACACAATGGCACCTGTGATACTGTACAATGCAATATATAGTAATAAAACACATTATGAACAAAAACAGCTATTTTCTGCTGTGTTCTACCTGACATGTTCATGTTATTATGTCCAAACATGCCTGTGTTTGGCTGCAGTGGTGGAAGAAGTATTCACTCAATGAAATTAGCTATTTACAAGTAAAAGTCTTGCTTTTTCAAATGTTACTTAAATGAAAATGCTGGCAACAGAATGCACTAAAAAAGTAAAAGTAAACCTAATACAGATTGGCCTCTTTTAGTTCCATTATTATAAATTCAAACACAAGTAAGCAGTATTTCACTGTTGCAGTTAGAAGTGAAGATTTTTTAAAATCTTAATTTGAAAAGTAGCTAAAATCTAAAAATAAATGTGGTAAAGTAAATCATTAAACACTTGCAAAGAAGTGGAATTCAATAGAAACTCTTAATAACATAAAAACTGCACTCACTGTAAGAACCCTACATGAATAAAAGCACTTATTTACCTTTCGGCACCTTTGAGACAAAATCAAAAATGCCTCTAATGACACAATGGGAACACCGACGTGTGGGTTACAAAGTATGAGGTACAAATTATAATGAAAGCAAGTGTTGCCCAACTAGATAATGTGTCAATTAGTATGCCAGCATGGTTAGGGAGTGTCTCCCTCAATCACACTCTCGGTCGGGAAACATAACACGCTGATGCGGGTGGTTGTGGCGACCAAATGCTCTAGTTACTGTTAGACAACTTGGCAGCTACATACACTGTATATTTACTGTATATCTTTGTGAGTGTGCGCACATAAATCTGTGAGTCATGTGTGCGTTTAAAGGGCATTTCACAGGAAGGTTTTTAAAAGTAAAGGGCAACTTATATGTGATGTGGGTGGACGATACAAAGCTGAATTTTCTACTAGAAAGTCACATGTACAGCCATCCGTTAGTTCTTGTGTGATCATACGACTTTTCCTTAAGTTCACCTCTCGTGCACCCAAAGCAGTGAAACCACACCATATGCTTCCAGGGCAGTGTGCTTACCACTGATAAACATTCCTCAGACTGTGGTGGAAACAGATTTTTTTTTTTTTGAAGGCTGCTGTGTGTGCCTTTGTCAGCCAGGAGCCCTTGACTACGACCGAGGAGGAATGCATGTAAAGCCGAGCGGCTCTGAAGGGCCCCTTTAAAGCTGCTGCACCACTGGAGGGCACTGCTCCGTCTGCGTTCACACAGAGCGCTCTTTGTTGGGAGATGCCTTCGCCCCAGACACTGGGGATGATTAAGAGGGACAAAGTGAGGATATATTAGATATCTGCCACACTTTGCATCACATGGTACATACGTTTTAAACTTCAGTGATGTATAATCCCACAAAGATTAGACAACAAAGCAGGCGCCTTCCTGGAAACACTGTGTTTCCTGCTTTATGTGCAGGGTCCAGTTTTTAATTCTATATTTTCATATGTTTGTGCAGTGTGAGGACAACTAAGTGCACTCAAATTTGGAGTGCATCGTTATCAGTGTTAAAGGTAAAGGGTGTTTCTGTGGTGTGAAGTACTTTGCTCACCGAGAAGAAAAACAACAACACACAAATGCCACACAGCATGAAGCCTCCCTCTACCGCAAAGCTCGCTGCCATGTTTTTCTATTTCCTATTTTTTTCCCAAACTGCAGGAGGGTTGCCTACACTGGAATGCTACCGGGTTTGAGTTGTTTCAAATGAAATAGTTTGGCCTCAACACCTCCGCCCCCCTCTAGCCACAATGTCACAAACACTTACATCCTTGATGGAGGAAAAA
>CAFUXE010000068.1:0-11968 GCA_903364295.1 Serranus cabrilla | reverse complement strand
ACACTAACTGAGGGGAGCCATTAAAGATCCATGAGGAGATCATTACAGGCCGCGGCCTTCTCCTCCGCCGCCGCCCCTCCACTTCCCTGGGGCGACTCCCTCTCCAAACAGTGGGGCCTAACCCCCTCAACATGAGCTCACTCTCCCGCCCCGGAGCTGCTACAAGGGCTGCGGGTCAGAGGTTAGCCAAGCAAAGGCATGACCCACGGCACTAATGCACTTGTAACACTTTAAAACACTTTGGCGAGAGTTAAACAGAACACGCTCTCAAGGAGGACCACACAGAGGGGCCCGCTGGCTACTCTTTCCCCTTTTTTTCCCCTTTTCCCCTCACTGACTACTTGGTCCGCTCTCGCTGTTTCTTTGGCTGCTCTTACGGGCCACGATTAGAGGAAAGTGAGATGTGTAGTCGCTGCCTTCCTTCCTTGTTGCATTTCTCTTTTATTTCACTGCAAACTGATACACTTTTGATGATTAAATTCCATGTTTTGGACTCAGCTGATGTTGGCTGCTGGTCCCAGAATTAGGTAATAAGCTACTAAATTTACTCAATAAATCATAAAAATCCCAAATAACGACTTTGCACAGAGTTTTTAAGCCATCCTATGCATGAAAAGCATAATTTCAGATGTCCACTCTGCCCACTGCACCCCCCCTCCCCCCGGACACCACCGACTGTTATCATGTCATGTGAAACCATCAGAGCGAGCCGAGGACATCAAGCACACTGCCAGTCAACAATTAGCTCACATTTGAGGTCCCTCTTGGTGGCAAATCCAATCAGGTAAGAGTTATCACCGACTGTCTCTGCCCAGCAGCTCAAAGTCCCAGTGACCTCTGAAACACATTCGCGGCAGATTTGATTTGCTTCCGATCTAATCCTGTTGGTCTAAAAAAGCTGACTTTTCTATAGATTTACTGCAAATGCATTCTGATCTTTTGGGTGAAGCATGTCAGGGGTTAGCGGTCGGCTTTACTTGCATATCCTCATTATGTACCCTAGGGATGTTTTCAGCTCCAGATAAAAGTTGAAAAATCTTCTGCACCTTTTGCATCTTCCAGACAAGGTGAAGAGATAAAAGATAGGATTTTTGAAGGTGTATGGGCATATCAGTTTAAGAGTTCGCCATATTTCGAATATTATCTACACTTTACCCATCCATCACATAGACCTGTTTAAATTTACACAGGGAGAATTTAAGCAAGTATCTGTGCTGTCTTGATAGCTACCAGACTCCATTGACAAAAAACATAATTTTGCCTTGCAGAATATGAAAGCTGCTGGCTTGATTGATTAGTTTGTGTGTTTTGTGTGTGATTTTTGGTGTTTTAAAGGGTGAGTTCGGATACATCAGTCACACAATAACCAATAACAAATTGAGGCAGTGATAGAGGTGAAAGTAATGTGTTCTGCAAGGTAACATTACTGCATAAATTACTCAGTCTTGTTGCTTTCAAGACAGCATTGATAGCAGCTTCAGTCCACCTAAAAATATCATAAAATTTAATACAGAGTCTTTAGATTGGCCTTTTTTCCCAACGAGAACAGTAAATAGCTTCGCTTCTGTGTCGGTACTTTGCAAACTGGGAGCATGCCGGCTGCCATCTACTGCAGGTAACACACTACACTTTACACTTTATAATATCCTGATGTAAACCTCAACTCCACCTCCATTTCCTCGAATGCAGTCGTGGTTATCTGATGATACTGTAAAAAGCCTCTTAAGGAGGTCAGGCTGGTGTCATTTTTTTACTGATGGTCGGGGTCAGAGGGTCAGCCGGCCACCAGAGTGGCAGCTGTCATTTGACGGATGGCCGGTGTCCTTCTTCTCACCAGGAAGTGGAGGTGTGTGTGCTGGAGGCTGTGGAGTGTGTGGTTAGCTGGCAGGTCAGCGGTGGGCCCAGAGTGGTCTGGCTCCAGCTACCACAGAGCTCTCAGGCAGCAGTGGCAGCCCAGAGCACTGACTGATAGTGGGCATTATCATTTGTTAAGTGCCCCCTTCGCCTCTGGTCAGGAACACTTAACACTGCCTGTGGTCACTAAATGCTGCTGGACTGCCGGTAGCAAGGTAAAATATTCATTGTCACGGAGTGGTGGTTTTCCTCTGCACCAGCGCTAAAAGCCTGGCTTGGTTTTGTGTTTTTAACCAGGGCCCTAAAACCAGGCCGCACAGGAGTGGCCTTTTACTGGACAATGTAATGGACCTCAACAAGGATCTGCGCACCTCACCACAAAATCACAGGCAGGGAAAAGATTCGGCCACAGTGTGGATGAAAGATCTGTAAAATATAGGACAAATATGGAGAGAACTGTAATTAAGAAACATCTGCTTGTGTTCAGGAGAAGTGACATGATAAACTAAACTCTCACTAAATTTGACAATTTGCATGCCTGCAGTATTTCTGAAGCTGCTTTCCTGTTTAACAGATGTACTTTTTGAGGGGGATTTTCAGACTCCAAAAGTCCAAAAGTAAAGTTCTTATATAGGTCACCAACCTTTGCTTTTCCCTCTTTCACTGAATGAGTGAGTCACCTGTGGTGTTCACTTGCTTTGGAAGAAGCTGTCGCTTTGTGCAGTCACATCTCTGACAGCGGGGGGACTTCCCAGAAGACCCTCGCAGCCTGTCCCCCCTCTAACCAAACCGCGTGGCATTTACAACTGTGTCAACACGCTCAGCAAATACTTTCTCGTTGCTGACTTGTTGTTGTGGCCACTGTCTGCAGCATTGTTGGAAGTCAAGTCACAGAGCAGTTGAACAGACTGTCCGTCCTGCTTGGTTTTAATGGGGTTGACAGTGGAGCTCCCACCTGTGGTGAGTCTGGCATTTAGCAGCCCATAAACTTCTCCCCCCTTCTCTCCCCTCTCTCTCTCTCAGGCGTGCACACAAACACACTGCAGTGAGTATCAGGTGCTTGTTTCCATGTGATCTGTTTCCAGTTTCGTCTTTGTCCCACTTTCGTCTGAGCACCACAGAACCGAGTTAGAGGCGAGGGTGGTTTCTCCCCCAGTCGCCTCAGACTGACTCCCCCTCCGGCTCTGGTGGTGAACTGAGGCCAGGGGGTTGTGGGGTTCTGGCTGAGGGGGAGATCTGCCCCCAAGGGTGCTTGGTGGCATGCTTGGTCAACCTAGGCGCAGCTCACAGGAGGCTTGAGGCCAAGCAGAAGCCAGGCTGTGGCAGGTGTGGCTATGGGATATGGGAGGAAACAGCCACATGCACAGCCACACACTGCTGCTGCAAGATGCACTGCTCTGCACAACTCAACACGGCTATGAAGTAACTCATGTTGTTGTTTACTTCCATTCGTGCAGGTGTGCACATTAATCTCTCAGATGAAACCAGATGCGAGTTCGACACACTCAAATAACTCTCTCACAGTCATACCTAATGACTAACCGAAAGAAACTGCAGCAAATATGATGAAAAGAGGAAGGAAAATGACAGGAAAAGACTAAATATGACTTGAATGTCACAAAAAAAGTGTTACAGAATCCTGGCAGCTGCAACATGGAATGGAGCAATTTCCAAATCACAGGAACGTGCTGTTTTGTGAAAGGCAAATATGTGTCAAAACCCCTTTCGGTATTGTGTACGAATCTACAGACCTAAAAAAAATCATCTTTGTTTCGTAGAGACTTTGACAAAAGTAAAAAAACATTATATATTTAACATGTTTTTCAGTGAAATGGAAAATAATGATGGAAAAATGGTAATTCCTTCTAATATTGTGAATCATATGAAACTGCAAAACCAGTCAAAATAATCAAAATTACAGTTTTTTTCCAGAGCAAGAGGACCGCAGGTTTGAATCCGGTGTGTGGACTTGGCTTGTTCTCCCCGTGTCCGTGTGGGTTTTATCCTGGTTAAAGTGGTGACTTTAACTTGCCCATAGGAGTAAATGAGAGCTTGAGCAGTTGTTTGTCTCTATGTGTCAGCCCTGTGATAAACTGCTTTAGATTAGATAAGCGCTCAAGGATAGTATATTAATAAAGATATTTTTTTCCATAAAGCCGGCCTGACCTGCAGTGTGGATTTATTACCCACTTCAATCGTGCCATCAGTCTGTAGAAATGGATATAAGCTGAAACAGAAGCAAAGTGTCTCTAAACAAACAAAAAAAAAAACTCTGATAAAAGCAGAAATAAAGATGAAATTCCATCTGCATTGTGTGAGATATTCTTTACTGGAGACATGAGGCACGAGCCAGACGACCACGAGGACTCGCAGGAGTCAGTTTGCACTTACTTTGAGCTTAATTACCCAATATTTGATAATGATCATTTGTCATTAGGCAACCTACCGGCGACAAAACGAAAGCTGACCAGAAAACCTCACTGAGGGTCGGAGAGGTCACATCAAATCATTGCAGCATGACTCCACTCCAACCGCTCTGGGAGGAGATATAAAACCTTAGTGGTTGTGTGAGTCGCTTCATGCCTGAAGAGATTTCTGGTGAATTTATCAAAAAAAAAATACTGAATACATGTGGTTGATAACTTGCGAATGGCCCACACAGTTTCAACCTCAACACACACGTCAAAGCACAGGGAGGGAACTTCAGAGTTAAAGACAGGGTGAGGTCGCTGCGGCTTGCTAAGACCAGGTGAGAAGACACCCACTGTTTCCATGACAACAGACGTGACACGGCTCCCCTCACGTCAGCTGCAGGTGAAACTTCTCTGGAAACATTACAGGATGCAGGACGTGCTGTGAAAGTTGCAGCAGTGAGTTTCCTGACAGAGAGCAGGATGGTGACAGAGAACATACAAGTTCTCAAGTACAATTCTGAGGTACTTGTACTTTACTTGATTATTTCTATTTTATGTAACTTTTCACATTTTGAGGCAAATATTGTACTTTTTACTCCACTACATTACAGCTCCACTACAGCTTTAGTTACTTTTCAGGTCAGATTTACACAAAGAAAATGATAGATTTAAAGACTTGATAAGAAAAAATGTAATTATAAGACTTTTTAAAATTGTATTTAAGCTCATAACAGTATATAAAGTAGTTAAATGAGCTCTATATTTACTAAATTAAATGCTGCTTACATTAATGCATCAATAAAATAATATATATAACAATCTTTAGGGGCCATTCAGTACTTTTACTTTTGATACTTTGTGTTCTTTTACTTAAATAAGTTTTGATTGCAGGACTTTAACTTGTACAGGAGTAATTTCACAGTTTGGTTTTAGTATTTTTACTGAACTAAAGGATCTGAATACTTCTTCCATCACTGCATGTGACGGTTTCTCTCGTAGCATCTCTTTGCTGCAGACTGATGAATCCAGACTTTTGTCTGATTTGTTCCCTCATCTCTGCAGCCTCCTGCTCTGATCCACATGTTTGAGGCTGTAACAGACGTGTCGTCTGGTCACAGGTGTCGCCGCCGTCATCATCACTACAAAGTCTGCGTTCCCACGCTGGCTGACCGTCTGCGCAGCACAAGGGCCGAGTCACGGTCTTTCTCATGAAACCACGGCGATGGCCATCAAAAAACCAATAACTTCCTCAGCGCGCCGGCTCACTTCCGCCTTCTGCATGTGAGGACCTGCCGTTGTCATGGTTCCCGGGCCGGCGTTTGCGTGCGAGCAGCTTAGACAGGCGTCTGGGGTTTCACGCACACATAACAGGAAGACGCTGGTTGTACTTCACAACCGTTTCTCACTTCTGCCTTCTTGATTTAGGGAAGGCTGGGGAGACGCTCAGACACAACACACAGCGCTGAGAAGTTTACCCCCCCACATGAAAAAGGAGAGAAAAAAAAGATACGATTGTGATGATTCATTTTCATAAGCACTTCTGTGCAAACTGAAAGTAACAACTCAAAAGCTATAATGTGGGAAAAATGTCAACTTCAGCATTTAGATTCCACAAATTGAAAGAATATCAATAATATTTAAAATGCAACAATTATTAAATAAGGCAGAATCACGTCAAACATGTCCTGTGTGGGTTTACGGGAGCTCGTCTGCTCGTCTCAGACGTGGGTTTGGAAGCAGGTTTGCTTTCCTCATTAACATAATGGAAACATCCAGCGAACAAGTGAGACGTTGTGACAACCGCAAGTATTGGATGAGGTGATTCATATCTGACTTTCATCTCCAGGCTGTTGACCGTTGACTTCGAATACTTTGCTTACGTAAACTTTGACTCACAGCACTATACTTGTACGTACTGAAACCAAACAAATGAAAATGAACAGGAGTCTTTCTTTAACCCGACAGCATGCCAGCAGGCTTAAAAAGCTGCTATGTTAAAAAATAATAAACTATTTAAATAGTAAAAAACATAATTATAAAAAAAAATTAACCACATTTAAGCATACAATAGTGATATTTATCAAAAATCACTTTATTCTAGTGAAAAAAAAAATCCTTAGACTGAACTGCAGGCTGTTTACACAGAGCAGAGGGGAGAGGCCACATGAGGTTGTAAGTGGAGGTGGTAAAAATGTAAAATATAGAGCATGTATATTGGTTGTAAAATGTAGAATGTTGCACAAATAGATTCCTTTTCATTCCATTTTTTGTCAGTACATTGTCGCAGAAATTCTACTTTTTCTTTTGTTTTTATGATTCATGGCATTAAATTAAAATAGTGTCATACTGCAGTAAAGACATTTTTAGTTCTTCCTATTTCTTGCTATTTGTATAAACAGTGAAAAATGTGACAGAGTTGACAGGAAAAAAGATAAAAAGATAAAATGAAACCCCCTAAACTTCTTTGAATTCAAAGGGATAATTTTAACCAATCAAAAGAGATAATCTCTTAGTGGAGGGAGTGAAACTGTTTGAACTTTTAAATTGTGTTTGTGCAGTATTTACAATCACAAACACACTGATCAACATTGACCGTTAGTCACCTGAATGATCAAAACTGGCTGCTGGAAAGATGACAGACAACCACAGCTCTTTCCACAGTAAAGTTTGAGCTTCTCTTTAAGAGGAAGAAGAAGAAGAAAAAAAGGAAGCTGCTGAAATATCAGGGTGCCAAGTAGGTAGCCAAGTGTAAATGTTAAGCAACCATAAGAGTAGCCTTGGCTGCTCGGTGGCTGTGGGAAAGTGCATAGCACGTCTGTCGCATGGTTAAGTCTTTCTCAGAGCAGCAGAGTCGTCAAGCCACAGAGAGGCAAACTATACTGTAAACTCATACCGGAACCCGTCTGCGGCCTGAGCCGTGCCAAGGCAAGTCTTCCCCATGCCAACCTGTCTCTGATTTCACTCGACTACAGCAGGCAGGTCTGCACTCTGCGCATAACAAACAAACCTGAAACACATTCACACACACTGAAACCTTTCAGCAGAACTTAAAATCACGCCGGGAAAAGAAACCGTACCCTCCAATATATTTCTTATTTTATAAGCAAAAGGTTCGAGTTGTGAAAGGTCGACATTCCATCAGGAATACTTTACATAATTGCTTATTTTGACGGAGGATTCGGGTTTCAAACGATGCATATCTCAGTCAAACCGAAAATTTAAAATGCATATTTCTTTCTTTCCACTCAGCTATTTTTTGTTTCGTTTTTTAAAGCCATGAACTGGGAGAAAATACAGCCTTTTAAAGGCACATATCTGGATTTAATGATTAACTCGAGCAGTTTCTTCTGTGGAACAATGTTTCACACACTGCCAGTGATGCAACAGAGCAACTCATTCCCATACAGACGTGAATCACAACAGTGACAGCTCACTGACACATCAGGTGATGTATGCTAGGTTGACGTTGCAGTGGAAAAGTGTGTATGGGTGTGTGTGGGTTTATAGAAACCGCTTTTAGCATTTTGCTAATTTGCGAGGTACAACTGAGCAACACGTGTAGGCGGCTGTTACACACTAATATATGTTCTCGAAGGCTTTTTCTCAGGAGGTTCTCTCATGTCTCCCGGTGGCTCCAACTGAAAGGAAAAATGGCATTTTCCAATCAACCGCATGAGGTCAAATCAGGACTTCTTCGACAATGGCTAAATCTGTGAATTTAATGTGCATGTGTGCAGCTTTAAGTGCTTCATCTGTGTGACTCAGATAGCGCACGGTGGTTTGTGTGAGCCTGAAGTCGTGTCGAGATGACTCAACTTAGAAGAACCTAGCCAGGAGTTCTGGGTAAAGAGGTTTGGCTAACCAACACCGTGAGAATGTGGCAACATATGTCCTGTTCTG
Organism: Serranus cabrilla; assembly: GCA_903364295.1. Taxonomy (NCBI): domain Eukaryota; kingdom Metazoa; phylum Chordata; class Actinopteri; order Perciformes; family Serranidae; genus Serranus; species Serranus cabrilla. The sequence continues at coordinate 3,800 of CAFUXE010000068.1, read as the reverse complement.
TGGCAACGTTAGCCTCGTTTCTGGTCTCTTGCTGTATACGGTGAAACAAAAGTGTTGCGCCGATTTAGAAAGTATTTGTGAATGTGCAAAGATTTTAAAAATCTGCCTTCTGTTAAATCCAAAGGAAGCGGTCGGACGGACTTAGATGTGCTGGGTTTGGTAAAACATCAGTCATCAGTTTAAAAAAAAAAAAATTTAAATCCAAGAAGGAGCCACTCATCAGACACAGATGACTCAACCTTCCTGATTAGTGGGTGATGCATCATGATGAGCTGAAAATAGTCACAATTAATATTCTCCAGTTAGGTAATCTGTTGTTTCACCGCATGATTAAAGCAGTTATTTACACAGCGTCTGAGTCTCGCCAAGTTTTATCACACTGCACCCGAGTCATGTGCCCATAGACCTGTGCTGCTGCTGCTGCTGCTTTAGGCCGCAATCATGTTTACCTCGGGCGTCATGTGACACCGCGCCGCCAGTGGGTCCTCAGCCAAGGCTGCGGGAATGGCAGAGCGTTATCTACTCCTACTCCAACCATTGTTTTCTTTTGTAGTGAGCCCGCAACAAGCTCCTCATGTGGGTTGGAACGGGGCCCTTTGATAAAGCCAATATCCTCTGATCTATCACCTGCTGCCTGCTGCTCTGTTTTTACAGTACAGTTACATTTAAAAAAGGCAAACACAGCGGGGACAACAGACAAAAACAGGACAGGTGATGCTGCTGTGTCTGCAGCATGCATTTGGAAAATTCACATTCACAAAAAATGCGTTTAACAAAGTGAAAATAAAGGCTTGCTTTTACAAAAACGGCAAACAAACAAGTGGACTGCGCTGTGCAGACACTCGTGTGCACTCAAGTAGCACTGCAGCGGAAACCAAGTCCCCCTAGTCTTGTCACGAATCTCTCACCAGTCTGTGAGCGATATAGAATAGAAATTATATTCGCGTTATATTCACACACACACAAGCAGATAGAAATACCGAAAAAAAGAAGCAGTTCCTTCTCGGTTGTCTGCACAGCAAGCAAGCCACCAACCACAACCACAAAGCCCCAGTATGTCAGCAAGCACCTGCATATACACCAGCTCCCAGACAGACAGCAGACACACACACACACGCAATAATCTGCACACGAGCACCAAAAAGATGCACACTTTGGCTTTTCTACAGCCTTCTAAGGAAGAAGATGCAAAAAAAAAAAAAAGCACCTGCTTCTTTTTGCATCTTTCACATGAAATGTATGTAGGTGCAGCAATGCATGGATGGCAGTAGGAGTCATATACATGCAGGATTAGAGTGTGTTTATGTGTATGTGTGTGTGTGTGTTACAGAATTACCCAGCAACCGCTAGACCTATTTACAGCAATGAGCGTGGGAAACAACATCACAAGTGTTTTCTTCAAAACTGAGATCGCACTAAAATACTACCATGTGTAACATAGCATGAATACTCTGCATGTGCATCTCTTTCTGAAAACACTGAAGATATATTTCGTATTTTGTTATATTTAAAGAATTTAAGTGTTGTTTTCAAGGTGCCACACACTCAGATAGAATCAGGCAGCTGCATGCATATGTGGAAAAATATAGATGCATAGACATGTGCACGCACTCATCAGCTATAGTCTTGTTAGATGGCAAGATAGATTGATTAGATAGAGTGGAAATGTTTGCCAGTGTGTGCGATAATGACACACTCTCTTACTCATCTCTGCACACCCTCTCTTAAAAAACTTTTTAAAGATTCAGTCTCAGCTCTCTTCATTGAGTTAACTGCACGGTTGTGTTGCTCCTCATCACTTGTGAGCAGTTTATATTCAAGACCCAAGGTGTTAAAACCACACGGCCAGCGAGGATACTCACAACTTTCACATTTCCATGTTTGTCTGCACCAGTTCAGCACTGAAACCCAAACGTGTCTGCCTCGTTTCAACAGGAGCCTCTTTATTATTGATGCATATGTTTAATCATGGGTTTAATGTTTTATTTTGTGTGTGTGTGTTGGTTCGTGCAGGAAAATATTACACAAATACCTAGAAAACTGTGTTTACAACAAAGTGCATAACGTTGCATGTAATCCAAAGCTTTAGCTTCAAACGTAAATGTGTTTAGTTGTTTAATTAAATTCAGTAAACTTTTTATAGTGATACTATAAAGTGCTATATAAAGTACTATTAAAAAATACCACAGAAGTTCTATAAAATATAGTATCGCTGCCAAATTACAATAATTTAGAATAATGAATGCTTTCCAAAGTTACATGCAATTCCAATAAACCAAATCTTTTTTTTTTCTTTTTTTTTTTTGCAGTGGTGGAATGTAACTAAGTACATTTACTCAAGTGTTGTACTACAGTACAAATATAAGGTAGTTGCACTTTTAAAAAAGTTCCAGTGCAGACCAGGATGCTTGAATAGACACAATTTTTGCATTAAATTACATTAAAAACAAAGAGGAGAGAATTTTAATATTAAAAGTTTCTTCATATATCAACCTTTTGACACATTAAGTACATTTTGTTGATACAAAATTAAATGTAAGAAAGGTTTTCAATGCAGGATTTTCACTTGTAGTATAGTAGTATTTACACAGACTAAAAAACTAAATAGTGTATTTTTGGGACTATTTTTCAATGGGATTATCTATTCAAACTAAACTACAGCATGAATGAACGTGTCGCTCAGCACAACGGTGTTTTTTGGACGGAGCTCTGTGGCTCTGAGACATGAGCTACATCAGCCTTTAACCACAGAGACAATAACTGTCAGTAGGATCAATTCCCTGTTCCCTGCGGTCACGGAGGTGGAGGCAGAACCTCGTATCCAAACAGGTTTTTGTCCGACTTCTCCAAGCTGACGGTCAGGAACACAGTGAGCGACTTTACCTGCAGCTTTAAAGGGAAGTTTGTGGTGTTTAAAGGGCATTGTGGGACATTTCTTAATGGAACATCCATGAGACGTATGTAACTAAGTACTGTAGATTTATACTTCTACTTCACTACATTCTGAGGTAAATATTTTACTTTTTACTTCACTACATTCAGCCGACAGCTTTGGTTACTTTTCAGGTCGAGATTTAACATAAAAAACATAATAAATTTAAAGTGATTTTGCATTCTTTTTCTCATAATAGTGTATTTAGTGGTTAAAATGAGGCCCACCTTTAGAAAATTAAAATGCTGCTTAACGCATCAATAATCATAATCCAATATTATATTTGTAATATAAATAATCTAGGCGGATGCATTCTGCACAACAAGTACTTTTGATACTTTAAGTACATTTTGATGCTGATACTGAAGTAAGTTTTGAATGCCGGACTTTTACTTGTAGAGGAGTAACTTCACAGTGTGATATTAGTACTTTTACTGCAGTAAAGGACCTGAATACTTCTTCCATCTCTGATATTTTATATATAAATGTTTTCTTGTACAACAAGTGAACTGGGCGCAGACCTTTTAGTGATGCGTTCGATCTGTCTTACCTCCAGCACTCTGTGCAAAGCCTCCATATCAAACATCAGTCTGAGCAGCAGATTCATTAGAGGCGGTCTCCAGGTGCTCTTTGACACCACGTAGCATTTCTCTGTCTTCAGACTGAGTGTGTGAGTGTGTGAGTGTGTGAGCGCCTGAGTGAAGCAGCAGTGCACCGACTCTGCCTGTGTTCACCCCCGAGCCCCAACAGTCGTCCCGCCTGCCAGCGAGTCCGGGGGGCCTGGGATGCATTAGAGGCCGGGGGGAGAGGCCGCCCTGAGTGGCCTTCATTAGGAGCAGCACCCCCCTCTCACACACACGCACACGCA
>CAFUXE010000067.1:594457-611109 GCA_903364295.1 Serranus cabrilla | reverse complement strand
GAGTTTAAGGCTTATCAACTGCAAAACTTATTTTAGGAACACTGCAAGGATGAACTAGATTTTGACACGAGAAAAAGAGTTGCAGATTTTTAGAGGACTGTCAGAAAATGAATCTGCTACTAGGCTTGGTCATTATTAGAGTATACAGGGTATACAGCTGCTCTTCATCTTGTATATTGTTTTAAACTGATAGAGAAATGCTGCACTGTGTAGTACACAGCACGAGCCACCAGAGGTCAGGCTGTCAAGAGACCACAGAGATGAGAGGGACGGCCGTATTTAAGTATTTTGGCTCTAGTCTCGATGATGAAGGTGAACCAACACGGATCAAAGCTGTTTGCTGCGATGATATTCAGCGAGTGCTCATCATCTGGTAACCAGGGCAGAAGAACAGCACGTGGCAGCACATTGTTCCAGCTTCTCAAACGTAACATTTGCTCCTTTTCCATGTCAAACATTATAGTAAACCAAACATTTTTGGACACAACTACATGATTAAATAAGAAAATAATAGACAGATTTATTAATAATGCAAATAATTGTGAGTTGAGTTTTTTAAATCTCAAACTCAAACTTTAAACTACATCAAATGCTTTGCAAATCCAACCTCTACATCAGCAGTGAACCTTTAATTATTTACATTACAGTGAATCCAGAACTCTTGATCAGAAATAGTGACAAAAAATAGCTTGCTGCTTCAATTAAGACACTTTACTCAGCAGTAAAAGTAACTTTAAGAAACTTGACTTAATGCACATTCTTTTTGCGCATCATCTAACATGTATATGACAGTTTAAGACAACTTTAAATAATAAAATTGCATATAAAAATACTTACTTTATGGTGCCAATTATGACTTGGCAGAGTGGATAGATGAGAGGCTGCAGTACGTCACTGGGGTGTAAGGTGCTGAGGACGCGACACCAGAGGTACAGACAGTGGATATACTGCCAGTTATACACAGACTGGTACGTTTCCTGCACAACACACATGAGGACAGTCAGTGTCAAATTACAGGTGCTTTAGAGGCTGTGGACCTCAATAAGAACTGAACTCATTGAATAACAATCAACCAAAAAGAGTCATAAAAGTCAGGCTGGTGTGCCGAACATGAGAACATACCATAAAGAAGCTTTGGCTGCTTTTAACTGTCGTGTTCAGGTCAAGACAGCATGTTAAAATCCATTTTAATGTTTTAATAATTACATGAGAACAAGATAAAATGGTCTTTCCTATCCCCGTCATCAAAGAGGGCATTTCAATTATATCTTTGCATGTCCTGTGCCGTTTATATACTAAATCAAGAAAATTACTTTCACAAGTTCGACCTCAGGATGGTGACACTTTTTTGAACCAGTTGTAAAAGACACAGATAAGTCGGAAAACTGAATGCCGTCATGTCTTGTCTTCCTGCACTACCTGAGGCCGACCAGTGCCCAGTTTGATGACCTGTTAGCTGGGATCGGTGCCAGGGTTTCTCAGATGGAAACGGATAACAGTCGTTCTGTCTCAGCTGCAGCTCTCCAGGGAGCGGTAGTTTAGGATTGGTGCGTCAAAATCAATAAATATTCACTGCTTGTCCGCTGAATTAATCTGGTTTACTACAGCGTCATAAACCCCAGAAAAACAGATTTCACTGTGATGTAATTGTAATAAATTGTTAAAAGAAAGAGAATGCTGAAATAATAACATCATGGGAATAAACTGTGATCTTGAATTCACAGTTTCTAACATTCGTCTGCAAGACAACAAGCATCAACTCTTAAAATATGTTTTTTTATTGAGTTCAGCTCGATCAGGGCTATGCTATGCAGGAAAACCTTAAAGCTGAGAGGCTTTCATGGCAAAAGATGGCACATACTTTAAAAAATGTCAACTCCAGCGAGCTAATAACTCATCTATTCTTGTCTTTGCATCAACTGAAAAATGTGCTTTGCAGGTGGTGTAAACACACCATAAGTGTCTCTTGAAATCAGACCATCACTCAGAGTACATGAAGAGTTTATTTGCAGAAACTGATCTCTGATTTTGTCCCCAAAAATAATGTTTTTTTTAGTGCAGTCCAGAGAATATCAATGAAACTGCTGTTGGATTGTTTTATTAAGAGATTTCAACCTTTTTTAATTTTGCTCGGTCAAGTATTTTTATTGTGCAATCAAGGTAGAAATAAATAAAAAATAGTATTAGTTAATTCATTTTAAAAACCGTGCTACCATCTGGTTTTGCGAGTTGTTATGTGCTGTTCATAGAGTGAAAAACCAACCTTCTTCTTCATGGTCATGGCGTTCCTGAGGTGGATGGCCAGCTGTCGGATGTAGATGAAGGCCTGCTGGTACGTGGCCTGTGTGTCCAGTGAGTACATCTCTGTTAGAGTCCGCTGCATGAAGTTGATCATGGGCAGCGCATTGGGAGATGTGAACTTACAGTTCTGTACGTAGGAAATGTACATTTGCTGCAAAGAAAAGGAAAATTGTCATAAGCAGGAGATGAAGTTTTAATAAAAAGCTTAAAGTTAAAAAGAACTTTAACTCCCTTTCTGACCTCTAGCCCTCTTTACTTTGTTTGCTGTGTACTTTTCTTTTCCTGTATAACTCTGGATTTAGCTCACCTTGAGAATGGGGTTAAGATATGTGTCCTGCTTGTGTCTGCAGATTTTGTTGAGGGCCAGGAAGGCGAGCACCCGACTTGTCTCCTCCCCTGTGCTCCACTGCTTCAGCAGTTGCTGCACACAAAGACATAAAAAAAATGACATTAAAAAACAACATTCAATAAGGAAGACATGCCATGCGCTCCTACGTTCACTTAAGCCTCACCTTCACCAGGTGACGACACTGTTTGGGTAGACAAAGGTAATAAGGAACGAGCTGGTTGGCGTGCCGCAGGACGGCGCTGATGACTGTGGACTCAGTCAGACAGGACAGCAGCTACAGGAGGAGAGCGAGACGAGGATGTCAGAGGAAAACAGAGTTTAACACAGTGGTGTTTTCATGATGCAGAGGGACAAAGGGAAGACAGTACCTGCACGACTCCACTGAGATACATCTTAACGTCAATCTGATTCTTTTGCCACTTTTGACTCGACGATGGGAGCACCAGTCTGAGAACAAGACAGGGGAAACACGAGTGAGGAGCGAACCATCATTCCACAAAGGCATGAAAGCTTTCAGCTGGAGGTGACATCATTCACTCAGAGAGTATGACATCCACTTCATACTTTTTCTGGTCTTTCTCTGGCTTCAGGTTGAGCATCCTCTGCAGAGCCACGTGGATATCTCTGATGCAGAACAGGACCAACGCGTTGAACACTGCAGACAATACAGGAGGAGATATTTATGCATATTTATGGAGCGAAAATGCATCATTCAGCACAAGTCTCTCAATTCAATACATTCAGATTTATCAAATATTTAACTTAAAATAAACAGTGCAGTGCTGAGATGGAGGGGTTAAAGCAAATGCTTCCTGTTTTTGCCACCATATTTGGTCATTATTGATAAGAAACCCATAAAAAATGTTCTCCGCTTCAAAACAATGCAGGCCGGCAAGTCCAAGCTCTGCAGGTGAAGTAAACGGCTCCGCGCCATGGCGAGTGATGCGTAAATCTCACAACACAACGTATTGAAAATGAAATTTGTGGTCAACGCTTTTCATAATCGTTTTTTATCAATTTCATTGATTCGTTGTTGCAGCCCTAGTGATTATAAGACATAAAACTATTGCTGGGTGTTAAACCTAAATATCTTTTATGCAATAACTAGATTTGGCAGCGAAATCATCACCAAAACCTGGCATCAAATATAAGGTTTTTTATTTTTCATCAGAAAGTTCCTAATTTAAGATATTTTTTCCAAGTCTCGACTGCATGTCATTTAAAGTGGATATATTCCGTGTTTTTATAATAAAAATGTGTCATCGAAGTGATGATGCTGTAATGTTTCCGTTGAAATATCAAGTCAAACATGCTTCCTACCTGAACTGTCGGCCACTTTGTATCGACACTGAGCTGCTCCTTCTCCCTTGGTTGTAGCCACGGCGGCCTTAAACGCCTGGGTGACATCTCTGAAGAGCCGAGGCGTGGGCTCCTTCTTCATGGCAGCTTTCCATTCTTCGATCATTTTGTCTGTGACTTTGATAGCCTCCGCCGCGTTCTTGGATTTCTTCGAAGCTTTCTCACCCTCGTCATCCTCTTCATCACCAGAGCTGGCCTCCTATAAACAAGACGCCACAGGATGAAGATCTGTTTCCATGAGAAAACTCATTATGAACTCACACAAAAGCAGCCGGCCTACCTCCAGTGCAGAGGGCAGTTTGTGATACTTCCTCTCCTCCTCATCCTCAGAGCTGTCTGTGTCGTCAAAGTTTAGGAGCGTTTGGTCGTTTGCTTGCAGAAACTTGTAGAATTCTGGATCTTTGTTCTGCAACCTGGACAGCTGCTCCTTATGCTCAGACGCCTTTCCTTTCTTCCCTCCATCTCTGGAGACAGAAAGCACAGCAAAACAAACATGAAAGAGCTGCATGTCTGTCCTTAATAGGTTTAAAGATTGTAATTACCATCACAACATGTACATAAAAAGGCCTGCTCACTGACTCAATGCCACAAGTTTCATTTAGCTCATTCTTGGATCTTCTTCCTGAACTTCTGCGGCATGGTGTCAGTGTGCAGGCGTTTTCTTTCTTTTCCTCCATTGTCACTTTTCTCTGATAGCCTTACACCTACATGAAGTGCATATCATTACTCTCCTTCAACAGTATGCAAATAAACCCACAGCCAAAGACTCACCTTTGCTGCACAGCTGCAGATTTCAGATCTTTCTTCTTGCTCTGTGTATCAAGTTCATTCTGTTCTTCAGTCTCTTCTTCAGATTCTTCTCCGCCCGAAGAGTCAAAGCCCGTCAGCAGGAACTCGTCCATGCTGAGGTCCCCCAGTTTCCTAAAAGCAAACAAACAGTTTAACAGGTGAAATAAGTTGGCCGGGTTTGAATATCTGTTTGGATTTATTTGGAAAATCTTCACTTTGAAGTTTGCAAGACTTAAAGGTACAATTTGGCTCGGGCAACAAATATTTCTTTAGAAATCTACAGGTGAGACATTATACTCACTACTAACTCACTGTCTGAAGTTTAATTTGAAATATTTTTTACAACACCAGCACTAAAGCAGACAGAGAGGCAGACAGACAGGAGGATAAGGTGCAAGACTGTGAGATCAAATCATTATGTATTTTGGGTTTGTTCTGAGGAAACTATAAATCAGAGACAACATGGACAAAGTTTTTAAAATTAAGATTGACTTTTGTTTTCAAGTTTCATATGTGAGTAAGATGCCACCTCATCTTCTGGACTTTTCTAAGGCATACAGGTACAGAGTTATGCTGGCTGCCAGCAAAAGAAGTAGTGATGTCAAGATCCACCTACATTAGTAGATTGGTTTAATTTTATGTATGACAACTAACATTTAGGTTGAGACTCAAGAGTGATGTATTTGATAGATGGTGGAAAGGCTGGATTGAGTTTATTAACCCACACAGAACAGACTTTAGGTAAAGATACTCAGCTGTACTGTGACTCCCCTGGCTCGCTGCTACACATGGGCTGTTGTGCTTTTATCTTAGTAGTATAACTGTTTGTCTATTTGATTTTCTTTCTTTTTGTTCTAGCTGACAACAAACTGAAAATGCTTTTTACAAGTTGATATTCAACATGTTTTGTTATTTTTTAAGAACGAAGCTGGACAACATGTGGGGGGTGGGGCTCTATATTTGATACTTAGTGTAACGTTAGTTTACAGCGTCATTTCCAAGTTTTATCTCCAGCTTCCAGCTTGTCAGTTAACTATCCGGCTCTTTCTTAACACTTATAGATAGCTTATTTTAACAAAGAGGTGAAACGCACCACCTAGCTGGCTTTTAACTTTAGCTAGCTGCTTCCAAGTACCCCCAACGCTAAGCTAGCGTTAGCAGCATGGTGCTAAGACGCCGTCTATCGCACACACAACACACCACTAAAACGAGTCTTTAAACCCAACAAACACACTGACAGGACGAACAACACTTTGTCTTATAAAAAAAAAACCGGAATATGCCGCTAAATATCGTGACATGTAGCAAAAACTGAATAAAATATGTACATGCCTTTTCTGTTTGCCTGCCATGCTGGATTCAAAACGTGACGCTCTGAGACTGAATACCCACAATGCATCAGTGCAAAGCTGAGGGGTTGGTTTTGTGTTTCATGGTGCTAAAGCGTCAAATATAACAAAACAAGCCTAATTCATTGATCTACCACTGTTGGAAGGGTTGATAAAAGCAGAAAAATGCTCCATTATTTTTATTAACAAAATTAATTGACCAACAGTAAAAAGGCAATCATTTTAATTGCAATATTGTCATTCTCCAGACTGAACAGACACAATATGAAACACAAAACACAGGCAATACAAATATGGTACATAAGAAATAAGAAAAATAGATTAAGCATAACAAAAATAGAAAAACTATATATAAATAGATTCTGAATAAACACAATAAAGGACTCAGCAAGCATTATTAGTTTTAAGAAATTCCATTGGCCAGATCATTTTCTGGTAATTATAGAGAAATCTTTGGCACATTTTTTATTTTTATTTCCATGAACATTTCTTTTTATGTATTTATCTATATCTCATTCTACTTTTTAAATAATTGCATTTTATTACACTTATTATTATTGCTTCTTTTTCTTTGATTTTATTAAAGAAAATTTATCTTCCTATATATGTTATTGATACCTAATTTATCACCAATACAATGGAATTGGATCTGTATACTGCATTATCTAAATTTGCTGAATCTAGCCTTTTCTTGCTGTATATTTGTTTTAATGTGTGTATATCGTTGATCCATTCATCTAATTATTTTGTTAGTGTTGGGGTCTGCCTATCTACTTTGTGTTCTGTATGTCTTTATATATTTATTTCAAGAAAAACATCCAACAGAGTATAAAAGTAACTACTAATGAATAAAGATATGTAAAACATTTATCATTAGGTCCAACCTTTGTCTTTAATAAGACACCAAAAACAATGCCATGATGACCGACAGTAGGCTTTGTTGTGTTTTTCTTATTTAACATATGATCATACTGAGAGAGAAAAAACAGTCGGCGAGCACGACAACCACTGAAATGTCCCTGTCAAAGCTGTGCATACAAGAACAAGCAGTGTTTTGGTGCGGCACGTGAGTTTAAATTAAATGATCAGCTGAATCCACGAGATACAGGCGGCTGAAGACCCGCAGAGGAAGGGATTTCATTTTTACTTCATATCCCATTGTGTTACACAGCCACAAAGCTGGGCAAGCTTACAAACAGGAAGAAATCTGTGCTGTCAAATCGACACCGACGACGGCTGGTGGTGAGTCCTGCTGCCTTCACATCTCCCGTCAGACAAAGCTAACAGCTAAGCGCATATACACACAATGAATTAAACAGCCGTGACATTTATTTCATTTTAACAGCAGGATTGTAAATGTGTTTTCCATTGGAAAATATCACAATATGTTCAATCTTGAACACTGGGTTTATGCGTTATTAGCCATTTGTTTGATTTGGTGACCGGTTTAACTGTAGCGGAGGGCGGCTCGGGTTCCTACCAATCGTGACGCTCCTACGTAAGACCCCGCCTGTCGCGCTTGCGTAGCTTCATATATCGAGCGCACTTCCGGACTCTGACCAGACAAAAGGGGGCGCTTAAGATCGCGTACGTCACGTCAAATAATAAACAAACATCCATTGTATACGTTTGACATTTTCGCATCAGAAACAACTTGCAGCGTGATTTTAAAGGGTAACCGTCCGACCCGCGGCATCACATTTCAGTAGCATCGCTACTTTCACCTCCGGGAGTTGCAGCTCCACCTTAACAAACCGATGTCGGCTTTCATGCAGTTTTTTTGCATTGACGTCAACTGCATACAGCACAAAACAGAGGCTTTCTTCATATATCGTATGCCTGAGTCAGAATATGGACAGATAACCAGACACTCGTACAATTATTAAACCAATCTGACTGCAGCAGCTGCTGATTTAACTCCATTACTTCGAGGAAGACGCTGCGTCCAAGGATACCCGCAACACGACCACCGGTAAAGAAATGACACATTCATTCTCTGTATTGCTGCTGCACAGCTGTTATTCAAAATAGATGGAGTGGGGGTTGGGGGGTCTGTTCAAAGCACATAAGGTGGCTCAAATATGAATAGAAACATCCTTAAGTACAGGACTTGCAGTGCAACATTTGTGTCCAACAAAACTGTGCATGTTTATCCAGAGCCACAGAGGCTTTGTGTGGATGTCAGCCAAGGAGGCATGAGAGAGAAGATTTTAAGAGACAAACCTGGGATGAGCAGTGCTTTACTCTGTTAATTTGAGCGTGTTTACTTCTGCCTTAACCTCCTGTGTATCCATGTCTCCGTTTGCAGCATTGTCTCACATATTCCCCAGGGCAGCAGAGCAGATTGTTCCCTCATAGAGGAACATGGTTGGTGTGTTTTTATGGTCCATTGTGTTTTGGAAAATGGGACTCGAAGCTAGTCGCCAGGCAGCTGTGATGACATTTGAGATAGTCGTCAGTGGGACGGTGCAGGGTATTTAGTTGAAAGAGTGCCCCTGAACAGATGACAGCATAATTATGATGAGTTTATACTCAGTGAATTGTAGATTTGACAGGAGATGCATGTGAAACTCAACTTGGTCATAATTTATAACGTGAGCGTTACATTTCTTGAGGCCGTGCTTATTGCCTATTTGCACTACTAAGCTTGGTCTATTATCACAAAGAACCCCTGTTTATATGAATTCAAAATGAAAAATGTATCAGTATAGGACACTTATGGATATTTTAAACACAGAATAAGCTCTCCAGGGTTCAGAGCAGCCAGTTGTACACTTTTAAAACCACTTAGATTCCACGATGCCCATTTCTCCACTCTCGTAGGGTAACACAGCAGTACAGTCGGTATATTTGAGTGAAAAAAAATCTCTTCCTGATGTCTGCTTGTGATGTTTCTAATTTTGTTCTCGACCGGTTTTCCCCATCCAGTAGTTAGCTTCGGTGCATCCTAAATATTCATCAGACAACAACTTTTAAGATGCCGCGTGACGATTGTTATGCAACATTTTGAAGTGTGTTCTCCATCCGAGAGCAGGGCGGATGAGACTACAAAGGATAACTCAGCCTACATCCTCTTCTCCTCCCACCGTGCCTACCCGAGGCTGCAGCTGGGGGGATGTGGGGGGTTTCACGGCTAATTCTGGTTGCAATTAAACTTGCTAGTCAGGAGTCATTGCAATTAGATGAATCAAGACTGTCCAATAGACGAGAAGCTGCATTGATTAGATTCCAGTTTAAGTAATAATGTCCATCCCTTTACTTGACTCTCTATCTTCAAACTGTAATGAGATTTAATCAGTCTTGACACTGAATGTCAAATAATCAGGCCAGCCAACCTACTACACTTTGTAATTGTACTGAGACGTCATAGCTGTCAGGATGGGTCCTATAACAGAAACAATAAGGACAATGATTGCTCAGGACACCTGTCATAACACCTGCCTCCCAGCTCATCAACTAAGCTCTCGCAGGTGAAAGATTTTTCCGACGACGAGACATTTTTATAACTTAATGACACTGGTATTAACTGACATGAAAATGGTTTTCTGCATGTTTCAGTTGCCCAGAGTGCGGCCCAGGCAAGAGCCAGCGACCGCCGCAGCAGGCACCATGATGGAGGGCGGCATGCAGCTGCTCAACCGCGATGGCCACAGCATCTCGCACAACTCAAAGCGACACTACCACGACTCTTTCGTGTCCATGAATAGGATGCGACAACGTGGCCTGCTGTGTGACATTGTGCTCCATGTCTCCAACAAAGAAATCAAGGCGCACAAAGTGGTGCTGGCATCCTGCAGCCCGTACTTCCACGCTATGTTTACCAGTAAGTTCAGTCCATGCGGCCCAACACACGGCCTGTCTTTGCTCTCATCTCTGAAATCCACGAAGCCCAGCATGTCTCATGCCTCTGATACCCTGAGCTCTGATATCAAACTGTGTATCATTTCGATCTGTTGCTCCGAGTTTAATAATAAAGACTTGCATGTGCAGTGAATGCCACCTCATCCTTTCAGCATCATCACTTCCTCTGCCCTCTTCCTGTCTGGGACACAAGTGGTCAGATGAGGTGTGTGCGAGTCTCGCATTTCCTCCCCACACTAGACCTTTGTACGGGTGCAATGTGTCTCCAGACAGTCAGTTTTCTGGTTTTGAGACTCAGCTGCAAGGCTTTCTCTTGTCCGACCCGGTCCTTATTTCACCTATTTCATCAGAATCTGCAGATCTTTCATAACCATTCAAACAGCAAAATTGCAGCTCCCCTGAAAATGCTATTTGTAGGGCTGCCACTAATGATGATTTTATGACTCATTATTCTGCAAATTATTTTTTGGATTAATCAATTCATAATTAGTTTTACAAAATGCCAGAAAAAAGTGAGAAATGTGCATCCAAGTTTCTGAAAATCAAGGTGATGTTTTTAAATGCTTTGTTTTGTCAGGCCAAAAACCAAAAATATTCGGTTCAATTACATTTTTTATATAAATAAGCAAGAACTCTGCATATATAAGATAATTTCTCCCATTTTTGCATGAAAGATTTAACATCTCATTGTCAAACCAAAGAGTTGGCAGCTTATGTGTTTGTGTCTGAGTAAAATAAGTCTGAAAAGATGAAACGTTTCCCTGTTGATGTGTAAACTCTTGACACAGAGTTCTGTGGGAACACCCACGCTGGGCAAGAGATTCAGAAAAAAAGCTGCATACCTTTGTTAAAACAACTGATTAAATAGGCAGAAACAGATAAACTTTTGACACTCGACAGCAGCGCTGTATACATTAGGAATTGCCGTGTGTCAGCATGATTGAACAAGGAGGCAATTATACCAGCTGGAGTTTTACTGGTTATAACTCACAGCAGAAATGTGACAGCTCTTGTTCTGTGCGGTCATGCAGATGAGATGTCGGAGAGCCGGCAGACCCATGTGACCCTTCATGACATCGACTGTCAGGCTCTGGAGCAGCTGGTCCAGTACGCCTACACAGCAGAGATCGTGGTTGGGGAAGGCAACGTGCAGGTAGGGTAGAATATCTCCAATTTATACACAAGATTGTTAAACTAGACTCTTAACTGCACTCCATTCATTAAAACACAAACAGACTCATTGTATTTCATCCTGTAATTGCACTCTTTGTAGACGTTGCTCCCAGCAGCCAGCCTGCTGCAGCTCAACGGGGTGCGGGACGCCTGCTGTAAGTTTCTCCTCAGCCAGCTGGACCCCTCCAACTGCCTGGGCATCAGAGGCTTCGCTGACACGCACTCCTGCAGCGACCTGCTCAAGTCAGCCCACAAGTATGTGCTGCAGCACTTTGTGGAGGTGTCCAAGACAGAGGAGTTCATGCTGCTGCCACTGAAACAGGTAACGTTGATGCTGTTTCTATCTCCTGCTGTGTCTTCTGCTGACTGGTGCGTTTAAAGGAAGCACTTTTAATGGCGTGACATCCATAGTGGGAAACAGTTCTTGGTAGATCTGTCTACTGGTAATGACTGGCTCAGTTCATCAGCCACCACGGGGAACACGGGTGTAAAAGTAGAATACTCTGTCAATATGAAAACCACTGCCAACGAGACAAAAACATTTCCTGACCAGGCCTAGTCTCAGTTTACTGCGGGACACCTTGGGGGAGTCATGTTACTCTAAAATGTCATTCATTATAAATTCATGACAAACAATTATGGACTTTTGGGTTCACACTTGACTGCTCGCTACACCTAAATGGCTCACTTAATGAAGTGATTAGAGAAATGCCAAAGACGACCTCACTGAGTAATATTGAGAATCACTAAGTTCCTTTTGCTCACTGATATGAGCATAGCTGCCTGTCTTTCACATTATAGGATCCTTATGGAAGTGGCCACAGCATGCTGCTGCTGTGTTTTTAACATTCATTAGTTACAGATCGCTTCTTCCTCAGCTCGCTGCATCAATCACTGTCTCTTGTGGTTTCATCATTCCACTGTGCTGCCATGGACTACTTTATCTGGCACATCAATGTAGCCAAACTATCACTTATTCATCAGCTGGGCTCAGCATTGGAAACACCGTGGCTTCTGTCCTGGAAGTGGTAATTAGGCAAAGCCAGTGACATTTTCCACAGCGGCTGTACTGTTTATAGAGCTAACAGCTGACTTCTCAGAGGTATCAACAAGGGTTCTTTTCCTCTGGCCATTTTCAGCCAAGGTTTCTGGAATTTTCGCGAAGATTTAGGCTCGCTAATTCAGCATTAGCCATAGAGCAGGGCTGCTGTGGCTAATTCGATTGCTTGACAAGCAAGATGGGAGGCTGCAGCGCCCATGGAGAAATGCACACAGCCTGTATTCAGAAAGTGTGCCTTTATACAAGCCTTGGGGACATCATTAAGTCTGTGATGTCACATCTATACCACATAAAGGTAGAGTGCCGTTACAGTAATTCCCGGGATGCAACAATGGTGTAGAGAGCGCAGATGGGGAAGACCCAGAAACACTGACCAATTAGAGCCTACTGGGCTTTTTCTGGAGGGGGAGCTTAAAGAACCGAGTGCTAAAATAAGAAACAGTTGATAAAGGTATAAGACAGAGAGACGATAGGAGAAAATATCAGACTGCATCTAAAAGCCCAGCAGGTGAAACGTTCCTCTGTTCAGGTGTAAAAACAAACAAAAAGTGGTTGTGTTGATGTCTCAGTAAAGGAGAAAACTGCATCATCTGTTATATGAAATGTCATCCCTTTCAAATAAATGCCTGGTTTACCAGACAATGAATTAAAGCTGCGGTGGAAAGAAGCAGCTGCCAGTATCACTTTCCTATTATCTTCTCGCCTCTCCAAGGAACAATCCTCACTGCACTAAAGAGATTGTGCTCCATGAGAGTTAAACACTAAGCATCACTCTACGTCTGTGGCCTTCAAAGCCCTGAGACTGAATCTGCAGGAGGAGTGTGTGGGCACGGTCCATTAAGAGAGCCAAAGTTAAAATACATAAAGACTCACATTTAAAATAGACATATTCCTTTGATCTCTTCTTCTCTCTATTACCTTTGGCTCAGTGTCTCATTCCGTCTGCAGCTGTTCTGTGTCATAAATCTGCATCAGGCCTGGATTTATGTACTGGCTGCTCTAAAGGACTCTGAGCTCACAGAGCTGTGAAATATGCCCCATATTTTTTTCCATGTTCTGTGAAGGAAGTGACAAGGCATAACAGCGTGGTGACTAGTCTGCTTTGGTGATGCTTCACTGACGAAGCATCACATGCATGGCATTATTAAGACAACAAAGGGCAGGTGCATCCTAATTTCTGTGTGTGGTGTATTAAGACATCTTAAGCATCTTGACGCAGCCAAAACCCTCATTCCTGCTGCCATACTACAAGGACAGCTAATGCGCTCATAAACCCAATCCCCTCCACACACAAACCGTTTTTAATGTGATGCAGTGTGAACATGCAGAGGTAAGGGAGACTGCAGGGTGGGGCAGTAGCAGCAGAAGTGGCAGTTGCAGTATTTCTCTGTGTGATTGTGGATTAGTGCAGGCTGTTCTTGGAAGGCTGCTAACTGTTGCCCAGATCTGGCCAGGCAAGACAGCTGCAGCAGCTGGCTGCTCTGGCCCCACCCAGCACCGCCAGCTTTGGGTTCATCTGGGAACAGTGCCAGCCAGCCACTCAGACTGCAGCACTTGTTGTGCCTTAGAAACACACACACACACACAGTGACCTCAATATAACACGTGAGCATTTATGTGTGGATGTTAAAATGGTACCTGAAATGATTTTGTTTTAGTTTAGTTTTGCTATTTGATGAGTGTCTGTTTGATACAAAACTGAGCACTACTCATGTCTTTCAAATATCAATCCTGATAAAGTACAACAAATTAAAGGAGAGAGAGGAGAGCAGGAAGAAACAGAGGCGAAAGTTCAGTGGTTGGTACAACATGAAGGAACTAATACTGTCTTAACGCAATCCACTTCCTGTGTGTTGACATGCTTTATTGCCAAAGGGCTTTTAATGTTATCATTTTAAAGGCTCTCTGAGTTTTAATTTGAGGAAGTCTCTCTTCCAAAACGATTATAAAAAGGGCCTTTTGTCTTGTCCCTCTAGGTGCTGGATTTGATCTCCAGTGACAATCTCAACGTGCCATCTGAAGAGGAAGTGTACCGGGCTGTGCTGAGCTGGGTGAAACATGATATAGACGGGCGCAGGCAGCACGTACCTTGGGTAAGACGTTCTTATCTTATTTAGTTTGACTATACTGTGTATAAAATAAACACCACCATCACTTCATCCTCGGTTCCCCTTCTCCTGACCCTAACTGCCCGCCCACCATCTCTCTGCCCACACTAGCTGATGAAGTGTGTGCGGCTGCCGCTGCTGAGGCGAGACTTTCTGATGAGCAACGTGGATACGGAGCTGCTGGTGCGACACCACTCAGAGTGCAAGGACCTCCTGATCGAGGCTCTCAAGTACCACCTGATGCCCGAGCAGAGGGGAGTCCTCAGCAACAGCCGGACGCGCCCGCGGCGCTGTGAGGGCGCCAGCCCTGTGCTCTTCGCCGTTGGTCAGTGTGCTCCTGAAGGTACCCACTAGGGTACACTTAGGCCACACTTTAATTAACGCTAGCTTCTGACGTCACTGCAGACATCAGCTTTTTACAGCTGGTAGATGAGAATACTGATATAATTACATGAGAGAAGATATTCAGGTCATAGTGGGAACATTCCAGGAAAATCAAACACTTGTTTGAACTTTTTTGACTGTTAAAGCCACAAACTGTTCATCAATCTGAGGACATGATGGCTCTCCAGAGTTTAATCACCCTCGGGTGGCTGGCTGCAGTAAACTCCTCCCTCTGTTAGCGGATGGGACATGTGCCAAATTAATAAATTAAAGTACACGTCAAATGCATTTCTCCAATGATGATTTGAATGATGTAATTTCAGGTAGTTCTCATCATAATGGTTTATGTCAAAGTTGTTTTTTAATGAGTTATTTGATGCTATAAACTGGTTGTGTGACGTCATGAATATCTGTGATTGAGTCTGGCAAGTTTTCTCTGCAGCTGCACTTGAAATGCCACAACCTAGATTTAAATTGTATCCAGATCAGTTTTGGTTTCTTTTATTACTTCAATTATGTTTAAATGTATAATATGCAGAATTATCTTAAAAACGATTAACATGCTTAACACACTGACACATATTGTGATTGTGTGTGTGTGCAGGTGGCGGCAGCCTGTTTGCCATCCATGGGGACTGCGAGGCGTACGACACCAGGACTGATCGCTGGCACATGGTGGCGTCCATGTCCACTCGGCGGGCACGGGTGGGCGTGGCAGCCATTGGGAACAGACTTTATGCCGTTGGAGGGTGAGCGATGGAAAAACTATAGTGCTGACCAAATTCTTTCTCAACCACTACCTGCCTTTTTCTTTTTCATCTTTTTTTTTTTATCTTCAAAAAGCCTTTTCTGATTAATTCATGTCTCCTCAGATATGACGGCACCTCAGACCTCGCAACCGTGGAGTCCTACGACCCCATCACTAACTCCTGGCAGCCTGAGGTATCAATGGGCACACGCCGGAGCTGTTTGGGCGTAGCCGTCCTGCATGGCCTGCTGTACGCTGCTGGAGGTTATGATGGAGCTTCCTGCCTCAACAGGTAAACTCAGTGATATCTCACTGATGAACATCTTTTGAGCTTGATTTATTTATATTGTTGTATCTTGTTGCTGCTTTTTTCCCCTGCTAATGCTATTTTATAGGCCGGGACCTCATTGTGGAAAAATATCCCCACTGCTTTTACTATTTACTATGCTATTTACACTGCTTTTACTATTTACTCAGATGCAATTCTCATGGCTGTGCCCTATACTGTCTCGGCCTCCTGTCTTAACTTAAAATCTTTACCATAACTGTAAATTTGATTCTTCAAATTCAAATTTTAATCATATCCAAAAGTTATGGTCTTGGCAGTCAATATGTACCCAAGATATACCCATTAATACGTGGTCCGGGAAACTGACTGGACAGCGTCACCATTCAGTTAGAGAAGCCTTTTGATAATTACATTTTGATGTTCATGTTCATTTTTCGACAGTTATTTTGAATTTAGGACAGGGTTGATGCCATCCTGACTTAGGAAATCTCTAAATTAGTTAAGCCAATAGTTAAATTCCTACTCTGAGATAAGATAGGAATTTTTACTGCACATTAAACTTGTAATACCAAATATCCTAAATATTATCCTAAAGTGAGATAAGATAGGACTTAGGACGTTTCTGGAATGAGGCTCATGGTCTCAAAGACAGTTTATCAGATTCATTATATTTAATACAAATAAGTCTTTTTCTCCTCTTTCAGTGCAGAGCGCTACGACCCTCTGACAAGTACGTGGACGTCGATTGCTGCCATGAGCACCCGTAGGAGATACGTCCGGGTAGCGACTCTGGGTAGGAAGACGCCAGTAAACATTATAATCATGAACATGCTGTTCTACTGTTTGTTTAATTTTCACTGTCTGCATTTTAATGCCTGATAT
>CAFUXE010000067.1:531020-592270 GCA_903364295.1 Serranus cabrilla | reverse complement strand
CACCCACCCTCTCCGTTTCCTCCACCAGCCTTTGACACGGGGTCACCGCTTGGCTGACCTCAGCCTCTGCTGCTACAGCCCAGACTGGCTCTGGGAAGAGACGCAACTGCTCGGTTTAAGACAGGGAAGAAAAGGAGGAGGAGGAGGGGGACGGAGGCGGACAGGTAAATGGATGGAAGGGGGAGAAGAGAGAGAGTGAATGCACGAAAAAGGCTCCTGGCTTGGTTAATATCAGTACCTTCCATAATTAATGGCACTCTTGGTAAAGCTCGGTCAACCATGGTTTAAAAAATGTACAACGTAAGTCATGGACTTTAAAATGAATTAAAAACAAAAAGAAGTACCCTCAAAGTAACCTCAAAGATTTTCCCTTCATTTTTTTCAAATCTATGGTCAAACCATTCTGGCTGCTCTTTACCAAGTGTGCCGTTAGTTCTGGATTGCGCTGTATCTGGTCCGGACGCCTGAGTCTCCGCTGTACAGCTCCACCACACAGGTACCAGCTCCCACTCTCTTTAAAAGTACAAAGATGTTCCCGGATGTGTAAACCGATCTTTCCTCGAGCTCTACTTTTTTTCCCCACCACTTCAGTGTTTGACACACTCGTCGTGAAACGTGGTGGACACTTAATTCTGTCATGTGTGATGTAAATGTCTTTTGGTTTTGATGTTTTTTGTCCTCTGCAATATTTTTCTTTTGACGTCAGGATTATTTGCAATAATGTACAAAAAAGAGAAACTGAATGATTTTACTTTTGGAATGTAGCTTTTGACTGGGTATACCATGCATGTTTACGTATCGGCATTGACTCCCAACAGGAGGATAAAATGTTGTAGTGCTGCTATGCCACACTAGGTGGCAGTAACAGGCAATGTTATAAACTCTTCCCACACTGCAAGACAGCATGGACACAGACCACATAGAGAAGCTCGGCCCTCAGAACTGTATATGAATTTATTCCTTTTTTTATACCAACAGAGAGAATAATAATGTCGAACTATAGGTATTTATAAAAATTCTAATATATTCTGTTTTAAAGATGCTAAGAGAAGGAATCAGATTAGATCTATGGCTATTTAAGAGTGTTTTTTAATATATTTATTTAGATGTGTGATGTGCATATCGTCAATGAAATGACATAGAGAATGTCTAAGTGTGAGAGAGGTCGGCGTTCAGTTTGTGTGCATCTCCTGGTTAAGAGGACTGATGGTTGCGTTTTGATATGCAGCGGTTCATTTACATTTCTTAATGTTTCTTCACTGCCACGAGCACGGCGTCACATGTTCCGTATGTCCGCTACATTTGTGCAAAATGCTTAAGTTGTTTGCGAACCCACTGACCTGTCAGTGAAATGACTCAATTATTTTTAAGTGGACATAAAGGTGGATACGTGACATTAAAGCAGCAAGTACTAGTTTACCCTCTGTATTCCAACACTTGACACTAATGAGTAATGCTGTTGACACTTGGTGCTGTCATTTTTCCTTCCATACATAATCAAGTGTGGTGTCTTGTTATATTACCTCATTGTTGAAATGGATCCAACTCTATTGCAACAGATTGAACTAGAAACAACTGTATAATTAACTACAAATATAGTGACATGTGCAGAAGCACGTGTGGTGGGAACATCACCACTAGAATAAATGGATTACTTTGAGTCTTCCTGACTCAGTTCATTCCCGGCTTCAGTTCAGTTTATGTGTAGCGCAGTGATACTATTCCAAACTTCTAAGAAGTTGCCTTTTTTTTCCTTTTTATTTGAAGGATTTTGTTGATCCGGTTCCGTTTTATCTATAACTATCTTCCGTTTCATTTGTTAGAGCGGACCCAGTGGAATAGGGGCTGTGCTGGTCTTATCAGATGCTGTTATTCTGTAAAGTCGCTGTGAGTCAGGGCCACTTTTAGAGAAAGGCACACAAACCCACATAAGACTTTGGCCTCCATTCTGCTGATTAAACTGTACATACAAAAAATTGCTAATCTTAAATCCATTTGTGCAATTTCAACGTGACTGTAGCTTTTTTTTTTTTAAGTTTGTGTTCAATGTGGTGATACTTGTTTATTTATGATATGTTTGTTATTTATGAGAAACTTTAAAATATGAATTTTGCACTATTGCGAAATGGAGCAATACACTGTTAAAAAAAAATGAAATAAAGATGTTTTCAGATGTGATGACTGCTTTGACGAGTTTGAATTCATGTACGGGACGAAATGAAAAACATAGTGCAGGTCTGACCCCTGCGTCTGCAAAAGTGTCTCACTGGATGTCCTGTGGATCAGAGAGGCAGCTAAATGCCCAAACAAAACACAAACAAACAAACACACACAAAGTTGTGTTGCTAGCTCTGTTTGTTGCTAGGCTCACTATACACTGTTGCTTAGTACCATCCCACTGTACTCCTCTTTCACGGTGATCTGAGCAGACAGCTGAACACTCTCACTTTACCCTTCTTGACCTCAGTCACATGGCATTCACACCTGTGGCTGCCTCTGCACACACTATCAGCTCCCACTTTCCAAAACACATAGAAACACGGGCCAAATATACACAATGCCAAACACCTACTGCTTTGAATGGGGAAAACAGAAGGCTGCAACTGCACATGGAGCTGGTTAACAGGATTTTTAAAAAAGATAAAACTGGATAACACATCTGTGCATGTGTGTTTGGGGCTTTGCTCTACGTAAAGTACATATACATAAAATAAAAGCTGTAGAAACTGAAAAGTGAGGAAGAAATATAGAAAGTATCAGATGTCAGACTTCCAGACCTCTAAATGATTATTTTAACATTTGGGGAAATAAATGCTCATTTGTTTTCTTGCGTTAGATGAAGACACAGACAGCTCTCTCTTGTCTGCAGGATCATTTAAGAAGCCGATTAGCTTAGCATTAGCAACAACACTGGAAACAGCCAGCCTGGCTCTGTCTGAGAGTAACAGAATTGGTAGATGCTCTAGATTATGTTACTATTTGTTTTAAAGAGACAAAATAGACTTTAAATCAACACAAGCTAAGGTGAAGTTCCTCCCAAATCAAGCACCCTGCAGGTTTAGAAGCACGTTTTAATAGTGTTTTTATCTTCATGAAGAAAAAAATAATGGTGATGAATTTACAGCAGACAACAACCCACCTCTTTTTTTGTCAATTTATATGCTGTTAAGATTTATGGAATCACTAAAAAATAATACATACAATACATGTAGTGATAATAGTACTTGGTGTGCACACACTATTGTGTTTGCACGTCTCTGAGCCACCTCCGCTACTATGAGGTAATGAGTTTACAACCTGCCTGGATGAATGTGCTGCTGATCAGGGGGCGGTCAGAGCCTTCTCTCTTCCCTCACTGCATTCCTGCCACTGCAGCCTCTCCTCTTTCCTCTGGTGTCAGCCTCTGCACAGCCCTCCTTATCAGGCCATGGAGATGCTGTCACCCTCTCTGAAGGGACTGAAGTGTCGACTACACCTACGACGGTGAGAAGCCATACACTTTTTAACATCCACTTTAGATAAGACTATGTCTGAAATGGAAAATCTCTCAACTCTGTCAGAACTATTTATGACAGTACAACTCATGAAACCATGTTCAGAGTAGAACTAATGTGTTAATACTAAGACAAGAGCAATAGGTGTGTTCAATAGACAGACACAATTCAAAAGGAAGCTGTACAAGTCCTTTTGAGTATTATAAACATGGGTGTGTGAGCTTTTACAGAGACCATCCTGACAAAACCATTTTGAGAAGATTTTCAAGATATACAGAAGGACAGAGGTGCCAGAGAGCAAACATATGTGTACAAAGACCAAAACTTAGGAAAATGAAAATTATGAAACATACCACGGTAAAAATCTAAAAGTAATAATCAGATGTGCTGCATAAAACAAAGCAGCTCTGTTTTTTAGACTATAACTTATAAGATTTCCATCCACACAAGTATTCCATCCAGCACCGTTTTAGAAACAATCTCCGTTCAAACCACTGCACCTTTAAATTCATGTCACATAACCGTTCACACACACTTGGCATGCATGTGCCGACGTAAACAGGAAGCAGATTGTTTTCTCTTATGTCGGTTGCTAAATTGCAGAAAAAAACTACAGAGGAATAACAAGTAAGACAGAGATTTTTTTCCTGGATCAAGGTGAACACGTGGTTGTAAGTTGGTCCAGGCAGCAGAAAGCATAGGAGCATGAAGAATGAGGGAAGGACAAGACATCAGTGATATGACCCAATCAGGACACAAACATGGGTCATTTGTTTTCAAATGTCTCTGATTATGGCCATTCACACCGAGCCCCAAGCAACGGGCTTTGACTTTGTGGCCAAACTGTGGGGAAAAAATCCCATTGATTTACATTTAGAAAGAGACGTCTCTTTTCCTAAAAGTTGTAATATTTACTAATAGCTGAATCCAGTGTTGTTTTCTTTGCACTGAGCGGGCCCATACACGCTGAAGATCCAGATCATTTAATATGCAGCAATCAAACATTTTTCACTTCTTGATCGAACAAACCTTCTGTGTTTTACAATATAAATGTATTAGTGTGGATTTAGGCTCAGAATCCAACCGTATTTACAAGCACACCCCAAACAACCTTACAAACTAATCTAAAGAATGAGCACTGATTTGAATAAACAATCCCCACAACACTACACCGAGTACAATATTCCTTTTAATTATATATGGATAAGTATGGATCATATTAGATCAGATTAGATTTAAAAATAAAAAAAAGACTTTACAAGATCAGCTCAATATCTGCAGCAGAAATCTGAATATTACATGGTATTACAGGGAGACTCATGCAGCAATATTTATCACTGTCTTCTCATTATTTGTGTCAACAGACAGACGTCACCAGATTTCCAAAGGAAATCATATGCGTTGTCCAACATGCCACCACAGCACATTTCTATCTAGCTGCTGATTTTCATGTCTATTCCTTTCCATGGAAGAACATCTGAAAAGAGGAACTCAGTTTGACACCAATTTCCAAACTGTGTGTGCATGTCTGTATTTGTACCTGTTTGGTAATTTGTGATATAAAGTTGCGCAATGTGAAAAAAACTGTGATCTCCTGAATTGAGAAGTTAAAATAGTTAATCTGACTTTGAGTGATCTTGCCTTCAAAGGAGGGCCAGGCTCCAATTAAGATTCCTTTATGGTCGTCCTGTGTGAGAACTTTGGCACGTCAGATTCTCTGCTGGACACCTGATGTTGGGGGCCTCATATCCAGACTCCGTTTTAGTGGCCTGAGGTGTGACTTTAGCACCACTGCTCTCACCCGCTGAGTCTGGATAAACACAGGCGAGTGACTTCTGGGGAGAGCCAAAGTTCAACCCACCACACATGGAGGGAATGACATTATGAAAATGGCATTTAGGTCTCTTCTTTTGAACAGATGTGATGGATTGAATAAAATGAACAGGGCCTGTTAAACTTTAAGGAAAACACAATGGATAGCTTACATACAGTAAGCACAATTAAATATTGTCCTATTGGGCAGAAATTGACTCAATGTGGTGAGTACATGATGAAAAACTGAACCAAATGATTAAGTCCTTATTTTTCAATATAAAACTCTGTGGTCTATTGTTGAGTAACTGCTCATTCAGGAACTGTGAATCCCACAGTATGAAATGGTGTGGGAAAGATGAATGGGCTGTTTGTCTTTCTAGATATAGTGTTGCTTTTGGCAAGGCACCCGGTATTTCCCCTTCCAGTTGAGCAATGTGTCACAAACTGTAGGAGTGAGATCTACAGTAGTTGTCTGAACTTAGTCGGTTATCTAACAACAAGCTGCTATTCAGAATAATTGGTTTTACTTCTTACTTTTTTAATATTTTCTCACTGGAGTCTCTGTAACGAAAGTTATTAAAGTACTTCTGATCTGATCTGATAAAGTCTATTGCTAGGCTTGGGCAGTATCACAGTATTACGGTATACCATTGTGTTTAGAAATCCTGTTGGTATATCCTGATAGCACACACAAGCACAAATAGTATTATAAAAGTCGTTTGAAACCAGCTAATTCATGCAATCCTGTGTACGTTGTCCAGCCACATCAACAAAGATGTTTAAAGCCATTCCAAACACTCTCACTTGAAAAATGGGGCCAAAAAGCTTGTAATATAAACATTAATATTATCTCCCATCAAATTAAAATGGGGAACGTGGTGCAAACTGTCAGTCTCTCCTATAGACTGTAAAGAGAAGCGGCTCGCTGCAGTATAGGTCATAAACTCCGCCCCCTTAATGTTAGCGGATAGGACAAAGCAACAGTACATATCACATTTTTCATTTTCCCAAAGATGGTTCTTGTCCTTTTAGCTAGTACTTATCACACTGGTGCGTGTTCAAGACATAAGTTTGGTTTCAATTTGCTATTTGGGGCTGTGAGACGAGGTAAAACGTCATGATGAGATTTACTCACGATTAATTGCTCTCGATGCCAGAGGGGAGAGGCAAAAGTTCCAAACTGCCCATTACAAATATGCATAAATCTCAGTGCAAGTCACCACTTGGCACCTTAAAGCTCATAAAAGAACATTTACAAAGCTTTAAAAAATGACAGTTAACATCCTTTCTCAGAGGTTTTCTGAGCTAAAGGGTTGTTGAGTGACTAAAGTCATAGATAAGTTCATCCTCTGGGGACCTCAAATATCTGGACCAGAACATTTAAAGCTGAAGGCAACTAATACTTTATTGCACTTTTGGGCAGACTGGGTTTGGTACCTGATGAACTATATTTTCCTTGTGCAATGAACTTCAAAATGTTTGGGAAAGAGTTTAGTCCTACCTGATAGTTGTGAAACATCGAAGTGAAACTGGATTGACTTCACAGTAAAAAGTCCCTGGTCTTTTTTTTCCACTGCTGGGCACTTCCTTTAGGAATACTGCGACAGAGAGGTGAGTCATCCTGCTGCCTACATGTATTATCACGTGTATCTTTCTGCTTTTCTATGATGATCCACAGCCAGGGTTCGATAAGGGCTTCCACATGAATATGAATGTGAGCTGGATTTCTCAGAAGTGGGCAGTGTTTCCCTCATGCTACATTCCCCTTTTAAACATGTCCTCAGTGTTACTTAACAAAGAAACATGGGACTCTCCTGCATAATGTAATACTCCTTTAGGTTCATGTTATGGCCTCCAGCTTCAATTACTTCAGCTTTGAAAAATCCTGTTGTCTTTTTTCCTTGATGTACATTTACTTGATCCTGGTTTAATTTGCTGCGACAGCATTATTTGTATCTCATTAAGCTCACTGTCAAAACTTTCTTTCATAAAAGCCAAAAATAGCAAATATTTAACCAAATTCTGTTCATATTCTTCGCTAAGAATTGTAACTATCTCTTACTTTTCTACGCTGCTGCTTTACATAACCTAAGGGCAAAAACTATTACATCTTTGCTGCTGGTATTCTTATTAATTAGGTGACAATCAACCAACTGTCCAAATCATAACCTGCTTTTTAAATAGCTATAATGGCAACATATCACATTTACTCAAATATAATTTCAGTCATGATAGAGATTTTTTTTTGTACTTCTTGGATTAATTTAATGAGCCAAGTTGTGATAAATCAGTATATATTTTATATGTTATATATGTTCCTACTTGCTGCATATGAAATGTTTCACAAGTTGCTGTCATGAGGCAGACATAAAACTCTGTCTTCACTTCTTCTACTAATGTGAAGGAAAACATTTTCTCTGGTCCCTTTTGAGATCCTGTCAGCCCTTTAAATACATCATAATTGATACTCAATTACATCACATGTGGTTTAATCAGTATTCTTCACTGATTAAATTACGAGACCTTGTCATGAGCTCTGAGGCCATCAAACAGAGGTTTAGGGAACAATAAAATGGTATCTGAGAGATTTAGAGGTGACGACGACTACTCTGCAGTTTAGACGAGCTGATGACTGTTGCTGCCTCAGGTGCATCCGCTTTAACAACCCGGCTGAACAGGTTAGCACTACCTGACAGCGAGTGGTGCACGTTTCATTTTCTGACAACAACAGCTCTTCCCAAGAAAATGATCTAATTAGTGAGTAAATACAAGAGGATCACGGGTGTCTGACTCCTCCGTCTGATTGACCTTCTTGTCACTGTCCGTTTAAGGCGACCTACCCTGGAAAAATACATGTTATCTAATGTGACTCATGAATGTTGCAACCTAGAACCTACTGTTATTGACCTAATTACTAAAAGGCCTAAAGGCAAAAGGAATTGGAGAATAAACTTGAGAATGAATGCCTGTCTTGTTATATTATACTGAAGAAAATGTAAATACAGGGAAAAGAAAAGATGATTTTTGGAGACTAAAAATCAGCAATAGTTTATTTAAAGCTTGTTTGTTTGAGGGAGTTTCATTTTTAGGTGGCGGATATCTCAGGAACACAATCCTCACAAAGGAAGAGTATGTGTATGCAAACAAGATATGTTTGCATACTTCTTGCATTATGAAAATTAGAGCCTTTGAATACACAAACGTCCTGTTTAAACGATCCTCCCTTCCTATGTCACTGACAGGTGAAAGGAAACATTCTATAAGTTTAAGGAAGAACTGATATTAATCTCATATTAATCAACATACCTGATACCTTCACGTCCTAAAATACCACAGTGACGTTTTGTCTATTTTTAACATATACAGTGTGTTTTCTTTTCATTTCGTAGAACAAAAACAAAAAGGGTAATGAAACATTTCCCAAATACTTAAGTTTCAAAATGACACTGATGTCTTTAAAGTTTGTGGGGAAAAAATAAATAGACTGTCAAGTGTGCAGGCATTTTCATGTCTGGGCATGCCAGTGGAAGCTCCCATCTTTCCCTTTGATTGACGCACACCATCCAGTGTGTTTAGTGACCACTCATTGCAGTG
This sequence comes from Serranus cabrilla, assembly GCA_903364295.1. Lineage (NCBI taxonomy): Eukaryota > Metazoa > Chordata > Actinopteri > Perciformes > Serranidae > Serranus > Serranus cabrilla. Next base: position 583,367 of record CAFUXE010000067.1, on the reverse strand, counting down.
GTGACCCAACAATGAGCTCCATTTGGCTCCTGGAAGCTGTGAAATGGCACACTTCTCCCTAAACCCCCCTGTCTTTGTTGTTGGGATTGATTTAACAGACAGAGGCCTCTCACAGAAGGTGTGAGTCCCACTGGTTGTTCACAACACACACACACAGCCACACAGCCTGTGTGTGACACAGCCCCAAACTCCGCCCCTCTTACGCAGACACGCTCTCACCGGTCTGACTAAACAGCCCTCACCCTGCCCACTCCTCCCTCAGTACAAGTCGAGCTGCAGCAGGGAGCGCACCACACTCTTGGATTACACTCATCCATCACAGAAGGTTTGTCTACAGAGCAGCTCAGAGCCCCACAGAGCCCGGCAGCATGGGGAGCAGCATGTCATGTGTCCCCCAGCACAACTTCAGATTCTCCAGCAAGAGTTTCATCCGCAGAAACAGGTAAGAACAATCCGACTTGTCCAGGTATTCTTACTGTACTTGTGTCAGTGTGTCACGCTCTCGGCTGCCGCTTGTTATTTCAGACTCTGTGTTTCAGCTGGAAGGAATTCTTGGTATTTCTCAGCGTTTTGAGTGGAGGGGTTAAACAGAGGTTGTGAAGTTTGCGAGGCCCAAGTCAGGATCATATAGTAGTACGGGACAGTCTCAGGGTCGTGCCTGAGCGGTGCCTGTCTGCCCAACGGTGTCAATGATCCAGTTACCATTTGCCTCCTCTTTGCATCCCTGTGAAGATAATCTGCCAGCTGTCAGTGAATCTGGTTTCCCTCCAAAATCAGGACCTGACCCCAATCATTATCAAGATCACATGTGAGCAATTATAGTTAATTGCTGATAATATCTGGTTTATGACACCAGATATGTGTTAATATTTTGTACTTATATGACTTGAGGGCTTTGAACATGAGCACAGGATATGATTGAGATTAATGGGTTATTCTTGTTATTCCACTAAGTTTACTCTAATTATTCAGGATTATATGCCTGGGCATGTTACCCTTGCTCCAGCCCACCCTGCTGGACCACCACATCTGATTCTAATTAGGCTCTGCTCCAGTCTTCTGCCCTGTGCTGTGTGATGATTCAGGGTCTGGTTTTGTCAGACGTGCCATGTAGCTCTTGGTTTTCAAATAAAAACAGAAGCAGGGCAGGCTTTCAAAAAACCCAACGGCTCAATACTGATACTCCTTCCAAGTTGGTTCGATGGCTCAGCATGGACAATACGTTCAGTGTTCCAGTTTCCTGTGTACCCTACTAAGTCTTTGTGTCGGTGAATCAGGCCAGGCTCAGGTATTCCCTACAGAGAAGAGCAGCGAGCAGCGGTTGAATGCCACTACAGTGGCTTGGAGAATGTTGGGTGTGCAAACCCACTACCTGTCTATTATCTGCATTCTTTCACTTTGTAACAGCGGATTGCATCAGTGTGCATGGTTCCTCTGAGCATGAATATAATGTATTACACTGATGTGGAAAAGCATCACACACTGGGCATTAATCAATGACTGATGCTGGACTTCCTGATGACACAGACCTTGATTCCCACCATGCAAACAATAGCCTGCGTTGTTGCACCGAGGACACTGGCACATACATGTGCAGATAAGTAGATAAACTACTGGCTGAGATTATAAAAGCAGTCCCTGAGTCTTATCATTGCAGTGAGGGAGCTTCCTCATAAAGATGTGACACTAATGGTAACTGATGGGGGTCATGCAAAACAAAGAAGGACATTGAATGCTGATTTTCCTTTGCATATCCTCGCTATCAGAAACACAAGACCTGATTGTTCTTATCATTTAAATGGCTTGCATTGATGGAGTGAGGACAAAGGAAGGAGCTCCGGTTCATTTATATGACATGAGACACAAATCATGATGCAAAGTCATCAATCTACTGTGAAAATTGAAGTGACAGCCGTTCAAGATGCAGTTTGTGACCTGATTACTTTTTTAAAGAGGGAAGAGAAATAAGTCACAGATCCTGCATTTGACATGCAAAACAGTGGAGTAAAGATTTTTTTTATGTAGGTCAACTTTCTATCTGACAACAGGAGATGAGAGTGAACTCACATAAACAGGAAAAACTCCTTGTTGACACTGCAGTTGGAAAGTTAACTGAACAGCAAACATAGAATAGATGGTAAATATTGGAGAGTATTAACACGTTTTTTTCCTCTCTTGCTTGCAGCAGTCGCCTATTTCGCAAGAAGAATCCCCAAGAGGGACAGGAGAAGTCCAACAGTATCATCAATATCCTGTGCACTGTCACCCCCAGAAAGGTAAGAGCCCCATCAGCTCGTCTGAGATGGTGACAGTATGAAACTCAATCATCTGCATACCAAACAAAACTGCTCTCCCATAAATGTCAGCCTTCGTGCAACTTGATTTTTATTGGCGTGTCTGACTGATTTTAACAGCAGGTCTAACTGGTTTATTCAAGTCATGTCTAAACTTCACTAACATTATGACCTGTTGCAGGAAATGTCCCATAAAGACCTGCAGACGATAGAAAACATAAAATGGGATCCTCCGTTCCCTTATGACCCGGCCAGTGGCTGGAAGAAGAGCAGCATCAATGTGAAGAATTACGGACGAATGATTCACAGCTCCAAAGTTCGTTTCCGCTTCCTGCACTGCCAGGTGAGAACAAAATGACTTTTTAATGACTGTGTTGAAATATCAGGAAAGCAACAATAAAAGAAAACAAAACTAATGCTGCACAATCCCAGTTGTGGTTAATGAGGTCTTAAACAATGACCAAGCCCTCAATGACACATCATGCCAGTCATCTATGTGAAGTGTCAAAACCAAAAGAAGCAAACAACAATAATAAAAAACTGGCAAAGAATAACAGGATGTTGCTCTGCGGCCACTGAAACTCGCTGCTGGTATTGACGTAGTGGCTGGCTGTGAATAATCCAATCCGTTCTCCACAAAGCGGACCGCAGCCTGTGTTTGGACATGCTCGCTTCTGCTGTGGTTGTGAAACATCTCAGAGAGAAAACCTCAGGGTAGAGAGAGTTCCTCTGATCCCAGAGACTGATAGAGGACGCACCGGCTCCTCACTGTGGGAACTGCAGTTTATCAGAGCTGTGACACAACAGCTCTGTCAAATAGTGACATGACAAGATTGATTAAAGGGATAGCGTCATGACGGCAAAAGAACAGAAAATACAATCACACAGGAAGGAAACATGTATCACGATGTACTGAGAAATGAAGGCGGCTTATGAATCATTAAAGAAAGCAAGGATTGCAGTCAAAAAGACTTTTGATTTCAGTTTGTGGTCAGTGAAGAAATTCCTCGATTTATGGCAGCCTACAAAAATCAGACCATTTCCTGTTGGCGCTCAGTGACTCAGCACAAGATACAAGTACAAGATGTTACATTATGAAATAAGCTATACAGACATAAACCCCTGGAGCAGACATGCATCTATGTGCATGCAGGGTTTAATTTCATCACCAGAAATTTTACTTTTTAATTAAAAAAATTCCCAACCTGTGAAATCAGCTGCTGTACTGTACACACTGTATGTGTACTTTTAAAATGCAGCAAGATTGTGGTTTTCTGGCATGATATAAATTTTCACAGACAGGACAAGTTGTATCCACACTGTATCTGCATCTGTAACTCTTCCACCTTTTAACTTCACTGATTATCTCTGCAGGATGTGCATGACTGCTACCTGGACCTCTTCCAGACACACCTTCATTTCGTCTCCAACAACACAACCGGACTGACATACCAGGTGAGTTTCTTTAACTCGGGTAATATAATCGTTCATTTTAAATACATGGTTCCTCCTCATGAGCTAATATCTCAGGGTTGATTTTTGATTCCTGTAGGGCAGAGTTTTAACTGATGTCATCATACATTTTGACAACCATCTCTGTGTTGGTAAACAGAAGGCATGATGATGCCTCTTCACCTGTCTCATAAAGCATGAGCAGCCATTAATCATCATTTTACTGTGTCTGCTGAGAGCCATGTCAAAAAGAGACAGCTACGCACCTGCACACAGTGTTAGTCAGAATATAGATGACGGCAAATGTAACGCAGACATGAATACATCATCCACTTACACGGCTGACCTCAGTGTCAAGGTGATTAATTTCTTTATGAAAATGTAAAGCTGAACAGTTGGCTGACATAGAGCGAAGGAGGAGTCACAGAGCCGGCTTTCGGTATGTCAATGAGACTTTCTTTTGTTAAGGAAGCGTCTTAGAGCTTTTTGTTGTTTTGTTTGCAGGGAACTCTTCCGCTGAAAGAACTCACCATCTGCAACCTGCAACAGAACTGCAACCACAGCCAACCCCAGGAATTCGCCTTTCAAATAAACGGTAAGTTCGACCTCGCTACACAAGACACTAGTGGGTGTTGGCACCGAGCACTGGAATGTTGTAATAATCACTTTTGAGTTTTATTGGTTGTGTTGAATTCATCTGATCAATCACTGAGTGGAAGCAGCTAATCCATCTGGGGCTCGAGTCTCGGTCTTTTCACTCATATTTATTTGAATGAAATGATTATAACAGGGTTCCTGTGGGTGCTAGAAATCCTGGAACACACATCATTTTTATTCTTTACTTTGTAAGGCTTGAAAAGTGGATTTTGAAGGACGTGCTTGTAGTTTAGTTTATATATGTTGCCATGTCTACTTACGAACAGGTGGTGAATTCTTAATTTGTCGAACTTCTGTAGAATTATGTCACAAAACATTATTTAGGTTGTTTATCGAACAATAACATCTAATTAATTGTGATGAAGAAGGGAAATAACCAGTATACTGTACATAAATATCTACCTCAACTGTAAGGGGCTGGAAAGGCTTCAAATGCACCTTGTAAATGCATGAAAATGCCTGAATGTGACTGTGGGAAAGCTAAAGGAACACTGTTATAATTTGTTACTATTTTTTGACCCTGCTGGTGGTCTGCTATGTTTATCCCTCACATCAGTGATGGATCAAAGTAAAAATTCTCTTCACTTATAAACCAGAAAGAAACCACACGCTATTTTCAAGCTGCAGCATTTCCTATGTTGTCACATTCCAGTGATTCAAAGGTGCCGCGACCCTCTTCACCTCCACTCAACCCCAAGACTAACTAGAGCTGGGCCCCCTTCACCCTTGGCCAGGGAGCCAAACCGGCCTTAAAGGCCCCGCTTGTTAGACAACAGGTGCACTTAAGTCAGCCCAGCTGTCGCGCAGAAAAGCCCAGCTACCGCTCTTAGCCTTGTCACTGCGTATAATCTATGGCACATTCCAAAAACTGCTCAGGTTAATGTCCGGTGGAAATGTCACTTAGCTTTTGAACTTAGCATGAACAAAAACAAACTGATGTCCCTTTATTCATTAGAAAAAAGCCCCTGTAGTGTCTCAGGGGCTTTGGTCCTTGCCTGGGAAACAATAAAATCAGCAAAGTCAGGGATTAACGTAATATAAAGCAGGGAAAAAAATCCATGTGTGAAAAGTCAATCCTGGTCACAAAAAGTGCAAAGTTTCTGTGTTTATATATCTTTATCATCACTATCTCACTGAAATCTGAACATGTCTCGCCTGTCATAATATTGACAGTCTTTGCAGTTGCTTTCCCATATTTTTACTTTGCAATTTCCCGGATCAAGCCTGTTATTTTGTGGTATTGTATTGCAGTTGTTTTCAATGCTCAGTGTCAGCCTTTATTTACTTTATGGGAGGCATCACTGACAGGAAACATCTAGTGGAAGCATGACGAAACTCTGAGTCAAGTGAAAGATCCCATATACAGATTTCCTCCCCGCGTCCTGCTGTGGCTGAGCTGGGAATATGAATCAGCTTTTGCGTACGCTGGTGAGTTGGACAATGACGAAGCAAACGCAGCACGAGAGGGTCTGTAAAACTTCCCGGAAACCTTCACATGGTTTGAGTTAATGTAGCTGTGAAAGTTAGATAATGATAGTTAATTACTTTTAACAGTAGCTAATGGCCTCTGTAAACTGGCTGAGAGTTTGAAGAGTCTCATTACGTGGCCCCAGTCTGACGACTTTCTCATTATTTACTTGCTTGAAATGTGGATAAACATCACTTTTCACGGAAGTGTTATGGTCAAGGTCTACAATAAAGAGAGGTTAAGAGGGGATGAAGAGAAAGTCAACAGATTAGTCCAGAGTAGCTGCTTGTTAAGGAGCAGTGAGCGGATGGTTCCAGATAATTACAGTACAAAGCCGTGGGACTGGAATGAAACAGGCTATCTCTGCTGGTTATCTCTGGTATGTGTGGGACTGATAGATAGTGAAAGATTGAAGCTCTTTTCATCCCAGATACTGTTCATTCCTCCTGGGTAAGTGGTCCGTGGGTGGGAGAGTCTGCTGCGTTTCTTTAAATGCCAAACGAAGCAGGTCAGAGGTATCCTCCGCAAGAGGTCTTACATGTGGTTTTTAACACGTGTTAACATTTATTGTACTTATTGCACAACGTGTTCAAAACAGCCATAAAAGGAGATTGTGAACACGGTTAATGATCCTCCACCATGGCGGAAAGCTTTCTTAGGCTCAGAAAAAGAAGCCTGGGTGACACTTTCTCTCTCTGACCTTGTGACCTTTGAACCCTGCAGGTGTCAGCCTCAACCCCATCATCGTCTACTGTGCCAACCAAAAAGAAATGGACCTGTGGTTCGGCCTGCTTAAGGAAAACATTGAGGCCAATGGGGGCACTGCAATAGCACCCGAAAACTTCACCAGAGTGAAAGTAAGTTCAAAAACACACTTTGATACCCCATTACTCCAAATAGCTGATGACACATTGTATCGAGCTGCATCAAATCTGACTCCTGCGCTGCAACAAAGATTAACATCCTTTTGTGTGTGGTCATCTTTTAATCCACCTGGTGGATTAGCCTGCAACCACCTCTGATAAAAACAGGGTGTGTGTGAGTGTGTAGATGTGATGAGTCAAGTAGGTCACTGCTGGCTCTCCCTGAGGCCTGGATACTGGGGAGCGGCATTGACCGCATTACAGCCTACATCAAACGAACGCTCACATCTGCAAAGGGCTAAAGTGCTGACTCCACACCCACAGGTGGGGGAGACGGCTGATGAAACACATGACCCTAGATGTGTCACAACAAAGGAAAACAGCTGAACTCCTAATGCTTTTATAAGCCTCGGCTTCGAAGCCCTTAATGCAGAAACATGAGTGACACTCTGGGAAAAAGATTCAAATCAACATGTTTAAATCTGCTGCAGGGATTCTCTTCATTACTTCCTGTCGATCTCAAAACTACCAGCTGTAGCATAAGCCAAGAGGGAAGCCATTATATTTCTGAGCAGATCAGAATCACAGGGTGGATACACAAACTATTTATCACTTTCATTGACACTGTTGACACTCGGGCATTTGTGCTGCATTCATGTGGTGTCAGAATAATCAGAAAAATGACTTGGAACGCCCCCTGAAGTTAAAACATTAACAAAGCGAGATAGGGCATGCCTCAAAGGAGGTCTACACTCTGAGTGCACTTTTAGTTGTATTCACTTTTGTTACAATCTGTTTATTGTCTTTTTGCACTTTGTCACTTGTTTTTAAAGTGTTTACTTTACTGATGATTCTCCCGTCATAGGTAAACCAGGGCGAGACTTCTGAAGGCCGAGAGGAGCTGAGGAACTCTATAAACAGAGAGCCCATCTACGAGTGGGAGGGCTCTCAGCGGGACAGCCTGGGCACCATCACCTACGTCACTAAAGTCCGACTGCAGCACCTGCCCTGCCAGGTAAGACATCACCGCTGCTAACCAAGAGTGAATCACTGTGAGCGGTCAGACGGAAGTCAAAGCCTGTTTATGGAAATATACAGTACAGCAGACCGTCACTCATCATACATACATGTTTTCAATCTCTGGGAATTTTTCACATGATGAATAAAAGCAACATAACAGCAGCTCTAAATCCAGGTGACTCACATAGTTTTCAGATTGTGCAACACACGCATTACCTCAACACAATGAAAGGAGTCAGTGGGAAGGGTGGAGTCCATATTTTGGCAAGTGGTACCTCTCGTGCAGATTTAACACTATTATCTTTATTTTCCTGTCAAGGCATAAGACAGTGACAGACACCTGCAACCAACTGTTGAAATACACGACTCCTCGCTAACCGAATCACAAATAAATAATGCTGATACAGCTTCACATAGCAGCCAATAAAAACAGTAGTCATGACAGGACTTGCATGGATATCAGTAATTAATTCACTGTGGGAAATAGCGGCAGGCCGATTGATGTTTGTGAGATTTAGGGCCTGGGTGTGTGAGAGGCATTTGCCCGGCTCACGCAGTGACTCGACTCACCTCACAGCTGGAATGTCAGCTGTCTGTCCAGACACACCCACCGAGAGGGAGAGGAAACATAAACTCTCAGTCTGCCGCACCTTTAAATGCCCCACTAACTGGTTCCACTGAAGACCTTACTGGGATTCAAAGTGTGCCTCTTAACAGAGTATTAAAGGATAATTCTGGTGTTTTTCTAATGTTTGCACCAGGTCTCACGGTTGCCTCTTGGCCTGTATATTATTCATAGTCTAATCAGAATAACAGAGTCATCAGGATTGTTTTCTTACAATGAGAAGAGAATCATTTTTGTGGGTAAAATATCATATGTGAAAATATTCCAGAGATAGAGAAAGGACTTTATGGTTTCTGTTTGACATTATTGTGTCAGACTTGAGAATTTTCCTTTCACTTTGCACACAAATTCCTATGACAAAGTTTTATTTAAAGTACTTTGGGAATACTAAAACAAAACATAGGCAATGGATAACTGACGTTACCTATGAACACTGCTGATGTAAAAATAACACTGCACCATTACTGTAATGAAACACAACACAAAGCTCATCAGCAGCTGTAACTTTGTGCCCACAGGAGCAGAGCGACAGACTGCTGGTTATGTACCCGTCGACGCTGATCATCCTGTCAGAGGAGAATGACGGCCTCTTCTATAAGGTACCACTGACTTTTAACTCTTCAACTGAGTCATATCCTGAGCTGTGTGCGTACAGTAAAATGGTGTTTGCATGAAATACTTAAAGACTCATTATGATTACAGGGGAAGCTTCCACTCAACATGATTACAGTGACCACACCCTGCCAAGACGTCAAGCCCAACACGTTTATGATCGAAGGTAAACACACTGAATCAGTGCGGCGGAGTACCACACTGGCCTTTAAAGACACGTTAAAGGGATTTAAATGAGTGTACATTCTTATGCATGTGTTACGCTAAGTGGCCTTTTCCATGAGTGTGCTCGCGTCACAGAGTGTAACCCTCCATGAATGAGCTGGTTTTATCCCCAGTGAATGACAATCTGACTGTAGCACATTCCAGTGAGCGAACGGACCAAATGACAGGCTTTGTCCTCCCCATCCCCCCTCTCTCTTCCCAGGGAAGCTGATCAACCCCATAGTGGTGTCGTGTCTGGATAGGACTGAGTTCTGCGACTGGATCCAGCATTTCAAAAGCGCTGACGTGCCCGTTCTCAGTCCCCCGCCCCCAGTGTATGACATCATCTACACCCCGACACACAGAGAGGTGAGACACGCCCCCTTCACTTCAACAATTACACTACTCAAGTATGAGGACAAGTGATAGAGACAGACGAGACGGCCCGGCCTCTTTTGTAAACATTCAGCATTACTATGATTTATGATTTACTACAAATACTACTGCCACGTATTCAACAGCCAATAAAAGTCTAAAGAACGCAGAAGAAGTTTGTTTTTGTAGAATATTTAAATTTACACCATATTTTTTTGTCCCAAAATCTCTAGGCTCCACAGTTTGACAGGTGGAGTGGAAACAGCCATGAACGCTCCGAGTCTCTTAAGTTCAGCCAGTCGCAGAGTGGACGTGGGTCCCACAACCTCCAGTTACCCATTCTTGAGGACAACCCTCTGTCCCCAGGATACACCGAACCCCTCTGTGTAAGTCAGCTGTGTGCTGCTTCTCAAGTATTCTTGAACTAATAAACAACATTTAAACACACCAACGCTTCAATATTTGCACAGTTATAAATGTGGTTGGAGTTCGTTGCACATTGCCAAAGAAAACCGTGTGTTTGTTTTGGTGGAGCTGAGCAGCAACACCTTTCTTTTACAAAGTTAATTATTAAGCAAGGTCTGCAGACAAAAGTGCTCCTGTTGCAAAGACTCAATGATCCTTAGGCCTTCAACTAAAAACAATCAAAAACAGGTGATTTCATCTCAAAGATATACCAATAAAAAACCTTTTAGATGGAGGAAAGAAAGAGGCTCTTGATGCACATGTTGATCCAGCATTGAAAAGCTTGCTTGTTAACTTCAGTCTCTTAAAGAAGCGCTGAAACACTCTGCATTATCAGGACTTTTGAACAAACTCCCCAGGGAGAGGGGCTTTGTAGGCCAACTGCCCATCCAATTAGTTTAAATTAAAAGGGCTCAGTGCCCAGAAGACATGTTTGTTGTTGAGCTCCAGTCCTGAACCTCCACCCTCCCGATTAAAGTCTCACAGTTAGAGGAGGGTGTTTACTAAAAAACACAAAATGATGCAGAAAACTAACACTGTAGGAGGAAAGTTTATAATATCTGATGCCACCCGTGTTGATTAGCTCTGTGCTGACTCTTGCCCTGAATGTGTTTGTTCTCCCTACAGTACAGCTCCAGTCGTCCCTCCTCGACTGAGACTGCCCGCCTGGGCAGCAGGAACAACAGCATGTCTTCCCACACCAGGCCCGAGCGCGACCTACGACCTTTGTCCCTGCGCTACTCCTCCCCCCAGCGCAGCTCGTACCTCCAGCCTGCAGAGAGCTCAGCGCTGTCTCAGGTCTACAGCACGCCCTACTCTGCCCTGCATCGTGCCAGCCCACAGCGGCTGGAGAAGGCACCGCTCGTCAAGGTAATTCAGTCCGACGTCTAACTCGATAACCAAATATTCCCCTCGAGCTCGTTGACTTATTTTACATATCATGTGAGCTGTAACTAAAATAGACACACCATGCAGTTGGCTGAGAGGGGGCATGCATATGGTGTTAACAAATGGGGTAATTGAAGCATTTGTCCAAATTAAAGTTGAAAGATCAATCTGCTTCATGGTGCGAGGGATGAAAGCTCTATTATATTCATAAACAAAACTTAAGCCACCAATCAGGAAACATTTACTGTCCTCACATTACCGTGGCAGTTAAGAGTTTGGTTTTTATACATAACACTGACAGCTGCAAGTCAATTTGTGAGACAACAGATTGCTGTCACACCACCACTGCACCAGTGGCATTAGTCCAAAACCTGCATTTGGTAATCTGATCGTACAGTGTGCTTCATGTGAATCCAGAAAGTGTGAGAGACAGAGGGCAAATTGGCAATAGATTTTCCTATTATTGCTTGGTGATTTAAACTAATTATCTGAATCTTTTGTCATCAGTCCAACAGCTGGAGCACCACTCAAACAACCCTGAACTACCCCATGAACGCCCCCCAGCGCCACTCGGACATGTGCGCCCCACGGCAGCCCTTGTCGCCCCTGTACGATGAGCCCTGCAGCCCCGAAATCTACTCACTGGATGACGCCAGGCCAGTGGTAAGTGGGTCAATGATACTGGATCCATAGGTTCAATTTACACCTGCGCAGCCTGCAAGATATCAAGCAGTGCACACCCACATAAACATGTTCAGAAAGAGCAGTCGATGCATGTGAAATTATTCTGTTAATCATCTAAACTCCTGTTTTATATGTAAAAAATGGCCCTGCTCTAATGCATCTCCTTCTTTTCTTTAGCAGCAGAGCTGGCAAGAGTCAATTCAGGAACACCACCACCACCATCACCAGCAGCAGGGCCCCCAGCTCCTACCCTCCTCCTTCCAGCTCCGCACCCCTCCCATGGGCAGGCGCTGCAGGAGAAGCCTGGTCCTGACCAACCCCCAGGGACAGGCTCTGGGTCTGGAGACGGAGACTCCTCAAAGCCAAGCAGAGCAAAGAGCCGAGGCCGTGTCGAGGCTAAAGCTGCTGCCTGCTCCCGGCCAAGTGCAAGAGCAGGTGAGAAACACAGAGCTACACACCTCCCAGGACACTCTGGTTTCTGGAATGCTTTGGTGCAAAGTGCAACAGTAACGCACTGCATGGTAGCAGACGAGTGTATGTACTCGTTCTGCAGGTGATATTTGAACAGGTGCCACAGATGAAAGATATTTTTGGTAACGTGAGAATGTTTGTTATAGCTGATCAACGGGAAGTAACTTTCTTTTGTTTTCACATCTTTTCATAGATTCTCCTCCCGTCGAGCTCTGCGAGGAACGCCTCTCAGATGCCTTATGGTTACTCACCAGGTAAGAACTGATGGCATGCAAACAAAAACCTGACAAACACTCCTCTGTTTGTGTGTGCTTGTGTGTGAAGTTCAAGTATGTTTGACAGATAAAAATAAATTATAATATGCTTCAAGTTCTGCCAAAAAAAACCCCCCAAAACAATGGACAAATTTTTCATCTTGTCGAACGAGAAAAGACAAGATTTCTATTGAGAAACAATGGGCGCTGTTTCAAACCACAGCCATAACACAGCAGCATCATATTTCTCACAAGTGCGAGTTATGAAAGTCGTCACCAGCAGCCGCCTTCCTAAATACCACCAAGGACACAGGACATTGCTCACGCTCCGTAACACCTTAAATTAAACACTGCATGCTCTTTGGATTGATTTGACTCTCGGGTCTGTCAGCAGGTAGACAGAAGGTTAAAGGCCACAGAATTGGAAAGTGCAGGAAATGCATAAATGTGCCAATGAAATGGAGCTTAGAGCAGCTCTAAATGCCATTTGTGCAGATGTCCCATGTGGGGGAAAGCCCAGTGTAAGGGAACACTGTTTCACAGGCAGGGTTTACTCCTGCACTGTGACTGACAGCACACAACTGTTCAGGGTTACACACGTAGTATCTCCAGGCTCTAATATAAAAAATGAAAAATTTACAAATTATTGCATTTCACTTTGAAATTCTAACATGTGCTATGACGGAAGTAATGCATCTGCATGTTTGTACACCATTAGAAAGAGGGCATGAATTACCAATGAAGGCAGAGTAGCGGTGGCATGTTACGCTACCGGTTTTACAGTAAGATTATAGGTTTGTACAAGGCCAGTCACACCATACATATGTTGGGACTGCGTCCAAGTTTATTCAGTCAAAGCGAGGTTTGTCTTTCATTGTCTGAGACTTAAAGCCTGGGAATCTTCTCTCGCTCCTATAGATCACCACTCGTACCTCCAACCCACAGAACCAGATGACCAGGAAATGGACTATGACAACATTTGGGAGTACGACTGTGATACTGGAATGATTCAGCCAACGTCTGGAATTTCGACACGCTGGACAGGATTAGACTTTGGGGCCAGAGGCCTTGGTGCCATGGCAACCCAGCAGAGATGGTCATAAAACAAAACAATAGCCCGGCACTCGTCTGGACGTCTGCAAACAACAGATCTCTATCAGAGGGATAATAAAAAGCCAACGAGCACAGCCTGTGTTGCTCCTGCAGCATACAGTATGAACCAACACATCTCATGAACTGCTTTGTTAGATGTTGGGTAGTCAAGCAGACGAACAATGAGTGCAGGAATGAAGAGGAACGGGCTAAAACCACAACATCATGAAAGTAATAACAGACAGACTTCAGCTGACTGTTTCATATGTAGCATTCAAAACAGCGGAGTGTATATACTGTGTACCTTTAACTTTATTTTTAATGTATTATATATAATTGCACTAAAGGATCATATGTAGTGCAAGAACCTCCGTTTTTTTTATATTTTGAGTATTTTCTAACGTTCTGTCCAGTTTACTTATGTTCTATTTTTATTTAAAGCTATAAAAAGCATTCCATCAGGGCTTGTTATAGTAAAGGATGTATATTTTTGTAAATGTTGTACATTTGTTATTTTATTATGCTACATTATCAAGGCAAATAGATGTGGCTTCACCAGACTGCCTTAAAGGTGCTAATATTTCTAGTGCAACTACAGCACTATACTGATATCCTGTGTGGCTTACTTTTTCATTTTTGTTTGAGGTGTTTATTTATATTTGGAAATAAAACAGGAAACATTTATCTGCAAGTCTGATTTGTCTTATTCTAATGATACTCTTAAAGTGAAGTGCTGAATGTGCTGAACTTTTTACTAAAACTGCCATCTTTTTTATATTTAGCCTTTATTCAACCACATGTAAAAGACTTGTTGAGACTAAAAAGGGTCCTGGCAAAGACAGGAAGCAGAACAAACAATGTGGTTGCAGAAAACAAAACATTTGACGATTCAAAACTAAAATAAGGAACCTAAAGAAATAACAATACATTGTTTAACATTACAGCCTCAGGTGCCACGTTTCCAACTCATTTATAATCACTTTTGATGTGTCCAATGACACCAGTGAATATATCAACTCAAAAGGCCATATGTAAATTGTCTTAAGCATGTAAATTCAGTATACTACTAAAAAGTATGTAGGTTGTTTTAAAACAAAGTCCTATGAAATAAAGGAGATGCATCAAATAACCGGCATAATTTCTTTAAAAACCCTGAAAACTGTAAAGCTCCTATTAATCAATTAACTTCTCAAAATGCATATCTCAGTCATGACATGCACTGTTTTTCAAAATTGAATCAAAATCTAATTGGTTTAGAGTTTGTGCCATCTGCTGGAGAAAAATCTGCATGATTCTTCACAGGATCCAGATCTCCTATGAATGCCTGTCAGTAATGGTTAAGCACATTCTTAAAGATATGAATTAACATCACAAACGTAAACTATAAGTTTGAGTCTACACTGAAAATCAGGTATTGTAAATAACTTGAAAGCTGCAGCTCACTCAGCTGACAGTCCAGGTCCTTATATGGGCTTACGCTGCCCTCTAGTGTTTGAAAAATGATTCGTCTTCAGGTCTGAAATAAAAGACACAGCACACATCTCAGAGAATCTGTTTACTGTAGTTAAACTGAAAGATAGATATCTCATAGAGCAACACATATGATAAATACTGTACAGTCATTAATCAATTCACAAGTTAAAAAACTGGTACTGGCACAGAATATATATAGTCCCCCATAATGAATTATACGTTTTTAAGGGTGTTTTGTTTGTTGTCATTTTGGAAAACATTACTATCATTGTCATCATCCTATTCTGTAAAATATGTCCAAGATTGTAATATTTAACAGTTTTTGGAGACGTGTCTGCTGAATGAATGGAATGGAAACAAACCATCCCAGATTCTTAAAGTTAATCCGTTTATCATGTGTCCATCGAACATCTCGACTCCGTACATGAGTAAACCTGGCTCTAATCTCCCTTCAGAATGCACGTACTGAAACCTTATTTACAAATGTCTAAATCTTTCTTTTTGATGAAAACAAGTCACGTCTCGCCTTTGGTCGTTTCATTCAACCCAGATTCCAAAAAAAGTTGGGATAAATGTTTATGTCTAAAAAAAAACAATTTGCTCATTCCTTTTGATAAATAGTTTATGAAAACTGCACAAACACAATATATTTTATGTTCAGTCTGATAAATGTTTTGTAATTATACACTCAATTCTGAATTTAATCATTCCGTTTGTATTTACAATTTACACTGCGTCCCAACTTTTATTTGTTATATTTAATATGAATACTTTCAGACGTTAAAGATCAGAATATCAGCTGAATTAACATTTATAAAACAAAACTATTTCCATGTCCATTCAATGGAGAGGTCAATAAAATAGTGCAACTAGGTAATGCAAACATGTAACAACACATCAAACATTTGACAACTTCCTCACAGGACTGCGGTCTCACACGGCTCATATCAGGTGTTCATGGAAGAATGTTTCATTTTCAGCCTGACGTATTTCGAGGCAGAGGCATCAAGAATCAGACGGGGCGGTGTAATCCAATTTCTTCACACCGTCTGTCGCCTCCTTCTTGACGTATTTACGCAGGTATCGAATGGCTGACAGAGCACTTACATTCGCCAGCAGAACTGTGTGAGAAAACATTTAAAAGTGAGTCATCATGTTACTCACAAGACTGTAACCAAACATCCAATTGTCTATTCATACATACAACATTCACTTTTTCTTGAGGTTTTTTCTTATTTTAGTTAACTTAAGTGTTACTGGAAGCAGGGGTGGAATATTTCCATAAGAGCATAAACAACAGTCTTAAAATACTGCATTACAAGAACAAGTCCTGAATTTAAAAGAAGTACTGTGCAAAGTGTACTAAGAGTGTCAAAAGTAAAAGTACTCATCAAGCAGAATGGTTCCTTCCAAAGTTGTTACATTATTAAATAATAAATCAAATGAATGTATGTAAGAACAGAAAGGTTAACTTGTCACTGTGTAGCCAACCAATAGCCAAAAAAAGAGTACAAGATATCCCTCTGAAATGTTGGGGAGTAAAAGTCTAAAATAATATAAATTAAAAGTTAAGTACAAAGTATTGTCTAAAATCAAAATTGTAGAGTACTTGAGTAAATGTACTTAGTTACATTCCACCACTGTCTGAGGCATATTTTTTCGTGCTTAAAAAGCTGAAATCAACTGATTTTATATGAAATTAAAAGTATATCACAATGAATATAAAGTGACTGAATCAGCAAGAATTCTGTAATTTCAGTGTAAAATCAACCTTTGCAAGTTTTTTGTTATATTTAAGTGCATTATTGCGACACATTAAAACACATACCAGCCTTCCAGGTATCTCCAACTTGTGGGTTTGCAGTCTTAAGCACCCATGAAGCAAACGCAATACAAACCAGACACATGTCTGACTGTCTGAGAGGCAGGAAGGAGGCATCCAACCCTGCAACCAAAGGGACAGAGTATTACGCAAAACATTTTAAATCATTAAATGTTCCACATGAAATAGCAATAACCATCCACAGTCCAGTGAGAGGTCAGTGGTATTATAGTTGGCACAAACACACCAACAGCTGAGCACAAGCCCTCAGTAATATGTTGGGACTTCCTGTTCTGTCACACAGTGGCCTGGTCAAATCCCAGCTCACGTACAGATTACTGTTTAGCAAACGGAGAAGGCTGCGTGTCGCTACTGATACTTGAAATGATGACTTGAGTGGCCTTATAGATAATCCTCACGGCCAACTGCTGAACATAAGCGCTATATTAGTAGTTATTATCTTAATCACAGCGAGGTATTTTCATATACATTAAGTATCCTCAAGTCTTCCTTCACAGCCAAACATAAACTCCAGAGCTCCACTGGAGCTTAGAGAGGGCACTCATTGAGTAAAGTCAAGTTATCACGTACAACCACTCCTCTGGGTTTCACTACGTGACTGCAGTCCTGTCAGTGTCCTCTGACAGCTGAGGTAAGAGAGTCCATCCCGACAGACGCTGCCAGGCCTGTAACAGCTGACTGAGTGGATGACATATCGTACATCACAGTCCATGTGTGAGGAAAACAAAGAGAGCTTAACAGAAAGTGGTTTAATACAAAATCTGCAGTATTCGCTGGAAAACATCTGACTTTCTTTCACGTTTCACCTCTCTCAAATCTGACCATCTTTGTAAAATCAGATGCTTTTGGGTTTGCCTCATCTCTCAGAGTGCGTACTGGGACAGGCTTCATGAGGATCAGTGTGTATAAAGAATGCATGAATGCAGCAGCTCAACTTCTCATTAAGAAAACCTGCAAAAAGCATTGCACTGCTATAAAAAATGTTTGGCTCACAATGGACAGTTCAAATGCATACAGCTAAACCAGAGATACCATATATTCAATTTCACAGACTCTTGTCAACACCTGACATTACCCATAATGCCACTCAACTGCAGACTGTTCAGTCAGAGTTGTAGATGTATTATGCTAGTTGCAGCTAATGTAGCCTCAAACAAAGATGAGGAGTGGCCTGTAAACTTCTGGTAAGATTTTATAGATCTTTTTTTTTTTTTTTTTACCATCAAAACATTTACAAGACAACACTCAGCTCCCTCTTGAGCCTGAAAAGACTTCTTACAAGCAGCAGTGATTGTCTCTTCACTTCAACCTTGATTCAAGGAAGCTTCTTCAATAAAACCATGACAAACTTCCAAGAATGTCTCAAATGTCTGTCAAACTGAAACGTCTCAATTTTAACTGATGTAATTTGCTCTAAATGTGTGTGTGTTTTATGGTGCAAACAATGCTTCGTGATGAACAATAAAGGTTTTCTGAACTGATCAAAATATGAGTCACCAAACCACTCAAAATTGATGCTGCATGAAGATATTTCTATTCTAACTGCACTGAAGGACTTATTTCAATGACTTACTTGGATTTGAAACCACCGTCTGCAGGTCCTCGTATCTGAAAGGCTGCTGAGCTAGTTGTGTGTCGATCCTGTCCTGCAGGTTGTAGAGAAGTGGATCAGGAAACATCACGTCTTGATTTCCCAGAGCATTTATCGAATGAACTGTCCTTCCAGTGGATCTGCCACTTTGCCTCTCCAGTCCATGAGATAGATGGTTTGAGAGAACCTGCTTCTGTGCCATAGATCCAGTCAAACTAAGATTTCTGAAGGAGAAAGTGTTTTTCCAAAAGAAATTCTGTCTGAGGTCGCCATCTGTGAAGAAATTCTCATATACATCTTTAGAAAGCTGAGATGCGCTTGATGTACGGGTGAATCTGGTGACCACCCTCACAGGGCCGCGACTATCCTCTTCATCAGATTCTGCAGAAGAATCATCAGAAGAAGAGGATGCAAAGAAGTGATCATAAGCCTCAGGGAACTGTAGACTTCTGTTAGCTGAGCGAGAGCAGGAAAAGATAGGAACCGTCTCGTCGTTGGTCTTATCTTCTGCAGCGATGAGAGGGTAGAAGAAGCTTTCAGTATCAAACTCTGAGAAGAAGTGATGATACGTTTCAGGGACAGAATTTCCCTCAGTGTCAAAGGTGTTTATGTTATCTGTGGCTGATTGGCTGGGAGCTGATTGCTTTGTACCCAACAGATACTGAAATATGTCTGTGAGAGAGATTCTGTAGCTGTCTTTTGACAGTGAAGTGTCCACGTCTTTGTCTTGCTGAGGCATGTGTCCTTCGGTGAAATACTCTGCTTTCTGTAATTCTCCTTCATCTAAGGTTTGTAAAGTTTGGCCTTTCCTTGTGTAGCTGAAAGACTCCAGGGCAGGTAGATTGTGCACGCTTACGTTTTTAGAAATCTTTTTGAGGCACGTTTGAGCACCAACAGGGAGGACCGGTTGAGAAATATCCCTAACAGATGTCAACATCATATTCTCAGGGTAAATATCAGCTCCTAGACTCTCCCACATAACACCTGTTGATGATAAAGAATCGACTAATGCAACAGAACCTGAACTTGATTTTGCAGAGTTAGGATCGCTGCATGTGTCTTCATCAGTATGTTCCGGCTTAGACTCATCCAGCTGCGTAAAAATCCCTGAATCCGTCATAGCTAACATGTCAGCCTCCTCAATTTCCGGTAAAGGTGTCAGGGTGCTGGCTGGAGCCGCTTTGCTTATCATTCGTAAACCCAGAATATCGTTTATTGTCAGCTTCTCCATCTCACTCCAGAAAGATGACATAGCAAACACGGACGGCTTTGAATCCAGAGACTTTGCAGGTTCATGTTCTGCTTTGGATACTGCTGTGATGTCTCCTGCTTTGACCCTGAAATCACACTTTAAATCTTCTTTCACATGTTTTGACAGTAAGTCAGTTCCACTGACTGATAAATAAGAACTTTCTAAAATGTCTGTGATGTTTTCATTTGACAGAGAGATGACGGACTCTGTGTCCAGAGTGCAGCGGGATGATACTGAGGTTATATCTGAAGGGCTTGTTAGTAACTCTTCAGACATTGAGGATTCAGTTTCTCTCCTACTTTTGCCCATTTGATCAATTTCACCAGATAGAAAGGGAGAGAGTGCCACATCAGTTCTCTCATCTGTCGTGCTTTTCTCTGACAAAACATCAACTTCTGGTAATGTATGAAGCACCAGAGGATGCTCTGTTTGCTGTGCTGTAGCATTTATATCTGAACAGGAGGGGCAGTGTTTATCAGGTAGTGCATTGCTGGTATCTACTGTTAAGTTAGCACAGCCCACTTGACCTGAAATCTCCTCCAAGGCTCTAGCATCGCATTGCTTGGGTTGTGTGTTGTGTGCGTTAGGACTGCTTGCAGACAGAGGAAAGTGAGTCTCGTCCAGAGTAGATCTATATCGGTCTATGTCTTGACAGTCAATTTCCAGCTGTTGTTGGGGCTCAGCCTTTCTTTGACACACTGTGTGGTTGTCTGTGCCAGAATTTCCAGTCTCTACAGCCAGGACTGACTTAGCAGCAGATAGTTTGTCATGTTGGCTGACTTCCACTGCAGGATCATTTGACTCTGCACTTGGTAATATATCCACTGATTTGACCTCTGCTGTAGAAAACCCAGGATTTGGTTCATTATTACAAGTGAGAGAATGATTTACTTTGTCACACTGCTGGTGACTCCCTGTATGGGTAACCTTTTCTTCAGAGTTTGCCATTTCCATGACCAGGTCTATTTTACCAGTTGCACTTTCAGTAATTGAAACTGGCAAGTCAGCTGATTCTTCTACATGTAATCTGATGTATGGCTGTAGGTCTGTTGACACGCCGCCACTATTGTTTGGTGCTGACATTACAGCACTGTCATCAGTTAGACTCAGTGGGATTACTGTCCTGTCATGCGTTTGATTATTTTCAGCTGCCTTTCTGATTATGCTCTGTGGTAAATATTGGAATTGACTGTCACATGGAGGACTGTAGTTAGAAAGATCAGTTACTTTAAACTCCTTAGCAGATATTTTCACTGGGAGATTGCTGGCGAATGAATATGCAGTTAAAGAGGACATGATATTTTTTTGTGGTTCCTTTAAACAAGACTCTGAGTCACTCTGCTTCACTAAAACCTGCCTCTCATATCCGTGCACGCTCTCAGCTGGCTCAACACTGAGTCGTCTCTTCTTCCTTCTCTTTCTTTTGATAGAAGCAGATGGAGACGATTCTTGGCTCACTGTTTTGTTCGGGGATGTTGCCTCTGACTGTATAACATCCGGGATTTGGTCTTCCTTTCTCTTAACATGTGTCACCACTTCTTGATTACCTGATGAATCTGTGCTGCACTTTTTATTAGGAGTCGACTGACCTTTCAACAAAACTTCCTGCTTAACGTCATCCAGAGGTTTGCTCATTTCCACCTTTATCACTTTGTTAGTGTAGGGTGTTGTTTCTGAGCAAACAACCCCCTCCGGTGCGTCATGAGACGGATTCAGCTGCACTGTGGTTTCTGTGCAGGTTTCCTCTCTGATGAATAACCTCGTTTCAGAATAAGCTGGTTTGTTAGTCTTGAGCACTAGGTTACTGGCTGCAGGTTCAGGGGAAATGCTGGAACCCGGCACGTCTTTTTTCATTGTGTTTATGTTGCTGATGGTGTCGACAGGCTCTGTGGTCTCTTTGCCAACTGCTGTTTCACCGCTGGCAGGCAGAGAGTTTAACTTGGGGATGTTTTTTGGCAGAGAACTGCTGCTGGCTTGTTGCCCATCACTACACTGCCCCCTCTCCTGTATTGCCTCTCTGTTTTTTCCATCTCTCAATTGGCTTGGCTCAGCAAGCCTCTCAGCCTCTGTAAGATTTTTCAGCCTTTCAAAGAATATATTGACAGACTGCAGGTGTATGTCCTCCTCACTGCCTGAGAGCACGCTCTCCATTCCACCGACGGCGTGTTTGCTGAGGTAATGCTCCACAGGAGAGTCCTCACAGTGTGGGGGCCCGTCGATCGGGCAGTCGGCCTCTGAAAAGCCTGCTGTTAGGTCGACTTTCTGAACTCTCTTAGCAAGAATGGACCCTGTGTCATCAATGTCACTCATCCCAGAGTCATCCATGCCTGCTAATGAAGGAGGAGGCAGGTTACACTCCTCGCACTCCGCAAAGAAGCAATCCCAGTCACGGTCACTGATCTCCACACTGTATTCAAGTTCCTCCATTTTTGACAATATAACCTGCAAAAATCAATAAAAAAAAAGCTATATTTAAAAAATAATCACAGGCAAAGACTGGAAAAGTATTTTTAGAATTAAAGCCAAAGAAACCATGAGGCGAGCATGAATACCAACAACATGATTCCACAAAATAACAAAATCAACAGACTGATAAAGTCATTCATGCTAAAAAAAAAGCAAACATTCTGATTTAAATTATATACAATTTTCCATCTGTAAATGATAAATAATTTACAACTTGTTATATTGTTTCTACATCTACATCATTACCATATTAAGTATAGCCAACACGTGTATTAATTTTCTCAGTACTTCTAGGTGACTGAATATGTAAGTGTACATCCATGCAGGTTTCCTACCTGTCCTGCTCCAGCAGCCACCCCGATCTCCAGGAGGTGAAGGTCTAGGAAGTCTGGAGTCTCAGCAGCACCATGTTGCGTGTCCTCTGGCGGGCCCCGTGATTTGATAAATATAGAGTGGTGCTTCTGATCACGTAATAGACACAACGTTCTTACAGCAGCCATCTCCAACAGAGGCATAACGTTTCAGGACTTTAAATAGACTCGCCACGAGCAAACTGCCTAACTGGATACACAGTATTTAAGATGTTACTATTGTTTGATTTGGCACATATATCTGAAATGTGTGATCTGGTCTTGGTGGTATTTAGGTTTGGTTTAAAGTTTTTTTTTTTTATTCCATTCTTGAGATAATGATAGAGAGACATAGATTGTTTCTAAATAACGGACACAGTTATACATTGGTTTTGAAGCCTTGAGTTTGGCAAACTGGTCGTTTACGGCCGTCGGTGTATTGCTTTTTTTCCAAACAGTGCATGCGCTGAATGGTTAAGGAGTTGGAATAACGCTATACCATCAGCTAATGTTGGAGGTAGTAACTAGCACAGGGCAGTTGTTATTCAAAATGAACTCCTTAGAGTTTCTTTTAGGCCGAAAGCGGAACAAGAACATTTTTAAGTAGACAAAATGTTACAGACTCCTAAAGGGTAAAGATTCTAAGATGAAAACACAGTGCACTATGGTTGTGACTTGACAATCATAAAGTTGGCTTGACCAAAAAACGCACAATGATTTACCATCAATTTTACTCTGAATGATCCCATAATTTACAAGCTGAACATCATGCTAAATTGAAGAAGACTTGAAGTGAGTTATTGATACCATAAAGTCATGAGGAAAATGTTTACTGATGTAACAAAACAAGTGAGAGTTAGGGTCATTTTCTCATAGACCTCTATACAATCAGACTGCTTTTAGTAACTACAGGACCCCCCCCCTCTCTCCGCTGGCCATTAGAAAGAATGCAGGTTTTAGGCACTTCTGCATTGACTTCATACAAAGAGGCAAATGAGCAAAGAGCTCAAAACTAGAAGTACCTCTAGCAGCATCCAACAGTCCGGCCATCCGCAGATATGGGGGTCATGTGAAGTGTGTGTCAGCCAGCCGATCCCTCACAGCGTGATGTCATGGGGCAACTGTGGAATATTTCCAGACGCTCCGGGAGATCCAGGAAGATGAGACCGGAGCGGCATCATGTGGGACTCGCATGACTGAAACCAAAAAGACAGAAAAACAGATCAATCATGCTAACTTCATTAAAAAAACAAACTACTTTCATAATGAATTTATATGTTGTATTTTTGACTTTGTCCCCTTAATCCCCTTTCAAATGTGTTTTTCTTATTGTCACTTCCCTTTGAGTTTGGAGCGTCACTGTGAAGAAAGATATATGGAGTTTGACACTGAAGGCTGCTTTCACATTCACCAGCTGAAGGGGGAAAGTTCTTTGTGCTCATCTCAAATTTCCAACATGACTCTTTAAGAGTTTAAGGATTGTATGACATCACAACTAGTTCATAGTAATCTAGTCTGCAGCTGTAAATATTAGAGTGTCACTAACAAAGCTTTCTTCCACAACATTAAGGCAGAGAATCTGTAAATGTGATGAATGAAAGAGATAAATAAAATTTAATTTAATTAAAAAATAATTATTTTAATTAAAGAGAATAAAAAGACTAAGCATGCTCTGCCAGAGGATACACACCTCTCAAATGTTTGATGTTTTTTTTTTTAATAACTTGGCAACAGCAACGTTTTCTTCTTTTTTTTATAACCGGTTTATGAGGTGTTGATGATTGATTTACAAGCCAAGCTATCAGTTTAGCTTCTAAAACCTTTATAAAATATGCATTGTTAGAAAGCATCAATCATAAATCTAATAATCAACAGACTTTGTCAAGATCTGTCCTTTGATCAAAACCTCTGTCCAAATGTCATGCTTTTTTGATGTATGAACTTCTGTTGAATTGTTTCATGTTTTTTTTTAACTGAGCATTATTGCTAAAGTTTTAAGTGAAGTTTTTTTCCTCTCCTGCATTTGCGTTGCATTTGGTTATTTACATTTTCAATGGACCAATGGTCCTGATGTGTACATTTACTTTATCATCACCTTTAAATGTAACAAATGGATATTGTGGCGAGCACTAGGAGGCACTTCAACTTTCAGGTAGCTGAAATCATGGCACAGATGTCAGGCTAAAAAGGCTTATTTCTACTTGGATGTGAAATCTTCCATTAGGGAGGTTGGCTTATCTGAGGAGGGCTTGAGCCTTTGTTTACAGCTATCAGTAAGACTTAGTCAGGACAATGTGATTACGGGACCATCCTTGCTGTCAAAATGTCACTAACAGTAAAAGATACCGAGATAACCTATCAGTCCTGATCTCATTATCAGCTGTTAAACTGTACTTAACAGATGCCTAATGTGCCTTAATTGCAGTTGAATGTGCTGATTGTTGATTATGGGGCATCACTGTTTATGTAGAACAAAAAATGCATCACAGTATATTCTACTGTTTGCTAGCAGTGCTAGCAAACAGTAGAATATACTGACAATTATATACAAACAGACAATTAACTTTAAGGTGAATTTGGGTTTTTTTTCACAATAAAAGTCTCAGTTGTGGGTCAAGTAAAGCTATAAATATCACAGAATGTAAATGTTTTTAGTTTTTTGCATTTGTAAGGAGACACATCACCCAGATTTGCCTTCACATTGTCACTCTACCTTCAGAATTTGCACCTCACACTTTCACAGGCTCTAACTACAGCCTTTATTTGCCTAATTTTCATCACTATAGATATTTATGAGAAAACAGACCCTCTAATTAGCCAAACCACAGCCTGGGCTGTGTGCCCAAGAGGGCCCTCTCAATTCATCAGCTGTGATAAAGGGAGACAAGCCAGGGCCTGTGTGGCTACTGCACCTGGGGCAGCGGGCCGTTTTGACACGGGTGGGATTCTGTTTCCATCAACAGGATTAGGCTCTTATGAGTCAGTTCTTGGAGTTAAGATCGGAATCTGTTTGGGCTGTTTCACAGCAGCTAAAGCGACAGAATTTCACCCTAATTGTTTACCATGTCAGCCCCGGCAATTCAGCGTCAATTAAACAAAGCCCAGTAAACAGACGCATTCAGCACCAGCTCAGTGACATGATGTTTAAACAGAGGGGAGTTTGTTTGGTCCTGTTACCAAGCGTCCTTGATTGGTGGCATTTTATGTCTCAAACAGGGGTGCAAAGTCTTAATTATAGCAAAGTAAAGGGTAGAACAACAACAGAAAACAGTAGACAAAGATTCCCATTTTGGAGCTTTGGGGAGTGTTTAGAAAGCGTACAGGCTGTTCAGCAATTTACAAATGCCACACAGGTTGATGTTGGCTCCTTACAGGAGGGCTTAGCTGCTGTTAGAAAAGTGTTAAACAATGTGAAACAATGAGAGGAAGGAAGTTGTATTAGACCACAACAAAGTATACCAAAAAATCACTAATGATTACAAACTGGACTGAGTGTAAAAATATAATCACTACAGTTATTGTTTGAGAAGAAGACACGGCTTCTGTCATTGTCCTAAAGTGTTGCATTATCAGGGAAAATTATGTTATAACCTGTATTTCCACATTAACTTAATTCGCCTCCTTTGAACATGATTAATTAGTTGGTGCACATGTTTATTATTACATTAACCTCTTCTATCAAATGCCATGAGATTATTATTATTAAGTTTTTGTCCCTTGCGTTTATTTCCTGTTCATACTGAACCTTACACATTTGTTCTTAAAGTGCAGTTATCAGATATAATAACAGTCACCTAATGATTTGCAATGGGATTATGAGGTGGGTGATCAATGACCTCACCTTGGTGATTATAAGACAAATACTAAAACCCAGAGGATCAGTTTTGTCGTGATCCTAAAGGCCATAGTTTAATCAAATCTGTTTTAAAATTCAGTTTTTATTTCTGTTTGTTTTAAAGTATTATGTTATTGATTACATTGTTTTTATTTATCACTATATTTGTGTCTGACTTTGTTGTTTGTTAATAACTGTACAGCACTTTGGTCAACTGAGGATGTTTTTAAATGTGCTCTATAAATAAACTTTGACTTGACTTTAATCAAATCTGCATCAGTGTCAGAAATGCAACAAGGAGGCTAGAAATTGATTCGTTGATGAGAGAAAACAATTTCAAATTAATTAATTAAAAATACAAACATTTGCTTTCTTCCTGTTTTTCAAAAGTGACAAAGTTTCATACGTGATAATAAATTGAAAGTCTTTACATTTTTGGTCTGTTGGCCAGTAAAACACGTAATTTGAAAACCATTTTTGACAAAATAATTAATCAATAAAATAACGGGCAGATAAATCGAAAGTTGAAAATAGTTGCAGTTGCAACCCTAAACATGATAGTTAATGCATATAAAGCCTTTATGAATTAAAGTTCGTTTATAAAGATGCAAAAACGCATTTTCCATCCACAGCCTTGCTAACTTCTGCACGAGTAAAAGTTTTCCTAAATGGTAAAATCTGCTGCAAAAATACCGGGAAGTAGTCTGGTCCCACATTTAAAATGGACGCACCTGTGTCCCGTTGATTTATCCTCACCTCGGCGCCTGCAGGCACTCAGGAGGATTATGAGTCCTGACAATAGCGAGATTTGATCAGGCGCACTAACAAAACGTTATTGTCTTCACCTCAAATGTCTCCGACAACACAGCAGTATCAGTGCTCGAAATGTTTGGGGGTCATGTCAAAATCCTCCGAGTCGTCTTTGCAGAATTTAGACTGCACCTCAGGCTACTGTACCGAGACCTGAAGTCAGCGAGGAACACAGGCGGGTTCATCTTACCTGAGCAGGCCTCGAACCAACTGCATGGCTGTTTAAAACTGTCATTTTATTACAATGTTGCATTGCATTTGACATAAACAGTACACGAAAAAGACAAAATATGTGCGTAGAGTCGCTACTGTCTGGAAAAATAGCATTTAAATAAGTGAACTTACGGAGTTTTCAGTGTGTGTGGACCACGGTGACTTCGGTGCATCAGGAGTGCAGTGTTTCATATCAACCACAGGATGGCGACCACCGCCAACCAAACTCAGCTCCACTGGTGTCGTTTAAGGATATTTGAGCTGAAGTCCTGATGAGATGATTCCGGTCATTCGCTAATGAGGAGGCAGAGGGAGAAAAAGTAATACGATATTTACCTGAGTAGAAGAAGCAAAATTACAAAACTCAGCTATTAGCATAAAAATACACTTCATGTGCTTGTGCCCAATGGACCATTTCAGGCTCAATTACTGTGTATCTTTGTATCATAACTGTCGATTCATTCATGTGTTGGTCACATACTGAAGCTAGTTCAGGCTGTTGTATTGTAATTGTATCTATTTTTTTTGTAAACGCCTATTACTAGTTTAAGATAGATAAAATATCTTTATGATCTTTTAGGCTATATTGTGTATTAATCTGAATCTGCAAAGTAACGAAGGTAATCAAATTGAGTAAAAATAACGACGACATTTACCTCTGAACTGTAGCAGAGTAAGATTATAGAATTAAAATGTAGTAATGTCATCGGTGTCAAAATCAAAACACTCAGTAATATTTCTGGACAATTTAATTGTTATTTTACAGCTTTTGTTTCTGCTCCAGTTCAGTCTCAATGACACATAAATGTCATTTATGTGTTTTCATGGCAGACATATAAAATCATAATAACATATCAGATGACATATTCTATAACAATCTAGTCTTAGTTTCTAACATAATGTATCTTTTTGACTCTGCATATGTTTAATAGTTAGTTTAATAGTTTTTCAATAGGAAGCTTACTTTGCTTGCTGAAAGGCATATTCAAACTTGCACAAACTGTTCTTTCTTTAGTCATCTTTTGATACATTCACAGATGATATTGGCTCATTGGTTCCATCTCCACTGCTTCCTTCCAACCCCACTTAACACATACAACCACATCCGTACACACGAGCTGGTGTCAAGGTATTTTTAGACCTCCACATACAGGGTCGAATTCTTCTTTCAGTTTCCGACCTTAAGGCAGTCTGAGTCTTTGCACATAAAACAATTCAGCTCATTTTCACCCCTCCATCCCTTGAAGAGAAACAGCTGAAGTGATTGTAAAGCGTGCCGGCTGAGACCTACACATTAGCGAAGCTGAACAGTGCACAATAAAGGCAGCAGACGCGTGACATCCGCCATGTGCCTGAGGTGTAGGGTGGCCCTGGCTGACTCTGGTCTGCCTGTCTGTCCTGGACCACATGCAGCCCTGCAGGCCTCATCAGCTGAGTTAATTAGTGAAAGACAGCCGACTCCATTCACTTCATCTGCTTTGAACAACAGCTATTGATATAAATATCTACTAGACTGCGCAGATACATTGAATCAAAGTTAAGACAAACATACCCTGGCTCTTATCAGCTGTTCATTTTCCTTCCTTTTCCTCTGACCTCTTCATGAGCATAACGTTTCCTGCATTATCAATTATTTTGTTAATCAAAACACATTTCTTGAATGTGATCATTCCCAAAATCTCTGACATCTGCACCAGTGCCATAAACTTTTCATTTCAGATGAATGAAAGAATTCCACTACTTTCCAGGAGGCCCTCATCTTGCAAAACAAAGACTAAATAATAATCTTCCAAAAAAACATTTTGAAGACCTGGACATTTTCATGTGTCTCATCATGTTCAGTATTTTTCTTTTTATCCCATCTTCTGATCATTAGACTAACTTGTTTCTATGTTATTCTTTTTCTACAACAACCAAATTTTCCAGAGTTTGTAAACATGTCATCTAATCTAAAACAAAAGTTTCGTTATAGCTTCCAGCCTCCAAGTGAGTCTGTCTGTCTGTTTTCAAGGCTACCATTGGCTCATTTCCAGTTTATGTCATTGAGGTATTGAATTAAAAGTTTTGATTTCTTTCATCTTGGCAGGTTTGTGTCCACTTTCCTTGGAGACCAAATAAACCCTTCTTCCTTGTCTCCGTCTCTGCTTTCTGCAGACGGACTCCTGAAAAGCTGTTTACTCTGGGTTAACCATACGGCGAGGCATGTGAGAAATCATTCTTCTCTCTGCGGACTTGGTGGGTTAATAAGTTATCTGAGGACAAAGAGCTGACAAGCCCACCACCACAAACCGAGCGATGGCCTTCCTTCCTTTGGCCCGGGTCACCGGGGGTTATCAGTGACAGGGGAACAATAGGAAGTGGTAGGACCAATCACGTCGTAGCACTGTCACTCAGCTCCTGCATGCCACCAAACAACTGTGCAGAGTGCTGCTGCATGAGAAACAGAGCAGTCCGTCCATCACGTGACACACTCAGGCTCCTGTGCTGTCACCACCTTAGCCAGCGTGTCACATAGCATGAAACAGCCCTTTGACCTCTCATTTATTACTACTGCTCACTGTCTGAGGCTGACAACAGCTATGGCCCGGTGTGACCTGTGCAGAGCGACAACACCACAAACAGACGTTATAAACTACTGGCAGTGATAGCAGAATTATGGCTTGCAAACATTTCCAGAGTTATTGCACAAGTCAAGAAGGTACAAACACTGAATAAAAAGCAAAGTACCTGCTATCTCAATTTATTTTCATGTTTGACAGTGTGGATCATGATTATCAAAACTTACAGTAGTTTTACAGTTTATGTGCAAACAGCAGCAGTGACTACAGGAAGTAAATTCAGTTCAGTATATGTACTTGAGCATAAATGTGAGACACTAGTATTCTCCTTTAATGTTTCCATTCCACTGCTGTACTTGGTTGTTGATTGATGTTTTATATTCAAACATATGAGCGGCTGATATACAATTAATTGTTCCCGCTAACAACTCACCATTATTAAAGTAAAGTATAGCTTCACGTAATCAAATGACTATGTATATTGAGAAAGGGGTTGATTATAGTGACAGAACTACAGAAAATCATCACTTAGACTCACAGTTCCCCTCAGTAGGAACATTTTTGTCTTTGAGGTTTTTATTTTGGTTATTGGGCACTCAGTGTTAATGTTTTGGTTCAGTCCCATGACTCTCATAGCAGCAGGCCGCTGTTTTCAGCTAAAAATCTCTATTAAAACTGGCAAGTCCTCTAAACCATACAACCACATCGGTAATTTGTTCCTACCCTAAAAGTGTAGTGTTTTCCAAAATTAGCAGCCCTACCGGTAGCAGGAGATTAACACATCCTCATACATAAACTTAATAAATGCAACATCAAACTGTGCAAATGTTGTGAAACTATCACACTTTAGTTAGGGTTAAGCAACAAAACTGCTTGCTCAGTCCTAAAATAACTACTACCAGACATGCGGTAGTTACTGTAATTAAGTGGGTGACTGAAAACATGACGGAGCTAAGAATGGAAGTTAAATTAATTACATAACATGAATTAAAGTAACTTAACGCTCATATTCTTCAAAAACCAGCAATCTCCTTTTAGTGTAAAGTTTCAGATTGAATGTATGAATGTTAGAGGTAAGCTGGGGAACACTGTAGAGAATTAAGGAAGTATAACAAGTGTTTAATCTGAAAAGATTAAGTGCGTTAGCCGTGCTGTGACAATTAGCTGCCAGAGAAGCACACTGTGATGAAGGTACTCTATCTGTCCATGTTTATATTCTCTGGATTTAAAAGGATTTTAATGTTCATGCTCATGAGTGACACCTCACCTCTTGTAAAAGTGTTATCTTTAGATTTGGGCTGTAACACGATCATGAAGTCAGTTTTAAGGGTGTCTCCTCACCAGTAAGGAAAAGGCGTACTGCATAGGTTGCAACCTTGTCAAAACCAGCCTGTAAATCACAGCAGGAGCCCTGCAGTGCACACCCTGAGGCCTGGAGTCTGCACACAACAAGTCTGAGTCAAATGCCTGTGCTGTGCCCCGGCTGCCCTCTGGATCTGAGTCAGCCGGCTGGTGAAAGTGGGTGTTTTGCTGCTGAGGGCATGGGCAGCCCCCCTGAGTGACCTCAGCCTGAGGCTCCAGGCAGCCTCGTCACTGGGCAGACTGACTGAAAGACGCAGCCCCTCCACGACCTATTTGTGGTTTAACAGCCACATTTTCAGCCTCCAAATCTGCAGCTTGTTTTCTTCCTGTTGATGTGGATCACCCACCGTGTGAAAACGACTCTCCCCTGAAACCACTCAATGCACAAGGTTATCAATGGCTGACAACAGAGCCTCGACAGTGAGGTAAACTGTAGAGCCATACCTCCCTGGTTTGTTTAACCACAGCTGGTTGTTTGTGGCCTGACATTTGTTAATGGTGCGTCGCTTCAAGGCTGAATGACACATTCTTGCGCTGACACTTCAGATGTTTTTAACTCTTTTTCCATTGAGGTCCAGAAGACTGTGGATCAAGTAGGACTGAAAGGCAGCTAAATTAACACAACCAGTCAGTCAATGCTGGCCTTTGCCGCCTGAGAGTGTGCAAGAATTTGCATTGAGGCTGCACCATTCACGTTACAATACTGCAGGTCCCTGACAAGTGCTCCAGTGCTCGTCTGGGTCTCAGGGAGAGCAGCTCTCCAAGGAAAGAGACTCTTCACTTGTATGATGCCAGAGGCCAAACGGAGAGCTTAGGTAACAAGAGGCAAGCCCAATCTTATTTGCTTGGTAGTTGCCATAACAGAAAGGGTAATAAGTAGTATTGGCTGATGTGTTCCCGCTGCTTAAAGAGGCACAACAAAAGCAAACGGTCAGAGGTCAGCACTACCAATGCTGTCAGCTCCTACAACCTCTCAGAGCTGCAGCCCTTTCACACTGCAGAATAATCAAGGCTGACTGTTGAGACTGTATGCCACAATGGTAAAATGTGTGTATTCATGCTCATGTTTTCTTAAAATGTCTATTTTGTGAAGAACGTTGTTACATGCAATAGATTAACTTGTATGACATGCGTGACTGAAAAGGCTTTACATGGCATTTCATAAAATGCATCATATTGTAGAGTATCATATCAAACACACATAAGTAGAAAACATGCTGCAGATCATACACACGTCATACTTTGCACTGCATCATTACAGACCAGGTTTGAAACCCAGGACTTTGAGAAAATAAAGCTAATCACTGACCCAAATGAAGTTAAACATTAAATATCTGAGTAGTGAGGCTTCTCCTGTCATCAGTGATTTCCTTTAAGGCTGAAGAAGAGCCAGGAGGAAAAACACCTGCCAGCTTCAGGCCAGGCTGCTGGTTATGATGATGTCATTACTCAGTAAGGGTTCACTGCAAGTTCTCACCTAATCTTGTAGGAAACCGCAGTGGACTGTAACGGTGTTGTAATACTGGCCGACGCCTATGCACCTGGGTAAAAAATTCTGGTCTGCACTTCTTCAGCAATCTGAAATCTTACATTTAGTCCCAGTCAGACCAACACAAAAACCTTTTGTTACAAAATCATGGTCCTTTTTCGCTTTGTTATTTCATCATGGAAGTTACATTAACATAAAATCAGATATACCATGTGGTGTATTGTTTCCCCACAAACACAGTTCTGCTTTGAATGTCTCCTACACTGTGTTTCTAAGAATAATTACACTGGAAAAACCCACAAAGGCTCTCAAGGGTCAAAATGCAAGTTTTAATGTGTGGCCACTTTTGACTCAGAAAGCCGGGGGTGATGCATAAGTTGGAAGAAAAGGGCCAACAAAGACCATATACTTGAGCAACTCTGTGCACTTCACAATTTTAATCAAAGTGCACCAAACATGGCATGCTGGGAGAGAGCCTACCCCCACTGTAGCCTGGGAAAATGCCAGCTTGTCTTGTGAACTACCAAACAATCACTCCTTCCCCTCCTCTCCTCTCTCGGAGCTCCCACTGTGTTGTAATATAACCTTAGAAGGGGGTACCAGGGCTGTGAGAGGTTAGTGCTGTCAGTGGGTACATTATAGTCGAAGCTGCTGGACTGCCACACGATATTACTAAATACTAGCTGTCGCTTTGAGGTTGCTGAGGTGAAATGCTCGGTTTTGGCAGGTGGGGAGCCGGGTGGGGCTCGGGCTTTCACAGTAGGTTTTGGTTGATTAAAAGTGTTTCAGCACAGTGGTGACCGGTGGTACCCAACTGCTTGGCATGAGGAAACTAACAGCATCGTATATTACAATGATCAGTTGGGGCTTGTGAGCGTTCCCACAACAATCAGAACATGAGACGGAGAGCATGTGGAGACGGAGATTTAAAGGGGTGAGGTCTTTTTAATATCGTCCCGCTGTAAGGATTGAGTCAGTCTCCGTCAGCTTTCAGCAGATTTATGAGCTCATGGCTTGGAAACTCCAAAGACTCACCTTAAAGTAATGGTTCAGTTAAGACCTTTACATGTTTTACAGCAGCCAGATTATAATCTAAGTAGTCTGACAGTCGGCAGGATATGTGGATGTGTTGTAGATATAAGAAGATGAAGATGCCCCTTTCAGCAGGATGACTTCATTTGTTACTGCCTTTCAAAATGCCTTTTAATCCCTGTTAAAAGCTGAACATTGTTTTCTGATGATGAGGCTGTGGCACTGAAGTAGCAGGGAGTCTGACGATGGGCACTTTTAGAAAAGAAAAGAAACGTAAAATGATCACTTCTGACCCCGATATCATCATAATCTGACAAAGTAACACAAAAAAAGATGGATTGCTACTAGTAGTTTACTTTATAATATAACAGGGGAGATCTGCTGGTAACCTGTTCCATTATAGTGACAGAAGATCTCAAACTGGCTTCACTGAATCCTATTTCATCATCTCAACAGTATCTGGAGCAACACACCTCCATCAACACAGGGCTTTGTGGGATTTTTTCCAAAGCACAGTGGAGTCATGAGTCTGAATACTTGTAATTTTCAGAATGCACCAGACAAACAATTTGAGCTTGACACAAGCAAAGAGCATGAAAGACTGATATATAATCCAGCTATGCTTAAAGTCTTGAGTCCTGTAAGGTAACGGTAGATTAATTTGACACAGTTTGTCTCTTGCAGTAACAACCTACTATTGAAACCTTGCTTTCACTTACCCCCACCACTCAGCTCCCTACTGATTTAACCTCAGGCCAGAATGGCGCTTTTACTCCAGCTGTTTCACCTTCTCTTATATGATTGTCCCCTGTTCCCCTGCTGTGGGCCAACCTGCCATGTAAAGAAACATCTCCGTGGAAAGAAGTGCTCCACAGGTAAGAGCGGCCTGAGGACGAGCCCTCCTGCTGGGCCGCCACACATGCTCACACACTCTGACCTTTCTCTGGTGGAAGCTAGAATCTCTGCTTTACATTACATTCGATTGGCAGATGCTGTTGCCCAAAGCAATTTTCAATATGAGCATTCAAACCATGTATCATACAGAACAGAAAGAGTGTCTCTGTTCAAATTTTTTTGAGATTATTTAGGTACATAGGCACAATATACAAGAAGACAGTAATTTTTTACAGAAAGTAAAATACAACCTGTTGATTGTCATGTTTATGAAAGCCTGTGATGTTCTTAAGATGACCTTAAGTCTTATTATCAGCGCCAAATGACCGAAAGAAGAATCAATGGACGTAAGAGAAATACAGAGTATGTTTTAAGTGTTGTGTTGCTATGAGCTCCGTCTCTCTGAATTCAGCCACGACGTGACACACAGTCGGGTTGGGCGAAGGGACAGAGGCAGGACTCAGATATAGACGGCCACGCACTCAGGCGCGTCCTGCTGCGTCGTGCTTTCAGTCTGGAGCTATTTCAGAGGTTATTGATGTGTCCGCCAACTGGGAGCTTTCTAAACAACTACCCTGCTGCAACAGGTTACAAGTCCAGCTTCCCGCTCATTAGGCTCTAATTGATTGTAATCTGGCCTTTGAGAAGTACTGGCTCGCTATGGGGTTGTTCTGCACATGTGAGCGCCCCCACTGTCCCTTCTACTTGTCCACCTCACTCACCAGCAGGGTCTGGAGTACAGACACAATTGGCCCTCTCAGATGGAATCATTAAAGCGGGTGGGATAGCATGAGTTCTTTCATACATCAGGCCTCTGTGGACCAGCTTGAGACCAGGGACAGTGGCCACTCTGCCTGCCCAGTGGGAGAGCCCCATCCTGGGCAAGCTATTGTTGGCCTCACCCCTCGACTGGCTGCCTGTGGTTCTGGCTGCATTGGCTTGATTTGTATGCCAAGGTCCTGCACTAAAGACAGCCATGCAGGGGAGCTGGGTCAATATTGGTTTTGAGAGCTGGAGGAAAAATGTCAAAATGTTAAATTCTATTGACTTCCCCCCACTGTTATTTGTTTCTGTGGCCAAAGGCCTAGTGGGCCATTAGTGTAAACAGGGCTTTGTTTTAGGGCTCAGCTTCCAGCAGGAGGCTCATGAAACAAAACCCACAGATAGAGGGTCTAGTCTGGCTTAAAAATGACGGAGCTATGGGGCTGAAGAGAGACCTTAAAATGACAAAGACAGAGATACAGAAAAGAAACTGTTTTGATCCCCTCTGACACTGTTGAAGCACGCCTGCCATTTATACCAAAGACTGCTGTCAGTGTTTTTCTGGTGTTTGGAAAGATCTGCATAACTGAGTGCGTGCTTCAGTCTTATTAATACTATTCTTTAGCTACTTGA
Source organism: Serranus cabrilla (assembly GCA_903364295.1). Lineage (NCBI taxonomy): Eukaryota > Metazoa > Chordata > Actinopteri > Perciformes > Serranidae > Serranus > Serranus cabrilla. Next base: position 547,380 of record CAFUXE010000067.1, on the reverse strand, counting down.
TCCAAAGGTAAATATGTAAGGGACAAGTGAGTGGGTCATCATTGCACAAAGAATCCCTTGACAGGGTGATGCAGGTCTTAATCACGCTAAAGAGGTTCATTTTTTTCAATTAACCGGTCTTTAAATGCTGCTTTAGCCCATGCTGTGTTCTGCTCAGTGATTTTAGAGCATCTTCAATTTCTTCGATTTCTCTGTCGTTAATCTCTTTGTGTCTTTTAACCTCTCTTGAGAGTTCAGTCATTGACCATGGATCCAAAGTTTTTTGCTCTTCAAATACAAACAAATTCTTCCATGGTGATTTCAGATGGAGTAAGGGAAAGCAAACTTTTTAAAATTTACCAGACTTCTTTCTACGGACTGATATAATTGATGATGATCAGAAAAGAGTTTATAACAAAGCTGTGTAATAAAAAGAGAATACATAATATGACATGTTGTCACGTCCGAAGGGATATTTACAAGGTTATTTAATGTTTTACCTTATCTCTTCCTGCAAGGATGTCCTATGCTTTTGGTGTCACATGTATGAAATGACTTTTCCACTGTGTCTTTGTTCAGAGGTCCGCTGGGTAAAAGTGAGGAGCAGCTGTTTTACAGCAGTACATCCCTCTTCCTTTTGCCCTCAGCTCTCTCCTGTCTCTTTCAGCCCTCCAGGAATATGGGATTCTTTTTTAAATCACTTCAATTAACATGGAGCCATAAAACGGTTCCTCCTTGAGTGTTTTCACACCCTCGTCCTCTTTGCTTTCTCCTCTGGTCCTCCCTGCTTTCTTTTACCTATTTCCCCCTAACTTTATGAGGTGGCGGGCTTTTGTGCTGCTGCAACAAGTCACTTCCTCCAAGGGCAGACAGGGAGGGAAAATGGAAATACTGAGGAAAAGGCACATAAAGCCTTGAAGGCTTTCACTGAAAACTGTAAAGTGTGTTTTTGACAAATGCTTCAAGCTGAATTTACATCTTTTTGTAAGCTGTATCAACTCACTTGTTTTTTGCATTTATATCTTATTGCCTGGTGTGTTTAGTTCTATGACTGCTAATGTAGTACTTAGCATGCAGTCATACTGGAAACAATATGTGTGTAAAATCACACTTGACTGCAAGGCGACACTTTTGTCTCATTTGGCACCAGAGGACTAACAAAGGTTGTGGGAAGTGTGCAATCCACCTACTTATTGACACCTCTTTCTAAACTGGGCAGTAAAGAAGTCAGACAAAGTTTACTTAGCCCCCCTACTTCTCAAGCAAATAACAGTTTCATTGCATGTTAGTGTGAGTAGATGTAATCTATGTCCTTGAATTCACCTATGTAGAGCACAGTCTATGATGCACAGACATGCTATTGCTGCAGCTAATGACATTTTCTCTGCATTTACCTTTGAAGGGAAAAAGGAAGAGACAAAAGGCGTGCGAGAGCATTTGTTCTAACAGGGTCAGTAGGTTTATTCTGTCTCTGGAGACCTGGTTGGCCGACTGGACAGAAGCAAACCTGCTCTGCTGCAGCGGCAAACAAAAGAACCAGTTGGACTGACCCGTCCAGCCTGTGACCCTGCCCAAAGGTGCATGCATAATGCAGCTCACTCCAGGCAGGGGCAGGTAAACAAGAGCTTTGGCACTTTTTTAGCAAAGCACAAGATGTGTTGCAGGTTGTAAACAGCAGTGGCAGTAAAAAAGTTACACCTTCAAAAATGTCTAACTGCTGAGAATTCGAGTATTTCTGTTGTTACTAACGAAACTACCGACCGGCTATGTGGGTACAGTGTACTTTTCGCATCATATTCTACCTCCTGCGCGCTCAACTCAGGCACCACTACTTATAAAGCAAATGTAGTATTTCAGGTCCATGAGTGCAGAAATAAGATACCTTGAATAGATGGACTATTTTAAAGTTTGACACAAAACAGTGCACTTTCTGAAGATGTCACAGTAAATCAGTATGTTCTTTTCTTTTTCACTGACCCATGACATTAGTCCAGTCTGCTCGTGTTCTACATGAAACAGGACAGACCCTCCCTCTCCACCCGGGACTGCACAGGCTCGATGGGTGAGCATGAGCATTGCCTGTTTGACTTAGGAGGACAAAAAGCTACAGTTCAAGCAGCAAGAGAGGCATCTGTCACCACTGTGAGTATGCACATGTGAAAGAAATATAACAGTTGTAAAAGGGGCTCCCATATGGTCACGCCGCGGCCTCCAACTCCACATCTCGCCCCGCATACGCCAACAAACAACCCACAATTCCCTTCAGTAGAAGTAACTTTGCATGAACATATTTGCTCATTGTGATTGCCAGCTTTTTGCCAACCCCTTCTGCTGAGAGTGAGCAAACATGCCCCTCTCCCCTGCGGCCCTGCTGTAAACCAAAGGCTGAAAGACGCATAACAAAAGGAGGGGAAAAGAGCAGTCAGAAAAGCAAAGAAAACCAGGGTGAAGTTTGAATGCATCGAAGTTGAAACAGATAGAATAAATAGACTGTGTTTGTCTGTACTGCTACTGATACCAGTGGTATACCTCTTTATAGCTGCTGAGTAAAAAGAAACTGCCAAAATAGCGCAAACTCAAATAAAAAGACCAGTAACTGCTTCAAAATGTTCCAGTCTAATAAAAGAGCTTTTCTTTATAGGCAAGAATAACTGAGTTGTGTCCCAATAATGATCATTGTGGCTTTGTGGCTCCTCAGCTTCCTGTGTTTCCTCTCTGAGGACTCTCCTCAGCCAAACAGAATCAAAAGGAGTTAAAAGCCGGCTAGCATGTGGGATGAGGCTGTGGCCCACTGAGAGCGTTGCCCCGGGGAATTGTTGAACAAACCCCGACTCTAACACCTGACACCTCACTGTGAATGATCCTCTAAAGAGTGCACATCCTCCTCACCCAGGCCAAATCAACTTGCCATTTACAGACTCAACTCCAGGATGATTTGATGGGTTTATCCTCACTGCAGTGTCACACCTTCGGTTTATTTTTATTTTGACAAAGTAAGGCCATTTCACTAAGTCCACTTACAAGCTGTTTTAGAGTTTGGATTTGCATTTATAGTCATGGTCAGATTCAGACAAGATTCAGATTCAGATTTTAGGAATGGTTAGGTTCTCAAAATTAAAGCATATACTTGTGGTTTTGTATTCACAGTTTCCAAAACATCAAATTAAAATTAAAACTTGCTAAATTTAGTTCAAGTCCAGCAATAGAAGGATGACATAAGTCACCTGGAAACTTGAGCTACTTTTCTCATCCCACAAAATGACATCATGAGAAAGCACACAAAACACACTGCGTGCCCAGGAAACAGCTGCCCATCTATTGTTGTCTGCCGTTTTGGTTTATGGACAACATGAACCTCTCAACAAAGCCAAGTCCCTGCGGACGACAATGGTCTAAGTAGGAGGCAAGAGTGAAGGGCATGCAGTGTTAAATGAAGTGCAATGTCAGCCTTTTACTTGTTTTTATTGGGCAGTCAAGTGGACGGTGCAGCTCTGTTGGGGGCTGCAGTAAAAGAGGAGAGAAGATTCTTTCACACGTAGGTGTCTATCCTGTTATCAGGCACACTCATAATGATGGAAGTGTCGAGCAGCAGCAATAATAGGGTCCATGCACACACTTGTACACAAACTCACACACATAAACAGTACATACACACACTGGTATCGCTCGACTTCTCTGAGTGGGGATTAAATTGTGGTTGGGAGGTGGAAGAGAGTCAGTTTGGATATCATAAGCAAAGCTTTTCTTTACGAGTGCTTATGCTGTAAACATGAAACCTAACGATGAAACATTAAACTACAATAGATTTAACCAGGGATGAATACCAAGATCTCTGACGCATAAAGATGAGGTTGGGTTAGCAAAGGGAGCTACACAGTTTGGTTAGGCTTAGGCACCCAAATGACTTAGTAAAGAGAGTGTGGTTTGGATTAATAGAAATTTGTTATGTTCCTTTCTGGATGACTTTCTGTGATTTGGATACGTTAGTTACATTCAGTTTAAATATCTTAACAATTTTGTGACTGATGTTGATCAGGCCATGCCTAAAGAAGCTACTAAAGCATGAATTAAACAGCTGACAGGCAATCAGCTGATGTAAGACAGGCAGCAGCATTGTAGCCGTTCAGAGATGACGACCTTTTGCCTAATTTAGACGTGGGAGAAACACACCATCCCTCACTTTACTGTAATCTAGACCAAGACCATATTGGTGGTAAAATTATTGTTTATTTATTTACAATGACTGATATAATTGGTCAGATGATCAGCGGCTAACTTTAAAACCAATAATTTGACTGATGATCCTGACCAAACAGATTTTTCCATCTTTATTGTTGGGATTGAACAATAAGACTCAGATCAACTCAATAATCCTCTATGTGTCCCAGTCGAACCTGTGCAAGCGGAGTAAAGCCTGCGCTCGCCTGTACCTGCTGTTTAACTGCTTAACTAAATCCAACAAGAGGAACGTTTACTTACATTTAGTGGACTCGAACTCAACAGCAGAACATAAACTTCAACAAAAGGGAAAAAGAGTAATGTCTGTTGTGTTTGATGTTGAATAAATCACAAGTACTAACTGGGGTTTCTCTTAATCTTCAGCCTCTAAACATATCCACACTCACTTATACACACACACAGAACATGCACAGATGTTATTTCATTAAGGCATTACTCGTGTCTGTACTGAGGGAGGCACTGTTGGATTTGTTGGTTCATCAAGATGTATTTGGTTCAGAGAAAAATGTCGGCCTTTTAAACACCTATGACAGCTATAAACATTAGATTCAACTCACTGTAAATACAGTGTAAAACCTGCCCCTGCGGTTCTTTACTCTCTACCTTTATGTACTGAAGCAGTTTATTAAAGTGAAACACAGTTCGCATTGATAATCTAAGCATTTACAACTATTCAGCAGGGGATTAAATGTGTTTTCAGTCAAAAACCTAGAATTAAAATTAACTCACAGTGCTTATTTTTGCTCACAAAGAAGAAGCTGATCCACTAATCTGCTGCCACAGGTGCACAAATACCTGTGTAAGCAGAGTTAATACTGATAAAAGCTCTTGGAAGAAGAAAAAAGGAAGAGGGAAAAGTTCCCACACTTTGACTGTTTTGTTTCTCTCTCTGTCCTTTTTTTCAGTCCTGCCCAAATGTAAAGCAGTGCGCCAGCCATGAATGAAAATAAATGATGGGGGAGGGAAAAATAATAGACTACAGAAAAACCAACAGTGACTCGTGTAACTCACCTGTTGGTGAGAGTTTTTGTTTGGTGTTCATTCAGACAGCGGGCGGCTGGGGGCCCCTCCCTGAGGCAGCGCCGGTTCCCAGGTAGAGAGAGGAGAGATGGGAGGAGAGTTCCCACCACGCTCCCTAACCGTTCTCACCGCAGCTCATTGGTCGGACGTTGCCTCATCGTTGAAACGCGACACTCCTCCAGCAGTGCAGGCAGGTGTATGAAGCTGCAGGGCAAAGGAGCGAGTAAGTGTGTGTGCCAGACACGAGGACAAAGAGACGTGCGAGGTGGAGGAGGAGGAGGGTGATGAGCAAGTTTCACTCACGCTTTGTCATACCTTTAGACTTTTGAAGTATCATACATGTGAGGCGTCGTTGAGCACCTTGTGTTTGGGAGCATTCACATTACTTTGGCCTTTGTGTTCAGCAGCTGCTCTACCAACCTCAGGACAGGTGTACACAAACAGTGCATATTTTGCAAATACGTAGGCAAATGAGCCGCTTAAATCAAAGGAGGATGGTTCCCACGGAACTGTTCACAGTGACTGTTGCCTTACGAGGGGCTTAGATAGAAAATTGTCTCAGTTTTTCATTATTTGGCTGTCCATCATCCACATTGTGACTTGGGAGTCTTACTTGAGTCAAAGTCACAAGTCTCAAGTTTATACAGATCTCACTGTCAGATAACCCATTGTTGATTCTCCTTTTGTCATTCATTTCTTTATATTTGTTCTGTAAACAACACAAAACAGTTGAAAAACTGTTAAAAACAACTAGATACAAATGGCATCACAGAGCAGTTGTTTTTTTTCTGTGTTTTTCTCATAGACTGTTTAAAAGATGTCGCCTTGCACCCATTGGTTTGTGGACTGCATTTGGCTGTCACCACTTTTGGTTGAGAGGGATTTAGTATATACCATTAGTACACTGCTAGTTTTGGCATACCACTAGTGGATATGTGTTTCTTGTTTGTTAATGTCTTATAGTACACATTTTATTTTAATTGTATACTATTTATTTCTATTCTATTTTTTAAAATCTTTTTTTCTGTTTTATTTTATGATCTATGTACATAATACCATGGATAGGCAGTGCGATGCCTCTATCCTGACTGTCAGGTCCCCATGGTAGTGACTGGAACACATGGTAGCCATGTAATTTTACTCTAAATGGGACCATAATTTACTCAATGAACATCATGCTGTACTGAAGAAGAAAACCAAAAACTCACCGTTAAAATGTATGTAGCTACGTAATAAGTCAAGTGGGGTAATTTTCTCATAGAATTCTATGTCTGACTTCTTATTGCAAAACGTGGAGTCGTCCCTTGCTGACCATTAAATAAATGTTTGAGTAACCTCCGCAATGGTGCCACTTTTTACAGTAGGTTGTCACTTGTATTTCTTCATTTTTTGCCATTTAAATGCAAACAGGAAATATTTACAAATGATTTAAAATTGCCAGTGTTAAAAAAACTTTTGTCGCATAAATTTGTTCTTTTTAATTCATCTGCAAAAGTATAAAAAACGAGAAAGTCATTAAGTTCAGTTGATAATGGCTGACTCTTACAAGTGAACCCTTTCACTTTGCATATTTCTGAGTGAAATGGAACATGACTGTGGCCCTGATGGAAATTGAAGTTATATTTGTTGTGTAGCAAGGTGTGAGGTTCAACAGGTCAGTCATGCATTATCTCCGTTGAGGCTAGCATTTCTGTCTGAAAGAGGAACAGGCATACCCAGATATGAGTGAACCTGCTCTGCACCTGGGAACGTAGCTTCCTGAAGCCAGCTCTTATCACTTCAGCAGCCCACAGTGACAACTGACTTCCTGGTGTGGGTTTCAACAAGGCATGGTTCTCATGGCTGGCAGCGGCAGGTCCCCACCTGGAGACGTGTTTACTGTCACCTCAGTCTGACTGATAAGGAGCAATAACAGGTGAATATTTAATCATTCACTGTCTCTGATTTAATCATTCAAGATAATTAAAAGGAGCTTATTACAAGATTTGTTAAACTGTGTTTCTACATATGCAACCTATGCTAACCTGGTTACAGTAAAAAAAAAAAAAAAATCATTTATTTTCATGGTTTCCTTTGTGGTTTAAAACTGCCTAGAGCCAGTCTCAGATTTGCAAACAGTACAGTCAGTTGCTACACTTCTCATTGAGTCAAGTGTTATGGAATTACAATTGGATCTTGCTTACTTACAGAGAAATATTATACAGGAGTTGAGAGGTACTGATGGATATGTGGAAAGAGTTCTTTAAAGCATTCTGTGACTCCATATTGAGCTGATAAACAGCCTCAAGTGATGCTCCAAGCATAACACACCTAAATCTTCAACAAAACTGTGAGCGGTTGAGTTGCACTCTGGGTAATATAGGCACCAGGTTATCACAAAGAAGAAGAATGCATCCAAAACTTGAAAAATGAAAATCGCATAAAACTTCCAGTGAAATATTACAGTATGCAAACATCAGATACAATGCAAGCATGGTAACTTTCAGTAGGTGATTTAAATTTCTTCCAAACTATCAATCAAAAACTGTTCCTCAAAAAATTACATTTTAATCCGGTCACTGCAAAATGTTTTTCCTTTGCTTCTATTTTTTGACGAACAAACCTTTGTATTCCAGCCATCATCCGATACGGAGAACATCTGATCTGTCACTGTTTACTTTCCATCATCAGTAAATATCATGTTAATTATATCTTAACAAAGCTGTTGACATTATTTTTCTACATGTGTTTAATCTAGACGTCAGAAAAATGTCCCCTGATTCTGTCTTTACAAGCTCAGGGGTTTGAGGTGTAAAGTTTCCACAGTGTTGTTTATTTTGGACACCTATATAATATAAAACTAAATTGGCAGGTGGCAGTACAAAATATATTTCCTAAATACAAAAGCTCCACAAGCAGTTGTGAAATCAACTGTTTGTTTTTCACAAGGCTTGAAGCAGTAAGTGCATGTACCTGTGTGAATGGACAATTAAATGTGTACGTTCTGCCTCTGTCTGTTAATGTGTGTCAGTCTGCAAGCGAGGCAGTGAGCCCGGCTGTGTGCCTGCTGCAACTGCGCGTGTGTGCTTGTGTGTGTGTGCCTGTGTGTGTGTGCGAGGCTGCTGACGGGACCTGTCACTATCAGGCCCACACATCTCTGGCACTGTCTGTGTTGACACTCTGCCCGAAGGGGAACGAGTCTGCAGAGGTTGAGGAGAGCAGCGGTTTCCCACGGCTGCTGCTCTCAGCCTCGGCCCTGCCTCTGCATTCCAGGGCTGCCAGCGCTCTGTAAATGTTTGGACAGCCTTGAACAAATAACACACCTTGAAAGGCACAAGCACAGGCTCTCTCTCCCTCTCTGCACACCCCTTCTCTTCATCCGCCTCCTTAAGCTCACATCGCTAACACCCCCAACTCACCCAAACCACAAATCTACCTCCCTCGCAGGCAGCCACCCGCCACTCTCAAACTTTCCCAGCTTCCCTCTCATGCACAAATAAACACCAACCTGTACTATGTTACTATCGTACACTTGCATATATAAACAGGCGAACACACACCTGTGTGTATGTAAATACACACATATGCCTAATATTTCTTGACAGGGGGGCCATAGCGGTTTAAACTTTGCAGGATTATCTTTGCACACACAAACAGGAGAAGTACATTTTTTAAATGAAAACCATTTTTTTTCCACAGATGCCCATAACATGCATATAATTGAGCCCAGATGCATTTTGAGTACTTACTGGTTTATAGTTCTGTGTTTAGAATACTCATGCAATTATGGCATCTTTAAAATTATGGAAAAATTAGGTTCAGTCCCAGGAAGCAGCTTCCAGCCTGGCTCGATGCATTTGGCAGTGTTCATGGCTGGGAAGCCAGAGAAGGATTCAGTCCAGTTTCCGAGGAATTGCGCCCTATTCCGCACCCCTCAATTTTTGTTAAATGCCAACAATCTCTGCCAATGCAGGAAGAAGTGTGCCCTTTATGTAGCAAGGCGGAAAGTAAGGGTGTGGAGGTCATGGGGAAGGATTTGCATGTAAAAGTCTAACTTAAAGCAGGAGACCAGAGCCTGTGCCCCATTACAGACCTGCAATTACTGTTTGTCTTTTTATTAACTGTGACCATGACCTCTCCCCAACCTCAGCCATACAGTTCTTGCCAACAGAGAATTCCAAAAATGTTGCATTGGATGCAAAACAACGCTGTCGCTGAATGTAATCTGGGGTTTTGCTGAATTGTCCAATATTGGCATTCTTGTCTGCTGATAGGGTTGGAAGGCTCCTGTACTGGTACACAATTGGTGACTCCTACTGGTTGGTCTGTCTACACTATCTGTAGGTGGACAGTGGGATTAGCAGCAACAAGGACGGCTACAGGAATAATTGGCCATTCAGACCAGGAAGAATTAAAGGAGGCGGAAAACGTTACACAGGGCCCTCCTCAACCTTTTCTATAAGGTACATACATACGGTCACTTTAGGTACATACTTGTACTTTTGAGGGCATGACAGGGTACAAAAATGAGCACCATACGTGCTTGTAGATGGTAGTTTTTCAAAAGGTGCGTTGTGCTCTACAAGTCACTATGTACATACTTTATAAACAGTAGTCTCTGGTCATAATGACAATCAGGAACATGTTTGAGCCTTTAACGTTCAGCTCAACATGAATATTTGATGTAATGATCATGTTCCTGCAGAGGCTACACTGGAGCAAATGAGTGCAAGTTCAGTCCAGTATGTATACTGGCAAGAGTTTATCCTTCATGATCTGATAAGGGAGCAGAGTTTAACGTGCAGCATGCAGATGTTATGATACACACATCCAGCCCGAATGATCCCTCAACACACACACAGCGTTTACAGTACATGGCCTCCAAACCACACAAAAACTTCCTGCCAAACAGGGCTGTGAACACGAAGGCAGTTCTCAAGCTCGGTTTAATGAACTCCTAATCTTAAAACTTAAAAACACTTTGATAATACAGAAAATGATGACTGCTTCTTCCCAGTAGTCGTCATAATATAAGCTGGCGATTAAGACGTTCAAGCTACTGCGACTGAAAACATTCATGTCATTACGATAAATGTCTGCATAATGTAGCCAATTGTCAACCAGGCCCTCCCTCATACTGTATGTGAACAGCACATTCATTGGGCATCAGGCTTGATGAGCAATAACATGGCATGATAATAACAAGGCTGACCCAGAATGAATTCCCACACAACCACCCACACGTGCAGCCTGATGTCTGCCAGCAGCTGTGGAATCTGGAGTCCCTCGCTCATAGTAAATCCCACGAAACATAACGCAGGACAACTTCCACTGCACTCAACGGGCAGCAGACACTCAAACGCGGCTCTGTTTTCATTGTCGGGAGGCCTCGGGGTACATATTTCTGTAATTTGGCTTTTATGCTCAGCAGTTTTGCAGCTGTGATGACATTTGGGTGTCGCCCCCCTGTTTCTCACGGTCCTGCTGCCAACGCTGCTCCGGCCACTGGTCGTCAGCCAAGACTGAGGTCTGTGTGTCAGCCCCCACTTCTTGTGTACACATGAACACTGAAAGAAGGTGCTTTTGAAAAAAATATATTCCTGGCAATCGTGTTACACCGCAGTGGGATTTTTTTCTCTCGGTCAGTTTTCCAAAGTGCAACTTAGTGGTTTGAGGGGCAGGAAGGGTGTCAGAATTAGAGCACATTGAAGTGGTTCATATAACTGATAATGATGATGTTTTTATCTGTGGCATTTCAACTTCTGTTAAGATTTCAATCAGCAGTTGAAAAACTGACCCAGAGAAAAAAAAAATCCCACTGCGGCTTAACTCTATTGCCAGGAATTTGTTTTCAAAAGCACCTTCTTTCAGTCGCCTATTGTGGTTCTTGCAAAAATAATGCAACTCTTGCCGAAATCTGCACAAATGTCAAATGTCAAAAGTCACAAATCGCATCTTAGAGTTGTGTTTCTCAAGGCCTTGGTGTCTTAAGATATTTTGGACAGAGTTTGGACCATTTCTACAAATTCTCGAGTGGTAAAAATGGTCAAATTTAGCTCCAAATCTAATCTGTGTAACAAAAGGTATTAATCCAAAAATTGCTGCAACAAATTATGAGACACACATGAGCATGAGAATAGTTATATACTTCAATATGTTCAAAATTTGATAGGCATCTTACCTATGTTGTGACCTGCTATCCCACCCCCTACCCTCCTAAAAAAGACAAAAATGGGTGGTGGGTCTCTAAGGGTTAATGCTGTAATGGCCATGATGGGCTTACTTGTATTGGCTGAAAAAAACCAACACATGTGGATTCTGTATACTTGGTGGGATTGGCTGAACACTGATTGAAGCCGGTAAATTCCAACCACAGGAAGGCAAGATTTCTACAAGAATACCCACTGTGTACTGAGTGCAAGATAAGCTGTGTCACTCCAAATAATCACTTTTCTGTCTTGTCTTCCTCTATAAACAGACAATCTGAAATTACTTCCTGGTCGGGAGGGAGAGAGCAGGTTTGGGTCTCAGGGGGGTGATAATGGTGGGTGTTCCCCATGGTCGCCCACGCTTGTTCTCAGCTGTCCTCCCGGAAACCTCGGTCCAGCTGCTGCCCATTACACCAGGAATGTATCCTTGGGTCAGATGCCAGGAGTGTGGTGGCACATTAATAACGGAGTGACCACTGGCCTGGGCCACTTGTGAGTTATTAACATGGCACACTCAAATCCTTCCCATGCCCCTCAGGGCCCCCCTCCCTCAACCACCCGCTCTGACAGCAGCTGCTGGACTCTCAGTTTCCCAGAGTCAGGGAGTGTGTCAGCATGTGTGTGTGGGTGTGTGTGTCTCAGGGTGGGGACTTTATGGGGTCATGGTATCTGATTAATTGGTCCGATATGCATACCAACGGTTCCTGTTTTGTCGGTCACAGTTTCAGCTGATTTGTCTAATCGCTTGACACAGCTGGGACTTTGTGTCTGAGCAAAACGCTGGAAACATTATCAGTTAACAGTCTGGGGCACAGTTTGTCTGCAAAAAGTCAGTCAATCAATCAGTAGATTCATTATTTTAGACATGCAGTCTATATACGAGAAAGATTAAAAAATAAATGTTGCTTATTACTGAATATTTCAGCCAGATTTAATTAAAGAGGCAGTAAGGAAGCTCAGTGGAAAATGTGAACTGCACAAACTTGAGGTGGAGATGGAAAAAACCTTTGATTGACTGGATGCGGTGGTGAATGAAAGTAGACATTTAGGGCCACTGCATGTGATTCACTTCCTGGCTCTGCAGCATCAAAGGTAATAGAAGCTCTGAAGTGCCTTTGAAATGTCCATGGAACAAAAATAATTACTCTTATTTTTCGGCCATCTTTTTTGTGAATGCACTCAGTATGGAGCCTCGGGCTGAATGTACATCACAGATGTTAGAAGTCCGTTTATTTTCTCTGATTGCCCGCATGTGAAACATGTTCGTCATTGTTTGAACCGCCTTGATTGGCAGAATTTAAGGACTCCACTCATGTGGCTGTGTGTGAGCCGGAGAGTGTGTTACAGAAGCTTGTGGACGGCAGTTTTTCTTTACATAGTCTCTCAACATATTCAGGCAGTGAGCACCTGGGCGGATCATTTTGGCCCTAATGATATGGCCTGACAACAAAACAACCCAAAAGGTACTTGAGGAAGTTTTTTGGAGCCTGGGCCTAATTACAACACAGGACAAAAAAATCAAACCGCCCCACACTTAATTGGCTTCTTTTCTTTCATGGTCCTATACATGGCCATTCAATCATGAGATGGAGGAAAACAAAACCCTTGCTCTCTCCTTGACCCAAAACACTCCTCTAATTGCCACTGCATGGTCAGCTACTGCTGTAGGTGGACCATCCTATAGTGGAGCCCCCAAAACTCCACAAAGTACTTTACAACTTTATAGGATATACACAAAACAATACACCAGGGGAAAAAATGTAATTATTTCTATACTATACTAGTATTGCAGGCTTATTATGAAGCATGAAGACATGCTATAACATCTACTCTATTCTGTCTCCACAATTCTGAGATTTTGGGCTATGTTGCTTCCATAATGTGTTTTCTTTCAGACCAGTGGAAAGAAAGAAAACATAACTATTTTATTTCTTGTACAATTTCTCTTATTTCTTTTATTGTATAACACTTTTTGGGTCTGTAGATGTCTCTTAGATTCAGCAAAAACTTAGCATTAGATCATGGCTACTATGAGTAATCAGCTGGGGAAGTTTCATGGAGATACCTAATGTAAATGTATCACCCGATTCAACTGCACTGTCTTGCAAAATGTACAGAATTTTTACAAACTTTCCAGTTTTATTCCTATCTATATTCTGAAGATTTTTCTATATTCCGAGGGTCTTGTTCATATATCATTTATAGCCTGTTTTATTTCTTTCTTTATTCAGATCAAATATTCCCTCTGTAAAAACCTTCGACTCTGATATGTCAACAAAATGAAACAAGATTTTTGAACCTGGCTTCATCCAATGTTCAGATTTCCATTCTGGAAACTTATGCAGAACCTTTAACCAAATAGTGCCTCATTTGCATATTTAAACATACGATTTGTAAAGCATGCCATACAAGTGTAATGAATGCAAGTTATCACCTGGAAATGTGATATCTAAATGTGTGAACAACAAAATAGGTGCAAGAAGAGTCAGATGACAGGAAGGTTGTTGGTTTGCTCTCGTGCGAGTCAGACCACTTCCCTGATGCAAGTGGTGCTGCATGGTGCTTTTTTTTTCATTTAGTTTTTTTGTAATTTCATGAGTGTCTTTCCACAACAACAAATCTTTCCCCAACAACAAATTTACTGCGATGCTCATGTTGAATCCACATGTACCCCAGCCTACAGAGGGACAGTATGTCATCGTCTCGTCCTCGTCTGTCCTCTAGTGTCTCTCTGTGATTGCAGTCACAAATACGTGGTTTCTCTGCAAAAGTGTTTTTCTGACTTCATGCGTCTGCTGTTGGGGTCATGACACAGCAAATTCACACATGTGGCATCTGCAAGGCGTCCGCATGCCAGAGCACTGCTCAGCCAGCAAGACGACCAACAAGACATGTGCAGACAGACACGGGCGATGAAACAGCATGACGTCCACACATCAGGTGGCCCGACTTTTAGGAGATACTGGTAGCAATTTGCAAGAAGAGGAAAGAGGAAGGGGAAGAGGAAAGAAATATAAAACTTTTGTGATACTTCTGTGAATGTCTATGAGAGGACATGCAACTCTCAATCACTCATTCAACTCGGATGAATACCATTCACAGACAGACAAGTGGAAGAGCTGTAAGTGGTTCTGTGTGTGTGTGTGTGAGAGAGAGAGCCACACTGAGGCCACCATGTGGGACCCTCTTTTCACTCTCTTCCCCTCGCACGGCTGCTTCTAATCTCTGACCCCCATCAATAAGATGCATTCAGAGTCCATCAAACAGACGAGCTGCTGCACAGGCAGCCGAGCACCGCTGGGGGGAGAACCATGGGAAACACTCTTAATTGTCCCCCAAACCTTTTTAAAGAATATTAAGCTGCATTAGCTGACCATGAGCCTTTCTTCCTGGGGCTTTCTTCTAGAGAGGGCTACAGCAGCCCACTCAGCCAACAGGCCATTAAACGTGACAGGTCTTTGTGAAGAACAGAGAGACAAACTCCCAGGAAGGTGCAGCTAGCAAACCCCTGCTTAAATAAGGAGGAGGCTAACAGGTAGGCTAGTCTTGGTCTGGTTTGTATCAAGCTCTCTGTGCAGCCTGACTCACTCCAACAGCCTCAGATCTATTAGAGACTATTAGGCATCCCAGTGGAGTGAGTCTATACTGCTAGTCATAACTCTGGCAGTGCAGATCCAAACAGACACAATATAGCAGGATCATTAGAGGTAAGATTTTCCAGCTTCAGTGATGTCATTGCTGCACTGATATGCATCCTATTGGCAGAGAAACATATATGTACTGGTGGGAAAACACCAAAGTTACATTCCTCATGCAATAAAGGGTCATTTCATTCAAAATACAAGAAAAAAATAACATAGCCACTTTAATTTAATTTGACCAGGATTTGAGATACCTGTCTCTGAGATTTATGTTACCACATCAAAAAATAATGGAGGTAAATTGAATTTCATTTGTGGTGAAATTACCCAACATTAACTCTCTAAAACCCATTTTTATTCCTTGTCTTTCAACCACATGAGACTCTGCTCTTGTTTTTGTGTTTTATAGTTTGTATTTATTTATTATTTTATTGTTCTTAACTGTTTATTGTTAAAAACAATAAAACACTTTAATTTTAGCGTTTATTCCTGCTTATTTACCTATCTATTGTTTGTTTTCTGTTGTTTTGTCTATTACAGCACTTTGTTACAGCTGTGTATAAATAAAGTTGGGTTGAGTTGAATCCAACAAGCAGTCAGCAGGTTTGTAAGGTATGTACTCTGTTAGGAAATCACCACAATTACACCATTTGTCACAGCAAAAACTTTCAGTACTTCAACAAATCATGTGGGAAGTCTAAGCTAAAAATATGAAAAAATCAGCAAGACTTCAACCCAAGTGCAGGCTGTTTACACAGAGCAGAGAGGAGAAGATAAGATGGGTAGTAAGAGAAGGGTGTAAAAATGTAAATAGTTTGATACGTATAGCAAGTGGAGCCCGTGTCTTTTCCCCAATATTGAGAGAGAGAGAGATAAATAGATATAGGTGAAGTGATAACCTACATATTAGCAAATGGAAAAGTATGTAACAACAAAACTACACATTTTTGGTAGTCAATGTGTAAAATTGAGTTTTGGTGACACTTAAATACTGCTTGTGATTGACAGTTTAATTTTGTTCCATGTATGTTTTCCATCACATACCTACACAGTAATGGTGCCTATTAATAACACATTTCAGTGGGTTTATATACAATTAAGGCCATTTTAACACACTTGGATTCAGTCTCCTTCAGTCTACGGTCACAATTAAATCAAATCATCTCCCCAAAATATTTCTTTGTTTTGTTTGAAGTGTGTTGTTTTATTCTAGGTTCCTGACCCACTCGCTCTCTCGGGCATGACTATATTGTCCATCACATTAGTCCCATTAAGAAGACATTATGAGCTTGG
>CAFUXE010000067.1:500643-529719 GCA_903364295.1 Serranus cabrilla | reverse complement strand
GCCTGCTGTTACTCAAAAACAATCAGTGGTTAAAATTAAACAGGGGAAAGAGCGAGTGATATGTTACATCTTGTAAGTTTAGAAAAAGTGTTCATACACATAGCAGTAGTACATAATGGTGCTCAACGATATTTAGCATAATAAGGAAAAATGCCACAAAATATTTTGGGTAAGTATCCACCGAATGGCCTTAAAATTTGTACTTTTATCAATCGTAAAAAAAAAGGATTTTTGAAAAAATGAAGGGGAAAAAACTAACATTGTGTTTTCCATATGAATTATGTATTTATTACTGCTTAAAGTATTTGTGCACATCTCTGATATTCAGCTTAATATGACTTCCTAGATACCAAATACTTCATTGTGCACCATTTTCTTATCATACTTGGTCTTTGGGCACATGGGACAATGTTTTTCTGTCAAATATAAGTTTATTTAAAAAACAATAGTCCCATGTGCCCACACACTAAATTCATGACAAAACAAACTAACTTTTCAGCCAAATGGTTTGACGAATTTTTAACATTTTTAACACTATTTTTATTGCTAATTTGTATATGTTTGTATATGAATGTTTACATGTATATATGTGTTGTTTATATCTTTTCTTCTTTTTGCTCTGCGCTTTATTTGAAACATATTTAGACCCTGAATTGCACTTTTGTTTTATGTTTTCATCTGAATGCCTCTATGTTTTGCAAAAGGTTTTGTCAGTTTTACATACTGCACTTTTTTCATTTCAACTGTAATAAACAAAAACTAATGATGGTATATGTGCCATTTTATACCAACCTCAACCATTAATGTAGGTTACACAATATATTAAAATACAGGTCTTAACATGTATGCTTGACTACTACAAATAGTCAGTAGTTGGGACTTTATATGCACCAGTTTAACTGTTAAATCTGGGTTAACAGCAGTTAGTTGACAGTGAAGTAAATTAACTTTTTTAAAAGAGTGTTGAGTACATAGAGCCTGATAATAAAAGTTGAATAAGGGAACTTTAATTTGAAATTCAAATATATTCATGACATATGGTCACATTAGCAACATTGAGTGTCATTATTAAGTGTTAAAGTCAAATGCTGCTCGGCGTATAGGAGGGCCACACATAAATACAATGTATAGAAGAGGTGACCAAACACTCCCATCTAAATATTAAACACTTGTTAATAACTTTTCCGGCCCTGCAGCAGAACTTCTGTCACGTTGGATAAAAAGGGCTGAAAAGGACTTGTCTTTATGCTTAGCCTTAAACTGGCGTGATTGGACAGAGTGACAAAGAAAAGCTTTTGTTAAAAAAAGAAGAGAGAGGGGGGGTTGATTTATCCAACACTTTAAGGGACCCTAATGAATAATTCAGTGTTATCATTCAACTTGATGCTCGATTATTATGTTTTTCTTCTCTCTTCACACGTGAGGGACCCCGGCAGATAGGGGGTATCATGCAGGGGCACATAGGGGGAAGTAATGCGCACACAAGGACAAAACAAGAAGGCTGCAGCGCAGTCACTCCGCTGTCAGCTTGATAAATATAATGTGTCACCAATTAAAAACTCATTGCCATTCTTTAATTCAGCCGAGGCCTTGTTAACCGCTGCCTGGCAGGGAGGCTGCCAGAGTAGCCACGGCCTCTGCAACCAGCACCACCATAATAGAGGCCCCTGCTTTCCCATCCTTTTAAAACCACGGCCCTTCCCTTTGGCATGTAAATAAGACATTCATTCGGCAGCACTTTTCCGATAGAAAAAATGACCATCGATGTCTTTGATTTTCATCTTTTTTTCCCTGGGAAAACAAAGAATTCTATAGTTTCAGATTTTTATTCAAAAAAACCCTTTTTGGGCCTTTCTTTGGGAGCATTCTCATGGTAATCATGTTGACTCAACTTTGTGCAACGTGGCTATACAACGCATATGAACCCTAGCAGGAGTCCATTACAGAAATGCCATTTAGCAAGCTGTTTCTGTGAGAAAGTCAAATGTTTAAGGGGCTTTTTTGTGCCGCTTGGGGACAAGGGTCCCGGAGGAGCAGCAGGAGTCCTTTGGAAACTTAGTGAAACTAAAGGCCCTCTCAGGTCTGAGATACTTCCCAGCTGAAGTCAAAAGTGTTGGAAATGCAGAAAAGCAGGTTTTCTTGAACAATGTCTAACTCCCTGTCAACCATGACTGCTGGGCTATTTAGCGATTTTCTTCTTGGACACTGGATAAATGGATGTCACCCTTCCAAACTCCCAGACACATATACATTATTTTTTAATTATTCCAAAAAACACAAATTCTTGCTGTACAGGAAAATACAACCGCAGCAAACAACACACAACAAGTCCAAATTAAACAACAATATACGTCATTGCCCTCTAGTACAAAACTCATAAGCGTTTTCTGATCTGACAACCCTATCAAAGGACGACATCATCATTGTCTTTGCCTTCAAAAACAAGTAAACCCCACAGTTTTTTTATCTTACACTGCAGTGGTTAATGTTTGGGTTTAGACACAAAAATGCTTGTTGGGGTGAGGGAACAATCGTGATTTGGGTTTATTGATGACTTTAAAAGTTACAGGACTCTCATTGACATGATTTAGCCTATTGGTTAAGGTGAAGAAACGTCTTTAGTCTGTCTTTAGGAATCAAGAAATGAAAAGCAACGTTTTTAGTTAAAGACCATGTTTGGCTGTTGTCAATCTATAATAATGTCCAGTTCATTATTATAATGAACTAAAAACTATGTAAGTATGTCACCTTGATGGGTGAGGTTTTGAAGGATGTGACACAGCATACTTCAGCGAGCTTAGTGACCGTCTCACTCCATGCTCTTTATTCATTTGAGTTTTCCTTTATAAGAATGCAGAACAAAAAACCTAAATAGAAAATAGAGCAGCAAAGTTTGGTTGTTGTATTACTAAAGCTTTGGGAATCATTTAGAAGTGTGCTGAAAGGATTGATGCTGTTGTTCTTACTGAAATTGATCAATATTAAGATAATTCATAATTAATAAAGTTCACAACAATAAAAAAAATGAGAAATAAGGGGAGACAGCCGATCCTGGAATATGTGACAAAACACAAAAGTGAACACTTGTGTGCTTTGTCAGGCTGTACTTTAAAGAGATATAAAGCTTCAGAGATCACAAAGAAAGATTTTGCTTCGCTCTCCAGGTGTCTGCACTGTTTGTTGAGTCACTCATTGAGTCAGATTTTCTTCTCCCACACACCTTAAGAGTGACGCACTGTCCTCAGCAGTGGGAAAGAATCCAGATTTGGAAACATTTCTAAGTACTGAATCGTAGGAATTAAGGGGTCACGCTACTTACAATTCCCAAACTCTCAATGTCCCTCATCAAGCTCATTTGAACAGCAACGTAGGAATGCAAAATATTCCATTCAACACTAAATGAGCCAGGTCATCCTGGACACATTAAAGTCCAGAGTAGAAAATAAAGAGAATGAAGCATGAGCATTTGAATGAGCGCAGGTCTCCCTCTTCAGCCCCCTGCAACCCTCCTCCTCCTCCTCCTCCTCCTCTCTGCCCGCTCATTATCCCTGTCACACGGGACCAGGGCCCACTTGGCACAGCCTTGTGGACTTAATTGAATTAGACATACCCGCTTGTTTAGGCATTGTGCGGTGGCATGAGAATCTCCCAGCCATCTCCATGAAGGCAGAAGAAAAGAGAGGCATCGGCAACACTTCATCGGCAAGATCTGAGAGTTGGAGATTCTCAGGGATGGAAGGGCCGCCGCGAAACGAAGGGCCACCAGTCTCCCATTGTGCCCCGGCTCAGTGCCAAGTGCAGAGTGGGACTCGTCCAGCGGGGTCACTCCATTTAACCCCGAGGTGTGGCAAAATCCTGACATGTAATAAACTTTAAACTTCTCTTGGAAATGTAACTGGTAATTCAGAAACGCTGGACAATACATAGAATATTTATCCTGGAATGCTGCACTGATATGGTTCATATTTAGATATGGTGCCCATATTGATTGTGTCAACTTAAAACTTTTTCTCTATTGGAAAAGAAAGAAGATACAATGCATAATGGCCTGCACAACCACAACAAATTAAATTAAATTAAATAGATTGAAATAACGACTTTAATTACTTATTTAATTACGATTTATTGTGGCTGTAACCTCTAGTGGCTATAGAATATATGATGGTGTGCAAAACAGGAAGTCAGGTGCCGTAGTATAAAGAGTGACCGAGTCTGTGCAGGGATGACATTGAGGTGGATGGATTGATCAAACAAACACAGGGTTTTGAACCAGTGGACCACTGTTTCTGTCCCGAATTCAACCAAAAGTCGACTCTGACTTATTTTAACCAAACGTAACTATATAACAAACAAAATTATGTTGTGTGTGTAATTATGTCATGTAACAGAAGTGAAGTAACATTTTTTCAGCCCCAATCACAATCTTTCCTTAAATCTAACCAACTGGTTTTGTTGCCTAAATCTGACTAAACTGCAATAATTTCATGATATTAGTGCTTTTTAAATTGCGATTGTTACATTTAAGTATGAGGATGTGTTGATTTTTTTCCAGCAGTGGGGAAAACGCTCTATATTCATGAATGCAGAAATCTTACACCCCTGCATTTCTGGCATTTTAGATCTCAAAAACATAGCATTTACAGCATGTGTTAATTTTAAAACAGTCAATATCAGCCATCTGTTGTGGTGTTTGTAGGCCTTTCTAAAACTGTTCTCTGCAGCTCTTGACACCAGGGACAGCATCACTGTGCCAGCTTAACCCTCTGACTTCTACCTTTTCCAACCACAGTCTGGAGCTGACTTTAAAGTCAAGAGTCAGTCACTTTGTGATTCAAGATTTTTTTTCTCTCTTTCTTTCTTTTTTTGCTTCAAATGGAAATAAAACCTCTTCTAATGTGATTGCCCTTTTCCATTTATCTAGACGGGGTCTAAATGGAGGTGCTACAAGGGGACGCCTAAGCGCTGTCACTACATAACGTCACCTCCCTAACCCCAGGGGTCAGGGCCAGATTGACACCATAACCCACAGCCCTGATCCTCCTTTAGCCTCTTTAGAAGTGCACCCGGCCGGCAGTAATACGGCCCGCACTTTATTCATTTGGAGATCAGCCAAGCTGAAAAGATAAGCTCTGAATAATTGGAGCCCACAGACCACGGAGAATCTGATGGGATCTTCGAGTCTTTAACTTTTTCTCCCTCTCTCTATACCCTCTTATAACTGGAGGACACCCCTCGTTAGATCCAGGCAGCCAGATGGGCGAGAGAGGAGTGGGATGATCTGTGGCGCTTCAGAGAGAGGGTTGACACTGGCTGTAGGGACCTGTCACTCACGTGCAGGGGGAGTGAATGTGGAGCTTAATGAATCCTCCACAGCCACCAGTGGACAAGACGCAGCTCTGTGTGGACACCAGACAGCCAGACAGTACACCATCCTGCCTCCTTTTGAGTCTTTCTCTTTGCCTCTCTCATGGCCTCTTTCATTCTGGTGTAAGGAACAATATTTTCCTTGGTGGCTTTTATTTTGAAAGGAGTTCAACTGACATATCCAGGAAAATGTCCTGACTTTAAAAGATGTCCATTTCAAAAACAAACACAAAGTTGTCCTGGGTGGCATACGAAGAGTCGAAGACTAACTGTCGAGCTGCTGCGCCACGTGAATATCCCCTCGAGACACGAGATAACTTGTTAATAGAGCAGTCAAATCTCTCTGGGAGGTGGGACACTGGAAACAATAACACATGAAAATGAGGCGGTTCGCTACTGTGGCTGCTGTAGTTAATCATCCCTCTGTCAAATTAGCATTCCCCCTGCCCGGCATGGAAGACACCACAGCAGATAGACAGGGCATCGTTAGCCGCACTGCGCAACAAAGAGCTAGCAATGGGGAGGCAGCGGTTATACTGGTAATGTCAGGTCCCAGGTCAGCTTGGTCCAGAGCCAGTGGAAGCACATGCTGCGCTCTGCCTGTCCGGTGTTGTCACAACAGAGCAGTTTTACTGTATGAGGCCAGAGGAAGACAAGACCGACTGCAGCCTCCTGAAGACAGACGGAACAACAGGACCACACACTCATTTCTCATTAACGTCAGCAGCAGTTGTGGTTTTGTTCTTTTTTTCCCCTTCCCTTTCTCATGTTCTGACATAGACCTACACTGTGTAGCAACAAGTGTAGCTTTAAAGACTCTGCCAGAAGGGCTGGGGAAGTTACTTATGAAAAATAACCGTTTCAGATAACACATTATACATGCTTCTGTCAGTTTTGTATAAATATCAATAACTTGGTATAGATAATCCCAGTAAAAGGTAGTCAAGGTAATCATTTGCCATTTGTTTCTTTGTAACACCTCAACCTCACCTGGTTTTGTTGTGCAATCAACATTTATTGCAAAAAAAATTGCACATAATTACTGTTCTTTTTCTTTGCCATATGTCTTAGGGCTATATGTGTTCAATGGTAATTACTGCATACAGGAATCCACCCCTCCTAATGATTGTTAATATAATAATAAAAACTAAGTGTGCCTGAATGTGTGTGTTGACAAGCTGTGCAGGAATCAGTAGCAGCGTTCATTCTAGACAGTTATCCTCCTGCCGTTTCCCTCTTTGTTGGACTGTATACTTTGACAGAGGCCAGGCATTGTGGAAAATAATAATCCTGATTATTACAATAACATCAAACACCACACGAGGCCTCGAACCAAATCCAGTGGCATGACAGGCCCGGACAAATCTCCAGCCATCAAGTCAAGCAAAATATTTTCTCTGCCCAATCACAGGGGCACATTGCTTCCTGTCCTGGAGACAGTGTCACCCAATGGCTTCTTGTTTTCTATAAACCGTGTTTCCTGTGTTACAGGGCACTTTCATGGAGAAAAAAATCCTCCATTGTCACATGAAGCACTCACTCATACTGTGTTTACAGTATTTAAACCAGCTGACAGAGCAGAGAACATTGGCGTGACTTAAACAGGAAATTTGATTATTGAATATTTCAGAAACAGCTTGCTTATCATCTGACAGGTCATCAGCTCTGTCTCCTCAAAATTATATTCCAGTTAGGGTCTAACCGATATGGTATTTTTTAAAACCAATTTTAGAGTGGAAAAATTAATCGATTGACTGGTATGGCAACTCAAGCAAGCTCGACTGAAAACACAGTGGAATGTGCACATGACTATGCAAAGGTACTCAGAAGGCCACATATTAATAAGTCAGACTGTCATTACTGTCAGTCATATGATATGTACGGTAAATAAGAGAGTTGGTGAATATAGACTGAGGTTTTCTAATAAGAACAAAAGTGAAATGTTTTTGTCAGAATTTGGAGCCCTGTTTAGGCCACAATATACAGATGGCCTGTCATAAATATACTGAATGAGATGCACTACTAATTATACTAAATACACACACCGCTACATGACACTTTTGTTTTATTTGATTATCTTGCGTGAACTTTTTATTACTTAAACTGTTCTCTTATCGGCTCAACATTTCACACATTTTTAAAGTGTCCTTTATCTTCTTTAACCATGTGACTCAGAGTCGGTCATGAATAGATGTGTAGACAGCTGAAGTGGTCCCATATTATAAATCAATGACGGTTTGTAATTCTCTTCATTTAAACAAAGGCCAAACGAATAAAAAGCCATTAAGATGACATGTGAATTGGCAAACAAACTGTTTAATTTGTGTCTGCCGTGTGAAGGGGGCTTTGCGTCCGTGGGCCTGGGGGCAGCCCAAATTTACATCTGATTGGAGTTTAATGGCCCATGGCCGCTTTTACTGCACAGTCACTATGGCGACCAAGCTTTTCTCAAGATTTTCAACAGACTAAAATGTCCTTTTTTTGTCCATTTGAAATGTGTCATGCGAGCAAAATGGGGCTGGGGCTTGTATGTATCAATTTGTTTCTGTTGCGGGGCCCACACTAGCCCTGCAATGAATATATGGGCCATTGAATCCCGGCACACAATGGCCACAGCTGATGCGGTTGCCACAGAGACACGCCCACACAAAGGGTCGGAATGATGACATATGGTCCAAACCTGCCCAGTCGGTGGACCCCCAATAGGCCGACTGCATTGACGGACAAAACCCCACGTTAGCCATTTATCCGTGCCTACTCATTTCATGGTAAGATAAACTTTTTATAAAGTTTCCACAGCCCATGCACAAGAAGTAAACGGCTGGTGAAAAAGCCACCATGTAAAGTGGGGGGAATTCATCATTAAGTGATTAACAAAGGCTTCTTTACCACCTGCTTCTACATTAATACGGACATTAAAGGCCCCTCTTTTTGTTTAAGGTGAAAGAGGAGAGATGGAGGAAAAAAGCATTAACTTAAAAACATAATAGAATGAAGCATATGTCAGTACTTTCAACGTCTACTGACCCAAAATTCCTCAAAGGCATGTGACTTTATTTCTGTTGCTTCTGGATTTATTGTGCTATTTCCACTGTCAGGAGTTTGCTTCTTTTTAAGCATGTTTTTAGGTTAATTATATGAGCTACGTAGATTGTAATAGTCAGGTACAAAATTGTTATCATTTGAAATTGTAAATAATGTTTTAACCAGAAGTGTAAAAATTGGTTAATATTGCATCTTTTTCTTCCATGTAAAAAAAAGGAACAAAAAATCCAGGGAATATTTCTTCTTCCTGACTTAGTGTGACTTCATACAGATACTCTACTATAGTTTTTACTTTGCATGTGATTACACTGTACAGAGCTTGTGTCATACAAAGGGGTGCTGAGTACAGGTATGTAATCTGTATGTAAGGAGCAACAATAAAATGAGAGAAAATGCAACAACACCAAAAACATTACAATTTAGATCATTCATATTTTCCTATATGGGTTTCTGTGTTTCTTGCCAAAGTTGTGAGATGTCAGTTGTGATCTAATGAGGATCTGGTGGTTTTAGATAAAACATACAGATAATCAGCACTGTGACATCAACACAGACCTGCCAACTGTTTGAGGGGAAAACCCCTCAGAGAGCAGGCGTGTGGGTAGAAGAGGCCTAATGCCATTAGGAAAGATAAGCAGTGTGTGAACAAGACATTTAAGAGTGGACCTGTTTCATTACTCACCACTGAAATATGTGATGATGTCATTACGGGCTTTGTATGGTGGGAGGGCTGCATGGGGTCAACCATTCACTTAAGGCAGTGCAGATGCTCCACCAGCACTGCAGAAACATGGAAGGGATTTGGAAGGTAAAATACAAAGTTATTAAAGACATTACAACCAAGCAACTGAATATTAACAGCATTAGTGCTGAAATGACTGGCTTCAGCTTCTCCCAATTAGGATTCCTTCAGTGTTTATTGTTAAGGAGGTTTTCACCAGATTATTTGCAGAGGTCTCCTCCTCTCTAAAACAAACAGACCTGGTGAAATCAGGTTATTCAGTCAAAACACTGGATAAAGCAGTTTCATGTCAATATTAAAACAAATGTATCGTAAAAGAAGTGCCTTAAAAATGAAATAAATATTAAATAACATGTATAAATACTTCTTTAGTGCTAATGAGCAAATGTTAGCATGCTATCTTAAGTCAAGGATGGTAAACCATTTAACATTGTCATTGTGACCATGCTAACATGCTAATGTCAGCAATTAACTTAAGTACAACTGCTTTCACAGCAAATCAGGAATGCAGCAATTATCGCATGGTGTCTGGTGGTTTAAGTAAGTAAAGACAGAAGAAGAACTGTGCCTTGTGTAGGAGTTTTTGACCAGAAAAACGCTATCAGAGTCAACCCAGAATTGCTCCAACAAGCATCCTTAGAGTCAGTTGCATTTGGCTCTTGTCCAATGGCAGCGATAGAGGCATGAATATCTCAACGACTTTATAAAAGTTGATTTTGCTTCAACTTTTTGCACCATGCCAGTGCGTTTTTTTCAGCATCCGCCACGGTCCCCACACCTGCATCCTAAACACAGTACCAACATTCAAATGAATGAGAGGACTGGCAGTTCTGGATGTCAAAAATGTCTAACCATACAAACACACAGAGATTCACATAACAAGACAGGTCAAGCCAAAGTGTCACTTGATGTCAGCTGAGGTGACGAGTTGTGAGTGAGACCCGGAAGGAGATCTCACTTGGTTTGAGTCAGAGGTGACAGGTCCTTCTGGAAATGACCTGTCTATTCCCCGACTTCACCCCAGCTATCCGCCTGGCTGTCCCCTGCATGGACGCCTCCATTGACCGCTGTCAAAGAAAGGGACCTGGAGGAGAACATTACCCTGGGAGGTCAAAGACCCCCAGGTGACCCGGTGAAGCCCCCTCGAAACACTTCAGCGAACAACCAGTGTCCAGACCAGGCCCTGTTTTCAACGGACACTCTGCAGGCCAATCTGGAGCTGTCAAACCGAAAACAGAGGGTAAATACACCATGAAATTTCAAATGAAACACAGGCTGAGCATCCGTCTCAATCAACGAGGCTTTGAGTGTGATGCTCTAATGTTGTCTGCGCAGAGCATTTCCCTCGATGATCATGCACCTGGTTTTGGATGATTGCGCATTATACTGCACATTTCCCAACATTCTCTCAGTGATCACATGAGTAGACACACAGATTCCCACACATGTGCATGGGCGTACAGACCCCACCCTTGGACCCCACACTGCACCACATTATGCAGAGCTCCCTTGAATTCACACAGAGATCTAAAAATACCCGCGAGGGAGGAAATCCCCACATTCCGCAGCAATGGACCTGCACTACAAAGACATCCAAACAATAAGCTTCTCTCGACTCGGAATCATCCCAGACAATATAGGAAGGCTGAGGCATCAGAGAGTTGTTTTTCCCGGATAGACTGTTGTGTCTAGGAGTGGAAACCTCTGACCACCGCCGCTGAGTCATGGCAAGTGGCCATATGTGAAAGAATGGGCTGCACAATGACATAAACACATATGTGGAAGCCAGCCTGTGTCCACAATGGCACAGACGTATCCAAAAGATGGTTAAAGCAGAGGCAGTGAAGCTACAAGTCACAACTGTTATCAAGCTTTAGTTTGATGAACGGAAACTGACTCATGACACTGAGAGACGATATTCCGCAGGTGGTTAATTGATGAGTCAGCGTCTGTGGTTTCATTTGGCTGCATCAAACAATGGACATGGTCGAAAGCACAACAAAAATCTGACTATAATGTCATGAAGCAGAGTGAGAAATGGAATACAATATATCCTCTAAGCTACTTTACTCTTCAACTCAAGCGTTAGTGTTAGTGAACATTTAAGTTTGTACCAAGCATGGTATGAAGAAAGTAAACTACCTTTTTTTAGAAAATATATAAGAGCAAAACAATCTTGGCATACTGGCCTATCACAGACATTACGGTGTCAATGGGTATCTGCATATATGTTGTCCGATATGCACCACTAAAAAACTTTTTTATGGAACAAATAATGCAGAAACAGAGATGAGGTACTGTCATCAGCATGTAAAATATGCTTTCCTCTATCAGATAAGACGGCTAAAAAGTGACAGCATACTGGTAGTAAGGTGTGAGACTACTTCTCCAAAGATGGTGATGTAGTGGGAAAATGTAGGCCTAATACACTTTATGTACAATGTGTTATTGTGCATAATGATGTTAAATATACTTTTACTGACAGATGCCCTGTGACTCTATGAGGCATATTGCTGGTGTCAGTGCTGCAGATCACTTCTCTCTCTCTCTGTGGCCGACTTCATCAGCGCTCAGGTCACATTCTCAGGAGCAGAAATTCCTCATTTAGACAATAGGGTTTAATGACTCACAAGACTTTTATTTGCTGACAGCTTGATGGGCACTGGCATTGTCAGACAGAAAGGATGAAGGTAATAATACAAGCTATTAATCTGCACTTAGCTTTGTTAAGGACATTTTGGTTCTTGTAGGCACATGCATGATGTGGGCTTCATTGAAACAGTTCTAAAAACAATTTAGACAATTTAAGTTGATATAATTTAAGACATGTAGTGTAAATGGTATACTGTCACAGCTTAGTTTTTATTCTTTTGAATGATTAACTAACATTGTGTTCTTTAACAGCGATAATTCTTTGCCACAAGTAAAAAAAATCCATACATTTTATAGGACATACTACACTCAGGAGTATCAGACATTCCGGGTATTTAGTTCTGATTGTACTCTTCCCGCTTGAGTATGAAACTCTGCACTGAATGACCATCAAATAAGGCAATACCTTCCGCTTGATTGACAGCTTAACAAAGGCAATGGGGCAGAGTGATTTGTCAATGGGTAAAAATCAACACAAAGAGCTATTGATTGGCAGGACAGAAAGGGGAAGAGGACAATGAGCACGGCTGTGGGATCTCGCCAAAGTGATCAATACTGGAGTTCTGCATGAGGGAGCCATCCCACTCTGTGTTTATACAGTCAGACACAGAGCAAAGATCAGCTATTGTACAGCCGCACTGCTGCTGTCAGTCAACGCAGGGCAACACTGCAGGGGGTGGCCGGGTATCTCTCTCTCACACACACACACACTCACACAGACGTTAACGCTCACATTAGGCTCAGACTGTTCCCAGACCCTACAGTCAATTAGAAGTAGAGTTCTTAGAAACACCCTCGTCTTTTTTATCACACAGAAAAAAAGATTAATCCATTCTTCTTAGCAACTACGTGATTCATTCAATAATTTCAAGCATTACTTTAAAGGGTCAATTTAAAAACAAAAACATATTTCTTCTGTTCTGGGATCCATGCAAGACGTTTTTATTCATTCTGATATTTACATCTCTGAAACATTTTCCACAGTACAGGTGAAAGGACCTCTACACCTAAAAATGATATTTTATTATATTATATTAACCTTTTTCTGAATTTTTAATCATCATAATAAGAGGCACATGGATCCAAATTATACCCAGTTCAGACATGTGTCTACACATAGTATCCATGTAAGTCCGAAACTGATCCTGATTATTGTTATGGGTTGCAAATCAGTTAACAATTCTTTCAATTTATCATGTTTGGTAAAACAAGGGGAAGCTACATACATGCAAACTAAAGGCCAAAACATGGTGAGATGTATCTTGTTTTTTTCATGTGTTTTATTGATGTTAGTGTTGACACCAAGACTTGAAATCAAGACTTCATGTCTGAAGTGTTGATACTTAAATTAATAGACGCTAGTTGAACAACCTTATTTTGACAAGTAGGACATGTGAACTTGAAGAACATGCAGCAACACTCCTAAAGCTCACATGAAAAGGAAGAGACATGAAGAGTGTCGGTGAGAGACACACGGCCAGACATTCACAGAGGGAGGGATTCCCTCATGAATGGGCTGAGACTGGGAATAACATGCCAGACGGTGCCCCGTGTGTGTGTTTGGCCTGCGCTAATCTTATCAAAGATCCATGTATTCATCATGAGGCCGGGTTACTTTAGGTCTTGAGAGCAGAACACGGCTGGGGTTGAGTGCTGGATGGGTGATCCATCCCAGGGACAGTAAGACACACGCAGAGCCACTGTTTACCTACTGTCAGCGCATTGCTAAGCACCACTAAAAGCTGTTTGTTATATAGATAAGAGTAAGACAGTGGGGTGACTGATGTGTGAGGGGAGTTTGAAAGCAATGATAGATTATGTGTTTTAACATTTCCTGTTGTGTTGGTTATCATATTCAAACTAACACATGATTCCTCAACAGTATTTTTCTTTGATTTTGTGCATGATAGTATGGACGAAAAAAAATGATGTCCCACTTCTATTTTTATTTGTATTATTTTTTTGCATTTGTAAAAAGTTTGAGCAAGGGATATTTTGTCAGGATTATTGATATATCGTTATCGTCACTAATTAAAATACATTTGTAGCCAAAGAAAGATATAACAGTACTGTTACATAACTGCCGAACAAAGAATATACAACACTAATTCCAAAATAGGTGGGACATTGTTTAAAGTAGTAAAACAGAATTGACAATTGAAAACTGTTCAAAGTCAATGTATTTAATGTTTAACTTTCTGTTTTTGCATATACACTGAACTGGATGTATCCTGGGCTTTTTTTAAAAATCTTTTATCATCCAAACCTCTTTGGAATCAGAGTTGGATGTTCCTTGTATTAAGAGTGTATGGAGAAATTAAAAAAACATATTGTTATTTTTGTCAAATTTAGAACATGAGGCAATGCTGCACTTCAATAATCCTGACAACAACAACAAAAATGTACCTCGTAAAACTTTTTTTCTCACAGAAGCATATTTAAAGACGCCTACTAAAATACCATCCATATGAATGAAAATATGTCAGGCTTGTGTTGAAGGCTGTGGGTTATCTGTGTTACATTGTGTGTGTTTCATTTCTCATCTGCAGGTCTGGTTAATGAGATGTATGTAAAGAAGGACTGTGAGGTATCGGTGCAGCTGAAACACAAGAACATAACTGCTGCTGTTAGTTTTCAATAGATGTAAAAGCTTCTTCGAGGTACATTTTACTAACGCGTTATGTCCCTAAAGGATTTTAAAAATGGAAATAACAGCCACTTGATCTGTGCAGTTACTATATCTAGTTTGAATGACATTTGACTAATGTCTTCTGGGAGTTGGGCATTAAGACACCATTTGCTCTGTGTGTGTGGTGTGTGTGTGGTGTGTGTGTGTGTGTGTGTGTGTGTGTACCCAGCTGCATTCTCAGCTCTCTTTGCCCATTCTCTGGGCGCATTTGTTTGGAGTGAGCCCATCCACTTATTGACACTTGTCTCCCCTGCCTCTTGCATGACAATCCAGGCAATAAAACCACGAGTGGAGCACACACTGTTCAACAGTTACCATAAGAAAAACAAGAGCAAAGAGGATGAGTGTTTACCTTCCCAGGGCATGAAAAGAGGCGGAGAGGGAGGAAGAAAGAAAAAGAGAAAAAAAGACAAGGGCTCATCTCATAACTCCAACTCCCTACCACACGCAGTGCAGAGACACAATGATACACGCACACACACACTATCATCGCCTACACCACATTTTCACTGTCTGCTTCGCATTTTCCATTAAAATCCATACGTAGGGAAACTTCATGATACAGAAAAGGAAAAAAAACAAAACAATCCACTGATGGGAAGGACTGGGACTGGGAAGGAAGAGCCTGACTTTTTCTGAAGGTGATGGCACCTTTTCAGATCCTGGTCACATCTGCTTCAAGGATTTGCCCCAATGTCCACAGACAGAGACACACACACACAAAAGATAGCCCATATGAGATGGGACCAGACACCAGGACATCCTGTTCAGGGGACAATGCCCCCCCTCCATACTGTGCTAAAGTGATAATACTCTTACAACAGTGCGGCTGTCACCACCTAGCTTAGCCAGGGCCCTGAGAGGACCGCAGGTCTCAGCACCGTGGCAGAGCTGGTCAGGAAGTACAACTTTTCAACACCTCCCAGAGTGGAATATCCTTCTGTCAAATATGCCTGTGTCTCTTTTGCTAAATATAAGACAGGGGACTGGGAGCTTCCTTGATCTTTCAGTAATATTTGGATCGGAAAATGTGCACAATGCTAACTTTGCATTTTTGCTCACATAAAGACAAGAGAGTGACTCAAAGGAAGAACAAAATGACATTCAGAATCCATTTGACATGCGTTATATTACAAATGATTACAAATCCAGCCCTGGAACTAAACCTTGTGGACAGGGATGGTAAATGTTATCCAGACATACCTGTAACAAGAGCAACACAGAGACGGCTGAATTGTATAAACAGCTTTAGAGGGAAGATTATGACTGAGAGTTTCAAAGATGACATTAAAAACGTTATGAGTGGATGTCACAGACATGGAAGAACCCAACAGTTATGATGACGTTTAATAAGCATGAACTTCACAGGGCCTTTTTTTTAATTATTATTCTACCAAATGAATCATTGTTTAGCTGTGTTAAGTCTGTCTGTGGCTTTCTATTCCAACTCATCTGCTATTTACATTTTCCTGGCTCACAAGGAAGGCAAATAACTGGGAGGCATTATTTAAAAACATTCAGTGTTTTCAGTTTCATATTAAAAAAATATAATAGCACAGAAGCTTAAAGGCCTTTCCGTGGAAGTTTCCTTTCCGTAATTACGGCTGCATGCCATTTACCAGTTCCTGATATTGTGTATGATGGCTCACAACTTACTGTGGTGTTTGTGTGAAATGTATGTGAAATCAGTGAAATAGGTCAAAGGCTCTTTCTCACACTGTCACCCAACCACATAATGCAAACATGTACACTCAAATACACCACTTTTACCAACCACACACACACACACACACAAACACGCTCACACACAGAAAAGGAGAGGAAGAGGATGAAATACACTCACACACAGACAACAGATGCAGACGGTGGCATCTTCAGAAGACACATGAGTCAAATCACTGTGCATGATGTTCTCAAGTGTCAAATTGGGGACAAGTCTGGGCATGTGTTGAGACACAGGGTGAGTCACACGCACTTACACAACTATTCACACACATTCACACACACACACACACACACTAGAATGCAGTCCTGGGGGGCTTCATACACTAGGTGGTGATATTGAGTTATCTACTTTAATTTATTAAAACTTTTCAGTAAATTGGCACTGATCAATCTACAATGAAAGTTACACTAAATTATTTATCATGTGAAATTTTGATCATTTTGAATACTTTTAGTCAAAATTTGACCAAACTGAATATCTCTTAGTGACATAACATCCCTCATTGTATTTTGTTTCACACTAGTACATTTATTAATTCATTGGATGCATGTCACATCCTGCATTACATACTCAAAACACTGATATTTATAAGGCAGTCTAATGAATCACTTTCAACAAAGGAACAAAACACACAACAGTCTACTTTTAGTCATTTTTTCCCCTATTTGTCATTTTGTATCCTTAATCATTTTGCAACTCATTGTGTTTCTTTTGCATCTCTTCGTAGTCATTTTGAATCTGTGATTATTTTGCACTAGTCTGTAGTTGTGTTGAATCTTTTGTGGTGGCTTAAATCTATTTTTGGTTGTTTTTACAATTTCTTATGGTTGTTTTGTGTCTCTTTCTAGTCATTAAGGGTCATTTGCAGCCTGTATGTATGTTTTCAGTCATTTTTGTGTATTTTCAGTAATTTAGCATCTCTATATGTCTTATGCATTCATGGAGTAATTTTGTGTCTCTTTGTATTCATTTTGTAGTCATTTTGTGTATGCTAGTGGTCCCCTAGCATCTTTTTGTGATTATTTTTTGTTTTGTTTTTCAGCGACAGGTTCAGGGTCACTAAACTGGGCCTGTGCCCGGTAGACATGTCTAAAAGGTCTCTTAACTCAGGGTCCAAAACATCATTACATCTCTAAGCTGTTTCATTTTCAGGTGTCCAACATTAGGACACCATTAGTTAAGTATTTAACACTGTGACTTGTGCTGCTGAACTCTGAACTGGAGCTAAAATAGAGCAACAGCTGCAAAAGGTGCAGGGGACAGACGGGGATGAACCCTCAAAAAATAAATACATAAATTAAACTTGTCTACATTCAAAGACAGAGCTCCTTCAAGGCCACCTAGGAGTCTGCAGGATGACCTCTAGTCCTGTCAAGAGGACCATTTACTTTCTCTTGTGGAATCTGCACCAGTTGCAAAGGCTGTAAGCCACAGGCCTCATGCCTTGAAACAGGAGAAGCTGCTGAAAAGCCAAACCTGGCCTCAGAAATACGTTCTGTAGACAAGCGGTCAGGATCAACGGAGCCCACACGGCACCCGGACCCTGTGATATTTGATCAGGCTTGACGCGTCCCATTGCGTCTGAGCCACCCTGCCTCACCTCCTCCTTCTACACACACCCAGCACCTCACACCCAGTCCCGGGGATAAGTGGTCTCTTGCTATAAATACCCAGACAGGATGGAAGCTTGGAGGGAGCCAAAAACTAGCAGGCGGTGGGAGGAAGAAGGCCCATGTGGCTAAAACATAAAAAGTGAGCACCTGTTAATAAGGTGTCAAGGAGCCAAATGTGAAGTGTCATTAGAAAATAAATTCATAATCTGCCGACTTAATCTCCACTCTCTCATTTTCCAACGCCCTTCACAACAAACACCTGCACACATGTCAATGATGAATCATACACTTCAGGGAATCATTTTGAGTTTCAACACACTCATTTAATCTTGTCCCCACCCCTCTCAGCTTGTCTGTCTGTCTATCTGTCTCCTCACCCGCCTCTCCCTTTCACTCCTCCGATTCTCAAGAAAACAGGTGCAAGGAGGAGTGTCCAGTACACACACACACTGACACATAAAAACACTTATTGCCCCAAGCAGAACCTGTGTTTTAAGCATGCAGAACATTTCCTTCTGTCCTCGTAGCTGCAGCGTCTTCAAATTGAGGAGCAAATATAGCCTGTCATCTGTGTGACAGTGAGAGCAGTGAAGCTCTCAAACAATCCCGGGGGCCGCAGGGAAGCCTATATTTACTAGAATTGTGTTTAGAATAAAGGCGTTGTGAATAATATTAAATTAATGCTGCATGTATAAATGTCCTGACACAAGGAATCAGCAAAATGGGAGGTTATAAGCCTTCAACCAGTGACAAGGAGCTAAACAGGAAAATCACCTGATTATGTTGCAATGAAAACACATTCTTGGCAGAATGGCACATGATTGCCTACCGAATGTTTTAAGATGAAGAAGACTTAGCTTTGTAGTTACATTAAGGACAGCTCTCTCATTAAGCTCATACAGAAGGCACGCTGTACCATAGTAGCTCACAGTGAGGCACACACACATCTCCTGAATGTGACATGAAATACATGCATTATAGTTAAATCTCCCGCTGTCCATTTTAATACGTACTCCTTTACAAACAAACTGTAAACCATAAATGCTAGTGCTGTTGGGTAAAGTTAGTGATTTTAGTGGACAGCTAGCGACTGCATTTATTTTATGTGGCCAGCCAATAAAATAAGCATTGAAATAAAGCTTGTTTATGTATGATGCCTTTTTGGAGTGTGGGGGTCCAGAGTTGTGGGCATGATGTGACTGGATTATGGGCCTTTTCATGTTGATTTATTTTATGTGAAAAAATATTTTTGTGACAGGGCTATGCAATTAATTGAAATTTTACCCAAATTGCAATATGAGGTACTCCTTTATCGCCTTGTTTGAGGCAATATATGTGTCAAAATACTACTTTGAATTAATTATTATGCTGCGACAGAGATTACTTCTGCAGACTTACTCAGACCAACATCATTGTTAACCGTAATGTAAACCTAAAAGTGGGAGATTTTCAACACAGCTTTCATCCATTCATTGCATTACAGCGAGAGACAACCGCAGTAATGACGACTTGATTATTTCCGGAGCTCCGGTAGTTGACGTCATGCATCACCTGATGTCAAAACCGTCAAAACACCGCCAGGTGAGCACTTCCGGTGCCAATGACTGCAAGCAGCTTTTTCTTCACCTGATGTATTAGTAGAGTACAGAGTGAGCATGATAGATAGCTTTTGTACTCAGGGATGCCTGAACAAACAGGTACAAGTGAAATAGAAAACATTTTATCGGATCATGAAAGACGGCCAAATGGATTATTGCAGGAAAACGAGCTAAAAACAAAGGACGGGACCCCACAAGCAACGAATTTGGATTGTGCAATGACCACTTCATCCAGGTACAGAATACAAAGCTTACTAATGTTAATGTCTCATTTAACATGATTGTCAGTAATCCAAACACAGATGGAGGGGGGTCATGACTGACCACCACCCATGGTTTCAACTGGCTCATTTAGTCTTTGGGAGTAATTCACAAATAATTTAATGGCACTCGTGAAAACTGCTGTTTTTAATAAATGTATAATAACATGTATGACAGTGATAATGGAGGTAAAGTTGCAGACTAGCTAACTGTTAGCTAAAGCTACATACAAGTTAGCACACCTGTTACGTTCCATGGGCCGTTGCTAATGCTAACGGTCACTGAGCAACACTTACCTGCTATCGTCGACAAGCAGGTTTAGCCGGTAGACTCCAAAGCTGAATATTATCCACGAATCCAAACTTTGTCCATTTAAACCTCTCCATGCGTCTGTATGTCTTCAGGTCATATTAGGCTGAGGTGAAGTTGCTCGGATAATTGTACGTAGATGTCTGGATACTGCAGGTGTGCACCCGGAGGCATTATAAGGGTCAGATATGTGTTATCCAAAAGGTTTTGGAATAAAGCTTCAATGTCATCGGATTTAAAGTGTGCAGTGGACACTGACTGCTTGAAATTAACCCTAGTGTAGTTCAGTTTGCTTAGTGAACTGTTAAAATGGCGACGAAAACGAGGCACGTGACGTCCGGAGTAACAATGTAAAGTAACTAAATACATTTACTCAAGTAGTGTACTTGAGTAAAGTTTTGAGTTTTATACTTCCATATTATTTTACTCCACAACCTTTCTGAGGGAAATGTTTTAGTTTTAACTCCACTATATTTACTTTACACATTCAGATTGTTGTTGTTTTTTAATCTTTATTGACAAATAAGATGTGATTAAATAATATACATAGCTCAGCTACACCGCAATATACCTTTTACAGCTGCAAAATGACATACATGTATATATCAATAATTATAATTCAATACTGCAATTAGCATTCTGAAATGGGACGTTCATAAATGAGTCGTTTTACCTTTGGCACTGGTATATTTTGATATTATTTTGTACTTTTACATGAGTAGTCATTTTAATGCAGAACTTTTACTAGTAACTGAGTTTTTCTTCATGTGGTGTTGCTACTTTTACTTAAGTAAAATGTCTGAATGCTTGTACCATTTCTGTAAACTGGCAACAATAACTTCTAAGTTTTTATATTTAATGAACTGAGTGAAATAACCTACTTGTAAGTAAGGAATACCATTTTTACATTATTATAATAATTGGTGTATATGTCAGGCAGAAATCACAAAGTGAGACAGAACTTTTTGTTAGCTCTTGCATGATTTCCTTATCTCAATTGAGTTAAAACATATATGTATTAATTATTTGAGCTCAGCTGGTGTCCTTATAATGAGTAAGGAGTAGAGAGACGGAGAGCCTCCCCTCATGCCCCTGGAGTGTTGCAGTATGCGTAAAAGATGCAACTGTCACTGTACCTGTGTGTGGCAGAAACTGCATACAAACACCATTAACTGGTGACTAAACAAAACAAGGACTAATGCAACAATGGCAATTGTGATTTTGGAGGGAGAACTGATGTTAGAAGTTTGGCGGCAACGTTGTGCGCGCGTTCCTCCATTCAGTCGCTAATGAGAATGATAATTTGTGGCTCCTCTGACGACCCCTACCCCCTTCAATAGCGACTTCTCCCAAGGGACGTGACGGCGCACATCCCTGAGGGACATCCAGCCCTGTATAGGAATCCTTTTCATCCCCAAACAGTGATTCCCGCCTGTTTCGAAATCCAAATTTCCTAAATGTTTTTTTTTTTTATTTCTATCTCTGTTGTTGGCTCTGCAGCTCCGCCAGAGCAGCGGACCAACAATATATTATATGCATATATATATTAGAGGACTGAAGCAGTCCACATCTGGATAGAGGTCTGCACAACTTGAATCTGCAGAAATGTCACTTTAAAGTCATGATCTGCTATCTGGATAAGTGTGTGCTATTGTGTGTTCACATTATTTCTTGGGCCTATAATGACTCTCACTTCATCCATCCCTTTTCTTTGGAACTTTTCTAATTATAATGCTGTCGCATGGTTACATTATTTATTTATTTAGGTTAGCCTATGCAATAGGTGGGATTTATTTATATTCCTTTATATTCCCCAACACCAGAGCAGAAACCGCAGCTCTAACTTGATTTGCTAACAGTCTGCTGCATGTTTCCATATAAAAAATAGGATGGACTCAGTCAACTTCTCATGGGAGTGCTGGATCAGAGTCCCCCCCAACGATCCCCTGTGTTTACACCGGACCGGGCTCGCTTCTTGGCGGCCACGCGTGTGTGTGTTCGCCTCCTCACCTCCGCAGAGCGGCTGCACGACCCGGCCTGCCAGCGGGGATTTACTGACTGGCGCTGTGCCCGACCGCAGGCAGACTAGTTCGCTCGGTTCTCACGACCTCAGCTCCACAAAGGCATCTCTGAACTATTAACTCAGACACGAAGGCAGAAGGAACGACCGCAGAACCCACACACGCTGCCAACTGGTGTTTCAGTATGTCTCCTCGCAAGAGGAAGCTGCTTTAAGCATCACTGGCAGTGGAGTTTCAGTATGCCTTGTACCGGTGGTGTCATCTGCGGGGCACTGGCACACAGCAGGGTGAAAGTGAGAACGCAACTACATGAAATAACCAGACAGTCCAACTGTTAAAGGAAGATGAATATCCGTGCAGACGCAGCCATCACGAGTCACGTAGGCAGTTATAACAAAAATGTCTTTTTCTTTTGGCGACAACTCCTTACTTACTTCTTAGCGTTGCCTAAAAGTTTGCCCTCTAGACATATTGAATTAAAGAAAGCAGTGATGTTTATCTACTGTTGGTCAGGGCTAAGGAACACTTTTAGCCCTCCTTGCTGTTTGGCCTGTGCCAGCCATGCGCACCCACGGCGCGCCGGTGGTGTATTAAATGTTGAGGGGTTTTGACCGGCGGTCACCAGGCTGTAACCTAATCCCAAGTAAAGGGGCCCGCTGACTGCAAGTGGCTGACACACGGCTAGCGCCACGCCGCCCGGCGCAGAGACACGGCTCTCAGTTCCGGACCCCACTCACCAGAGGAAGATAGGTTTACACCCAGGGATAAACAGAGGGGGGAAGAGAGCGAGAGGGAGACCTTTAATACACAGAGAAGCGTTTGAAGCTGAGGCCACGGACTGTATATAAATAAAAGGCAAATGATCGTTTTAGTGCATGTGTGTGTGAGAGAGAGACAGCGAGTCAAAATAAATCTTCAAATATTCTTTAACCTGCAGTTTTTTTCCTTATCTCCTCGGTCCTCCTCAGGTTTCCCCGCCATCAAAACAAAGTCTAACCAAGTTCCCTCGTTTTCTCCTTTATTGAGGTGTAGGCCCACTGGGAGTGGAATTGAACAATTGATACACAAAAGGAAGCGAGGATCCTTCCATATTCTCCTTTCACTGAGGCAATCTGTTAGTGACATTAACCCCTGAGCGCATTTCCCAGGCTCATGAATAGGGTTTAGGACTTCTTAAAGCTCCCGCTGCATACAGGATGAGACTCTTTTCAAACTTTTAATTACCTTTATAGCAATAGAAAAATACACCCCCATTGTCCCCTGAACTATTCTCCTGCGTGCCAGATGTAAGAAGGTCCCGCCAAACTTGTGACAAGGTGCCCACTAAAAAACATAGTCGATTAATTGATATAAGGGTTCATATTGGGAACATAATCGATAAGTTTTAGCTTCGTTTCGGCATCCGCTTTAACCGCTTTGTGTTGCTCAAAAATGATATGACCTAATTCCGTGAATGTGACTTTTACGCATGGTTGTGCCTTTTACGCACGACCTCAAAACTGCCCGATGACTCTAAAAACTTTGAAGTAAAGTGAAATGGAGCAATATGGAAATGATTCAAACAGGCTGTAGACAAGAAATTAATTTCTGAAAAGTCATTTATTAAAAAGATGGGCCATCACCCAACTTCAGCTTTTTTTCTTTTCAACACAAAACAACAACGAATATAAAACACAGCTTTGGTATAACAATCAATAACAAATCTGTACAAAACTAAAACCTTTTCATAAAAAGTACTTCATGACAAAAAAGTTCTATAAATGTATACAGCATATTTATCACCGACATCCAAACATTGGAATTAGGAAATAAATTATTTTAAAAAACAAAACGTTGTTCCATAAAACGAAACAATGAGAGCTACTGGAGGGCATTAAGTGGTTAGAGTTACCGTCCCGTAGCGGAAAGTCACAGGTTCAACCCCCGCAACAGTTGTCTGTGCAGTCAGTTAAATGTCTAAACTGGAAAAGTAATGCAAACTGGTTTGACACGAGTCTCTTGTCCTGTGCGCTACCAAGGCCTCCACACAGGCTCGCTGCCCTCCGAGCCGGTGCTGACTCCGACCGGGCTGACCGCCTGGGACCCCCCGGAGAAGGACGTCATGCCGTGGACTGGAGAGGCTGCAGTCGGTGCGGAGCAGCCGTGCACCGGGCTGGCATTAACCGCGACAGGCACTCCTGCGTTGGCGTAAAGCGGGATGACTGGAGCTGTGGTGGAGGCGAAGGCCGGGTTCGGTATCAAAAATGCGAACTGTCCATCTGATGCGGGCACCAGCTGAAACCCACCAAACACTTTGGGGGAGACGGCTTCTGCAGGACTGAGCTTGGAACCCATAGCAGCAGCGTTGATGGGCAGAGTGGAGGGGAGCTGCACATGCAGGGGTTGCGCCAGGTGCGCCTGCTGAGACGCGGCCTGCTGCGGGTAGTTCATAGACATCATCTGGCCCATGCAGCTGGATAGGTGGTTGAGGAGCCTCGACCTCACCTCCGTGTTCACCCCCTCTGAGGTGGACAGGAAGCGGGTGACCTCGTTCATGCACTCGTTGAATCCAGCTCTGTATTTACTCAGGACGGTGGCATCAGCTGAGAGTGCTGCTGGGAGAAAGAAAGAGAGCGGATATTAGAGACGCACTTGTGACTCATTCAACAGCTCCATAAAGACTTCGGAATGTTTTGTGACCCACTTATATGATTAAGTAAACTTACCGCTCATCTGGACACGCTGCAGGTTCCTCAAGTGCTTCACTGTCATCTCCAGGATGTCTGCTTTCTCCAGCTTGGAGTGTCTGGAGCTCTGAAGGACATAACATGAGAAATTAAGTCTGTATTCTATGTCCATTTAAAATTAGATAATATATTAACACACAAAAGTAATTAAAGCATCAACATTATCTCAACTTACATCTTTTTTAAGTGCGTCCAGGATGAGAGTCTTGAGCTGCCCAAGGCTTTCGTTTATTCTTGCTCTCCGGCGTTTCTCCATGATGGGTTTGGATGACTGCAAAAAATAAACAGTTCTACATAAATTTCATGTATTTCACGACATTGCACATAATTGTAACACGCTTATTAACTGCACTGCAAGCTGGAGTCGTTAATTAAACAATCACACATAAGAAAGCTTGTGACCATTAGAAGAAACTTACTTTTCTATGCTCGCTGGCATTTTTCGGTTTGTCCGGTGTGTGCGTTCCGTTTGCAGGGGCACCGGCAATAGGGGATGCCGTCTGCTTCTCCATAGTGTCAGCTGGCATCGTTGATCAAACCAGGGAAAATAGTAAAGAAGTAAATCCTCTTTGGAAGCTCCGGAAGAAATAAAAAGGCGTTGAAAGTTCACTTTGAGCCGCTGCGGAACATATAAGAGACGGCTGGAAGTCCCACCGATCACTGTGCGTTATGTCGCTTGTTATCACTGAGCTGTCATGTGAGTACAGGAGCGTGCGTTACACCGCGCTGGGCGACTCTGCGCTTCTGCAGCCGACACACGCCGAGGCGCTACTTATAGACGGCTCGCGTGCTCCCAGTTCGTGTGAAACCCTCTCTGCATTCTTTCCCACACTCGCCTCAGCCAATCGCAGCAAGGACTCACCCATTGGGCGCGGGGCAGACCGCTGATTGGACAACACCCCCGCGGGCCGTCAGTCACGCGCTGCTCAATCAGCCCTGCAGGGACAAACAACAAAGCGGAGCGAGCAGCAGCGGCCGGGCCGGGCCGGCCTGTGAAGTGATAAGGGAGGGGAATGCGCTGGATGTTTGCTTCCAACTTTGCTCTGTGCTCGTCAAAAATCTTATACTGCCTGGTGTGTGTGTGTGTGCGAGTGTGTGTGTTTGTGTACGGGAAGAATGTAGAGTCTGTATTGACTGCCAGTCAGTGGCAGCCAGTAGGTTTGAACAGTTTATTCTAAGAATTACACATATATGTAGGCTCTATCAATATTAATTGATCATTTTTTATGCCTGCAAATTTATTCATGTTTCTGATGAGAGAAATAGTATGCGATATGAACGAGCCAATAATCTATTATATTTTTATTGTGTTGTATTCCCTCTTGAAATGCCTGCAGAGACTCATAGCAACAAATGTAATTTACTTCAAGCATAAACATTTTCTTGGCCTCACATGAAAACAAACACACATTTGATCTATTTTTAAGACCCCTTACGCCTCCAAGGAGAAGACATCTGTAAAGGCACGCGAGGCGGTTTGCAGTTGCACGCGGCAAGCCAATGGCATGCGGCCACTTTATGCAAATAAAGCAGCGCGAGCTCTTATTGGCTGGGTGAGGAGCTCTGTGTCAATCATCCCGGAGCAGGAGCCGCTCAAAGGGGAAGAGGAGAAGGAGGAGGTGGGGGAGAGAGGAGGGAGGCACATCTGTCCGCGTGCCGTTCGCGCAAAGACTTCTCCGGTCTACGCGGAGCACGTGCCAAAACCTGCAGATTACAGCCTGGAGACCAAGGAGCATATAATGTCAAGCCTGAGAATCTGGAAACATTATATTTAAAGAGGATAGAATAGAGCAGAGTAGAAAAATGTGAACCACTATGTTGAAATGCATTTGGACTGCATTAGAAATGCTTAGAGCCTGCAGAATCTCAACAGACTGTTTGAGAGTGGTTTAGTACAAATAAATATTACGATGGTTGTTTTATTTATTTATTATTTAAAAAACCCGAGATATCACTGAAAATAAAAGTTGGTAACAGCAAAATAGTAAAAACAAAACAAACAAAAAACGTACTAATGGGAATATTAAATACCATATAATATTAAGGTTTTTGTGTCTGTGTGTCTAACAGGACGGATTGTTTTTAATTAATTCATGTGTTACCATCAAAACATAAAAAAGATAATTCTGCCTGACATTTAACATCCTTTCCATCAGATCTCTGTGTGTTTGGAAGAAGGTGCTAAAGTGTTAGAAGGAGAAGAGCACCATCTAGCGGCTGTTGTTTAAAACGTTAACCAACTTTACATGATGGATCTCAGGACATTTAACAAAGTTAATCAACACGTGTACTCAAAGTCTCATTTAAATGAAGCCTCCATTAATTGCTACCTAATGGAATGAGTTTTTATTGATGTTTTACAAGGAATAATGATGGTCTTCTCTAAACTGTGCAGATGTTTTCCTCCTTAGCAGTAATTAATGTTCTTACAATTTAACAATAATAGTAATCAAAAGTTTTTTTGTGGTAGCTTTTTTTGCTGTGTCGGATAAAATAGTTAGGAAGAGAGAAAGCCTGTGAGGAAAGATGGAAAAGTTTTCTTGTGTAAGCATTGAATTGAGATGACCACAAGGTGGCACATCTGTGTCCAAATGAATGCAGAAAACTAGCAATAAAGAATAAAAGCTGTTTTGTTTTATATAAACCTATAAATGTCAACCCAATGAGAATGTTATCATAATGTAGTGCATTCGTTTTTATATCTGAAAAGTGTGACACAAATCACAGGTCTGTCACTTTTCAGTTAATGGTAATCTATAAGAAAAGAAAAAAACGACAAGAAATACTGCACAGAAAAAAAACACAGAAGGTAATAATAATAGATAATAATACAAATATGTACAGCACCTTTTGATTAAATATATAATTATATTACCAAGTATATTTCATATGCTGTATGTCACAGAGGAAAGGGACGTATCTACATATATTTGTAAAACAAAATCAAAAATCTTATTTGTAATGATACTTAATTGCAGATGTGTGCAACATGCATACTACACCTTGTGCAAACACAGTAGGATGTGCACAAGCCTTTATGTGCAGTCTATGTGAATGTACCTTATAAAACGATATTACAAACTATCTTACAGACGTGTGCACACAAAGACTGCATGCTGCATACATCCTCAGTTAAGGTTAGTTATAAGTAATGTTATTTGCATGACCATTATAATGTTACTGTGAAAAAACATTAAGTTTACTGTGAAGTATAAATGTATGTCAGTTTTATATGCTTGTAAAGTAAAGAAACTAAATGAAACCAACTGTTTTTTGTAAATAAGAGAGAAAAACACAGTACAACTTTAAAACTCAAGAGCATTCTTAAAAAAATCTCATGTGAAATCTGTG
Organism: Serranus cabrilla; assembly: GCA_903364295.1. Classification (NCBI taxonomy): domain Eukaryota; kingdom Metazoa; phylum Chordata; class Actinopteri; order Perciformes; family Serranidae; genus Serranus; species Serranus cabrilla. Next base: position 501,622 of record CAFUXE010000067.1, on the reverse strand, counting down.
TTAGTTTTAATAGAAGGGCCATAAAAAAACACTGATGTGGTTATTAAATAAAAAGAAGTAATATTAACACTTGAAGCAGCTGATATGAGTAATGTTCCTAAAAACCTAAACAATGTGACAGTTTCCGATCAGCCCTTATAAATCTGCAGATTTCCACGTTAAATCAGTGGGTGTGCTGCAACAATAGGAGCATTACAGAGTCTAAGGAGGCGTAGATGTCATAGTAATCTGAAAACTGATGACAAAGTCTGTGATCCTCTTTTGGTCAGCAGTCTATTGAAACAGGCCAAATGTAATAAAATTTTGTTAAGCCCTGCTTCAGCCCAGTCTCTAGTAGAGATTCAGTTATTGTTCACTGGCTCATGTCCCCCCTCCTCATGGGTGAGCTGTGCTGAGGCATGCTGGACCCTTGTTTACCCAGGATCCTGAGTCTCAAGGGCCAGCTGTGTGTGCTTGGGCTCACATCCCCTTTATTTGCTTTCGGATCGGCCCAAATGATGCAGATCTAATTCTACAGAGCTCTGCGCAGATTACACAACTGTTCCCCGCAGCAGTGGAGCTAATGCCATTTTGGTTTAATAATTCTGTATAGGTGAAGCGGCACCTGTTGAACCTGATCTGAAGTCAGAACAAGTCGGACAACTCTTGGTATTTCCAAACCCTATCCATCAATAATTCCCCCTCTTCATTCCTGCATTTCAAAGATGTCGGGCTCAGACAACAAAGAGCTGGAATTCCCCTTCAACTCAAAGAAACTTCTGGAGTGACTCCATCATTAGAGCATCATTAAAGCTGATGCCGACCGGAGGAATGCAGAGAACAGAAATCACCGCTGTTTTATAAGAGACGATCAACATTCACCAGACAAGAACCAAAAGCACTTGCTTTTTGACTTTATGAGGCTGGGGTCTGCAGAGGAGATGAAAGGCGGGAGAAGCTGTGTTTGCAGATTTAGCAGAGTTCAGTAGTCTGTTGTCCG
>CAFUXE010000067.1:475275-494072 GCA_903364295.1 Serranus cabrilla | reverse complement strand
GGCGTTTCCATGTTTGTGGTCACCTCCAACATCATCCCATCATCAAAGTCAGCTCTGAACCCCAAACACCACCGCCCTTCCTTTCCCTCTGATGTGGAGAGTCACACACTCCACAGCGCGTTCCCTCCCTTTAACTTTTATTTTGGGCCAAACATTGCGGAGGAGACGATTTGTGTCTCTGAAAACACCATGTATCAATCACATCAAAAGCCTAGGAAACAAAAGCGGAGGCTGGCAGCATCAGACAAACACTCCCATTAGTCACTGCGGTCTCTTTCACGTGTATCGCATCGCGGCCGAAGGAGGGGTTGTTTACTCTGGAATATCTCACACTGTAAAGGCAAAGAGAACCTACCGCCTGGCCCATTCAACGCGCACGGAAACAAGTGGACTACTGTGTGGTCAATTACAATAAACGCAGATCAAAGAGTGCAAAATGGACTTCTCTTTCATAATGCACCATGTGGCACAAGCTTTTCCCTGACAAGGCCCTCACACTCCATCTTCCCACACTCATATACAAACTCACCATTAATAAGGTCTGAAAAGTGTGATTTTCAGCTCTCCCCTCTTGTGTTTCTCCTCCTTGTCCCATCCCCAGCCCCCTGCCTGGTGCTGACCCAGCCAGCAGACCCCCTCTGCCCCCTCCAACCCTGGGAAGAAGAGGCCCACGCCGGAGCTAGGACTGGGGCTCATTAGTGGCGCCCACCTGGAGGCTGGCTGGGGGCTAACAGGGGACCGCGGGGGCCAAGGCCTTGATCTGTTGGCTGTGAGTAGCAGTGTGACACACAGCGGGGACAGGGCTGCTGCAGCAGAGTATACAGCACCATCAGATATACAGTATATGCTCCAACAGTCGTGAGTTGATCAAGCTTAATCTGTTTAATTGTTCCCTTAGCAGAGGCACACCTCTCTTTGTTAACCCGCCAGGAGCCCCCTTTCACCAATTCCCCCTCATAAAAGTCAGACAGAAAGTTTATAGCTGTTTGCGTTGATGGTATCAGCCCAGTAGAAAAACAGCCTGTAAAACAATTATGGAAACAACCTTTTGTGTACGCTTCAATTGAAGTCTAGCCACTTTATGCAAATTCTATATCTCATCAGCCGCTCTTCAATTTGACTAACAAATCACGGCATTGTTTTTTGGGGGAGGTTGTTTGCTGTGAATCAGTAGTATTTACTCATGCTGTCTGTCTGTGTGTAATACTCTGATGGTCTGGAGCCCCTGTGGTCAGACGGCCTGGGTCTGCAGACACACAAAGAGATTCCACTGCAGGAGTAGCAGGTCTCCTGAGTCATGTGGCTCCAGTCAAGCCGACTGCTTCCACAGATTCACGTCGCTCTTTGACATCACAGCACCTGAACAACAGTCCAATTCCAATGGAATTTGGCTTTTTTAGCTACATACATACCTAGAGTGCATTTTTCAAATAGTTTCACATAGTGCGGGTTGGGAAATTAAATTCTGCTGTCCCGCTGAGGATCTCCTAAACCTGATCTACTGAATGAATCTGCACTTTGAACCATTTAATTCATGGGTTCAATTAACAGAACAAAACAGCAACCTTTACATTCATCCAACCAAAGCAATTTACAAATAAAAAAACAGTGTTACTTTGTAAATCACATTTATCAGGAAAACATTTGAATGTCTTTCTTACTTTGTGTCTTTCTTTTTCATAGTTAGTTATAAAATGTATAAAAAACGGGTCATAACAGGAACAACAATTATAAAATAGAATAACAATAAAATAGAATAACAATAAAAGTTAGGAATCATTTGGATGATAGATTTTTCTATGGACATGCATTTCTTATTAGTAACAAATTTAAGACAACAGATTTCAGCGGATTCATCTGATACAGAAATGTGTTATAATTAGGAATATAGGCCACTTTTTTATAGCTTCCGAAAAACGTATCACAAGAGAAATCTCCAGATTCAGAAATTACTTTTGGACAAGAAGAAAAACTGCAGACAACGGACAACTAAATTTGTTCTCCACAATGCCAATATCACAGACACACATCAGCGTTTCTTCTTGAGAATACCTTCAGTAAATACGAGGAACAATAACCTATGTGTACATTCTTATTCTACACATGATATAATAGGTGGTGCTGGATTGTAAATATGCCCAAAAGCAGAATGGTTGTGTCCACTCATTTATCATTTATTTGCTGTGTAAAATTAGTTTTCATTGAGGATCTCGTGCCCCGTCACTTGTACTGAATGAAACAGTAGGGAGGGCATCGTGGTTTTATTCAGCTAGTGAAAACAGCAGCTGTGGCCCTCGGGCTCGCTCCTCCTGCAGACCTTTAGTACACTGTGTACACTGGTGTCAGGGGAGGGTCATCACTGGGACCTCATCAAATACTAGAGCAGATACATACAGAGTCCTCTTGGCTGCAGAGTTTTAATGTGGTTTTAGATCTGTTTGCTTAATCGCTGGGTTATAGTGAGCATTTGTTTGATCAGATCAAAGAGGAAGAGTCTGGGTTGCTGCTGGTGAATATGGACAATGGATTGGTCATGATGACTGGTAAATCTCAGTCACAGAGCACCACATCAAGGACAATTAGCATTAGCTTGACTCTCCAGGCTCACCCCTTAAGCAGGATGAAAAAAGTGACCTGCTGACTAAGCACATTCCACCTGCAGCCTGCAGTTCAAAGGGCTCCCATGATGGTCACCCTCTGCACCTCACCGCTCCACTGCTATCCAGCCACCACCTGCCCCGAGGCAAAGCTCACTCTTCTTCCACACCGCGGGTGACCCGGTGCTCCGTCATCAACTTCTCATCCCATTCACAGCACATGGGACTGCTCTGACCGCTAGCTGAGGCGCTACCTGCCAGCGAAGAGCCTCAGGTGATGTTTGAATGGGCTTCACTTGAGAATTCGCCACACCTCTCCCCCCTCACAGGGGAAGCACGAGGGAGGCAACATATGGCCGGCTCGGAAGAATTCCCCTACTGTTTTTAAAAGACTCCCAGAGGCCTTCAGGGTGATCGGAACTTCACGCTCCTCTTTACTAGATTAAGTCTAATAATCTCCCAGTAACGAGACTTTAAATCCAGAGCGGTAAAACACTGGGCCTCGGGGTTCACTCCTAAACAGTGCATGCTGTTTTCCCTTTAACACTTTATTTTATGACTGCAAGTAAGAGTTAATGCTCCTCATCAACTTTCCCCTCATCAACAAGAAAAAAGGAAGATTTGTTGAAGGAGACGGGGACTCTCAAACATTCGTGACCTGAATCTGTGCAGCATTTCTAATAGTAGTAATAAGATTTGGCTCCCAAAGTAATCGCTGAGATCTGGGAATGTCACTAAAACCAAGACTGAAAGATGAACACAACTACAAGAAAAGAACCAAAAGTTAGATTTTTTTAATAAGTCACCAAAGTGGTTACTTTACACAACCAAGAACTTATTTAAAAAGTGTTTATGATGTTTATACAGCAAGTAAGAGTCAAATGTTCCTCTTCAACTTTGGCAGCAAAGTTTCCTGGATTGTGCATTCATGTTGCTTGCGAGCATTTCTTACCAAATACAGATGATAATATTATATACTGTCACTATGATGGACAGCAGAGCATGAACAAGATGGCATAAAAATTAACTTTGCCTTTTTTTCTTACCCCTTCTAAAATAACAAAATCTGCCAATTTGTCAATAATTCGCTAATATGTCAATACAGTTTTCTTGCATCACCCTCCCTGCCTCAGCAAGCCAACTCCTTAGTCCACGATCCAGAAAAGAAGAACGACAAATTGTATTTGTGAGAACTTTTCATTACAAACACTGAGGCAAAATGGCCCCATTGTTGTCTATCCCCAACTCATACTGACACAAGCCCCTGGTTACTTTTCTTGGGAATTACTGTTGAGTTCATAATGAAGCGAGGACTCCCACTGCAGTGTTGATTAGGCAGATGCCTTCACTGGGCTACGGGAGCGAGCGCCAGGCCCGTCTCCTGCCCTCCAGGGACTTGACTCATTCATTCACTGTAATTCATGGTCGACCCCGACTCGGCCCGGGAAGCTGCAGCCTCTCTCCTCTTTACTCATTTAATTTGGAGCTGAGGTAGCGGAGGCAGGAAGGAACCCCATCGATGAAAGATATTAGACTGTGAGGGGCGAAGAGGAAATCCACCCTGAAAATAGAACTCATGTTGGGTGGAAATCAGTCGAAGCCTTCTTGTCATCATCAGGGCGTCTCTGGATCTGCCTCATCAGTAGTGAACTGTTTGGACTTTCTATCCTTTTTGGAATATGTCCCACAAAGACAAAGCAAGCTGTCCCATTATTAATCTCATGACACTGTAGTCTTACAACCCATTTGTGTGGGACTCACAGGTTGACCTAGAAAAGGATTTAACTTGCATACAGTTGTTGATTTCTTGTTTTAAGCATTTACAGTTAGATGAGAAGATCAATACCACTCTGCATGCTAATGCTAAATATGAAGCTCGAGCCAGGAAACAATGAGCTTAGCTCAAGTTAACATCAGCCAGATAAACTTCTTAACTTGTGAGCTTTGGTGTTTGTAGACGTACTTTTAAACTTTGGACCTAGCCTGGCTAGCTCTTTCTACCTGCTCCCAGTCTTTATACTAAGCTATGCTAAGGTCTAAGTACACAACTCAAATATATATATAACACAGGTCTAATCCTTTTAAGATATTATAAAGACAAATATACTTTTAATAAATCATGTAGGATAATTATGCAGTGAAATATGTGGAATTATCAGGCTTCATTTGTAAATTCGTAATTTTTCCGTTACGATCATTTGAACATACACCAGAACATTTGATAGACATTATTACATATCTGTGAGTCCGCTTTAGGTTGAAATTATCTCTTTAAAAATGGTGTTAAAAATGACAGATTACAGTGTCATCGTGTCAATATGATGTGTGACAGATGTAAGCAGGAGGTTATGCCTGACTTGTGTTTGCGGTCACATAAATAGCTGTTTTACTGTAGAACTTCAGATGCTGGTAGTGTCAGTGGATCTCTCTCTTCATCAGGACAAACTGAGTATGTTTTGGTTCTGCACTGAAAAACATGCTGAGGACAATGACATTCCAGTCTGGAGACAACCAAAACCTCCTCACCAGGAAAAGGGACCAAAACAAGTTTTTTCTCGGCTTGACGGTGTATCTTCCGACCTTACGCCAGACAGCCGACTGGAAATGCCAGGAATGCTAGACTGCCGCTCGATAGGAGACCATGTTCCACTTATTGGCTACTGGTGGGCAGAGCCACGGGGACAATGTCCAAGATGAGTTCCCACACAATAGGAACAAGACATTTATGACTCCTCGTCTACGGTAGAAATGAAAGGTTCACACTCAGGACACTCCCGGCTCTCGTACTCCCACTGACACGCTGGGAGAGATGCTGCTCCGGGCAGACACCCCTCACATTTTTGGGCCGTGTCTGAACGGATGAAGAAAAGGTCTCCCCTGAATCCAAGCAGGCTGTCCCATTTGGGGTGATTTAAATGGCCTGTTATTACCTCTCTCTACCATTGTCTCTCTACTGGTATCCCCGTGCTATGATGTCTTTAATTATTAGTTTCACCAGCACTCATTAGACAGGAGCCAGCAGAATCCTGGCATGTAAAAATCACTCGTGAGAACCCCGGCAACCAGAGCGAGAAAATCACCAGAATCTAATAAATGAAAAAGGAGATTTGTAAGAGGGCGTATCTGTGTTTTTTACCCCCTTATTATGCATTAATTGTAGTTTACAGAATAGATGCTTATTTGGATAAGTGACAGCAAAAGATCAGAGGATCACAAATATTAAATTAAATGCTCTCATTGTAGGAAGTTAACCTTTTCTGCATTTTTACCTGTTTGGCATATTGAAAGGGAAAAACTTAAAACAAAAGGACTTAATTTGAAATGTAACATCTTTTTTTTCTAATATCTACATTTTTTTTAAATATATATATTTTGTATCTAAAGGACTTGCCTTCATCTATATCTATATGTCAGCACTTTGTTGTTATGCACCAATACATCACAGCAAAACGACATTGGCAATAAAGACGATTTTGATTCTGGCTATGAACCTTTGCTTTTTAAGCATGTGGTCAAAACACAATATAACTATGACGAGCTTTATACCAAAACTATGGAAATCATTCTACATCTCATCACCCATTCCTGTATAAAATCCCAGACCTCGAGGTCTAATGTAACACTAACCTCTCACAGCTCATCTGGACTTTTACTGTTCTTGGGTTCGAAGCATTTACTTTTGTCTTATAGGAAACAGATTAAAATGTTGCAGGTGATTCGTTCAACTTTCTGTCTACAGTTAAATGCAAATTAATTAATGTATTTATATGTAGAGAGAATCATGCATCAAGAATGCAAAAGACTGACACCATTAACACACAAGAAAGAAACGATATTTAGAACTACACAAGCTGGAGTCATCTTTAACTTTAAACATGACTTTAATAATATACGATTTGTATTAATGAGTGGACGTGTTTGATTATTTGATCTTTTTTGTGCCGGCAGCTCTGTGCTGAGACAAACTCAGTCATGTCCCTTTATCGCCTTCAGACCTGGAGTGCCACCTACTGGTGACACAGCAGAAAGCAGGGAACTTGTGAGTTTACACATGTATATTTCAGAATACATTTTAGTGCTATCAGATATAAGAATCTGGGTTTATTTGGGGTTTTCTTTCCTCCTATAGTTTCTGGGTCAGTTGTGCAGTTCTACAGCATTTATTTGTACTTCTATGTTGTTTTCCGGTGGAGAATTTTACCTCCGAATGCTCCTTTTCTGTTCAATAGAAACTTCTGTAATTAGCTTCACTTATTAGTAAAAGCTTCTTTGATGCTCATTACACATTCTTACTGCCAATTAGGAGCATGGACGCAGCACAATCTTTTGACTAGCCTCCTGTTTCCTCACTGATATCCATTGTACCCTTCAGCTGGTCCACTGCTATTTGAACCCTCATATCCAGACCTTTCCCAATTAGACCCACCTTCCACTCTGAGGTTTACTTTCTCCAGGAAGAGGGAGAAAACAGAGTCTTTTAACAAGTGGGCCCCACTCTCTTGTTCACATGGGGAAGTTTACCCACATCTGTCTCAGGACCTAACCCCTGGAAGAGAGGGGGTCACTCCTGAGGCCAGAGGTCAGCACTTGTCCCATTGTGAGCAAGAACCAACATGAACCCCAATCGAACACTGCGGTCAGCGGGAAACAGTGCCCGGTTGGTTTTTAGGGCCACGGATGTGTGAACTGAACAGGAGTTGTGCTTTGAGGCGGCTTGCTGCACGGAAGCGTTTGAAAGGGACTCTTACGGTTACTTAATTAAGTACAGAACAAATAGTTGTCCTGCTTTGTCGCGTCTTTTCTGCATCTTCAATGGGGTGGACACAAATAGAAAACAAAGCTGTGGTTTGAGAATTTGCAGGTGTGCACGGATGCGTGTGAAGCTGCTGGAGGGAGTAGCACCATGCAAGGGAAAAAAATCAAGTTTATGTGGCACTCAAGGGGGAGGTCTGTGTGAGAACAGATCTAGTTAGGAGCGTCACAACAGATCTGACAAAACAGGCGGCCAGGTCAGGCCAGGCTTGCTGCTGGGACCCAGCAGCTTTCAACCAAATGACAGAAAAAACTGCACTCTCGCTCCCTCTCCCTGTTACTCCCTCTTTCTCTTCCTCGCTTTCTTTCTCTCTTATCAGCAAGCCACCATCCATAATTGACCTGATTCCCAGATTTCTGTCCCTATGACCACCCTTGCCGTAGCATAAAAGTGGGCAGCATAGGTGGCAGAGGACTGCCTGGCTGAAGGAAAAAGGGATGTAAAAGAACGTATTCTTCTAACGTCTTGAAAGAAAAAGGAAAATCAGCATAATGACCAAGCTCCCCTACCACACATTCACTCTCTCACGCACACACACTCCTTCTCGGCGCGGGCCCTCCTCCCACTCCCGTCCGCATCCAAATCTTGATTAACCTCCTCTATCACTCCCCCTTTCCCACCCACTCACATTCACACATACACATGGACACAAAGTGCCTCGGAGGCCCCCTGACAGATGGGGAGAGGGGTTTCGGGGGGTTCCTCTGAACAAATGGCACCCTGGTTTAGTGTGGTGTTGTCAGGGTTTGAATTGATCCCCGGGACTACAGAGGCTTCTCTCTGCCAGTGTGTCACAATGGCAACAAGTGTGTAGAGCTGGGAGCAAGCTTGTACAGGCATGGGACCCATACCTCATGAATGATAGCTTAGCAAATGGCCCTCCTTTCACTGGCTTTCATTGTAGGGCCATCTCTCGTTTTCTTTCATACCCTACTCAAAAAACTTGCCCAGCTTTGTTAGTTTTATTGGGTTTGATTGGTTTGAGATTCTGAAACGTGTTGGTTTTTGTCTGATTTTGTATGTGTGAACTTTGGAGCAGGGCGGGGGAGTGTGTGTGTGTGTGTGTGTTGGTGGTGGTGGTGTTTAGAGGAGGTGGGGATGGGTGGGGGGGGTATTTTTGTACATTTTTAGCTTGTTAAATTGATGGGCTCTGTGGTCTCACGGTATGGTCTGTGGAATGATGTAAAGCTATCTGTCATTGGCCAAAGCCAGTGAATGTGATTCAGTTTTATATGAATAGCACTTCCTGGGAGGTCGTGATGTTTTTCACTCGGTGAGATAAACACCATGTGTGCAATTTTCACAGCTTTCCATAAATTCAGCCAGATACACTGCGATGAGACGTTCACACAGTTATAACGGCTATATATTCTTTACTGTCAGCGGCGATGCTCCTAAAGACTTCCTTCACCGCTCTGAGTGACATCCTGTTTGTGCAGAAAAGACATAAAATGCCATGCATTTACTTTTGTCCCTTTAGTCTGAAAGTCGTATATTTGTCTAATACGGTCTTGTATATCAGCATAATGAGCCCCTGTCTCATCCAGAAGATACAGCCGGGCTGAGAGTCCACTGTGACCCCTCAGCTGACCCCCGGCAGCACTTTACAGGCTCAGGAACAATCGTCCCATTGGTAGACAACAACGGCATCATCCCTCCAGGCTCATTTCGTCATTGTCACTTCTCCTCCGTCTGGTTAATGTTTCACTAGTCCTCTATTTTTTTGCTCCTCAGCCTGCAGCAGAGGGGGAGAAGGAAAAGGAGGGTTGGTTAATCACAAAAGGAGCTTGATCGATTGATTGGTAAACAAACAGGCTGGACAGGCAGCGGCAGAGCAGAAGGGACCCAATGAGCCGAGCTTCCTTATCTTCCACATGTGACATCTCCATCCATCATACCTCATTATCATAGCTGTATCAAGAGCTGTTGACGGAGCTGGTTATCTGCCTGCTATCACATCTCAAGATGTTGCAAAACAAGGAGGAAGTTCTCAGCAGATTTCAAGGACACAAATTAAAGAAAGAACAGTCAAAACAGAGCAGTAGAGCTAATTCCAAGTCTCAGGCACAAACTGAAATTACTCCAAGCGAGTCACCAGAATAAATGTTGGCGCTGTATGTTTCTGCAAACCACAGATGCATCAAATCTCACTTTTTCTGAACTGCTGCAACCTGTTGCTCTGGATGCACTGCAGTGCAGTTTAAACATGTGCTTAACATTATTGATTCAAACCAAAACTACTTTGTTGGGAAAAAGATCAAGTTTTCGACTACAAAAAAAACTACACCCTTACATAACTAATGGATGCTGTTTCAATAAAGATTTAAAAAAAAAACAAAAAAAAACTGGATGGTGATAGTAATATACTGTTGGTGACCAGTGGTGGAAAAAGTATCCAGATCCCTTTCTTCAGTAAAAGTATTAATACCACACTGTAACATTACTCCACTACAAGTAAAAGTCCAGCATTCAAAACTTACTAAAGTAAAAGTTCAAAAGTATCAGCATCAAAATGTTCTGTATGTAACAAAAGTAAAAGTACTTGTTATGCAGAATGGACCTATTGAGATTATGGTATATATTCTAAATATATTGGATTAATATTATTGATGCATTTATACATGCAGCATTTAAATGTTGTCATGGTACGATTAATTTTAACTGCTGAATATGCTGATATGTTGTTTAATTTGTAAAACTGTGCAACTATTTTAAATTGATCATATTTTTATGTTAAATCTTGACCTGAAAAATAACTAAAGCTGTCAGCTAAAAAGAGTGGAGTAAAAAGTGCAATAGTGGCCTCTAAAATTTGTTGGAGTAGAAGTGTAAAGTTACTCAAAATAAACATAGTAAAGTAAAGTGCACATACCTCAATATTGTACTTAATTAAGGTTCCTCCACCATAAAATGTGACATATTTACGTACAGAACTTAATTTACAGGTTAACCAAAAATAACAACACTGACCGACCGTATTCACCTGGTGTAAGTCTCGTGTCTGATTACCAGATCTGTTAACAGCAATGTTATTTGGTCACATTTTGGAAAGCTGAATAATAATCCTTGTGATTAGTAAAATGAGCTTCATGTGTAAAATTGTTGGAGTTTTCCTTTAATGTCTTGCTCAGGGGTCGTGTTGTGACTTATTTTTCGATTTCAGTGACTTGATAGCAGGTGTTTAATATCTTCTGTGTGTGACAGGCTCTGATTTGAAGTCATATATGTGCAGTCTGCTCAGTCATGGTGTTTTAAATGAGCATTTCCCTTTTCCCAAATGAGAGTAAAATTGTTTCCAGTGGCTATAAATCAGCAGCAGTGCGTTGGTCTGCTACGTTCTTTGGAGAAAGTGGATATCAAAGCTTTGGCTCATTCAAACTCTTTAAGGTGGATTTCAGACTTGACCGTGAGTGTGGAAAAGGCAACTTTCAGTTCAGTATGATGAAATAACTTTGGAATTGGTCCTGTTGCATATTATTTTGGATCGGGAATATAATCCATGTCAGTTCATCACTATCCCTTTGCAGATAAGCCAAAAAAGTGACCCTGGCTTTTAACTGTTTAACAAGCAGGCAACACCCCAGGCTGTGGTCCGGGTCAGAGAGCAAAGGTGCACATCTCATACATACCTGGGTGTCAGGACGATGTGCTCCCTCGCTCGCTTTTGTGTCATCCACTCTGCATAGCAATGGGTAAGCACATTGCAATATGTTTGAATCGATGAGTTGGAGGGGCAAATGTGTATTGTTGAAGAGGCAAGGTCTGCATATTAAGAAAACACGGAGGGAGAACAGGCAACTGAAAAGGCCTTTGAATGAGAATCAATTAATTTTCATTTACCTCCATTAGCACTGGGCAGGGATTTGCATCTGTGAACCCATTGCCAAACTGGCAGTGGCCCTTTTAGTTGAGGGAGAGAGCCACATTAAGCTAATGATGGGGGGCAGAGGGAGAGACAAAGGGCTGTATGTGTGGTAGGGGAGGCCTGGCCGTCCTCTTCTCTCATTAGCACCACAGTGCCCTGCACTGCTGTCACACAGCGAGCCCTCACAGGCTGATCATTAACCACTAGCTGGGATGTGAAAAATACTCTGACAATTAAAAAAAAAAGGGGAATTCTCAGCTATTAAGCAGCACGTTTTTCAGTTTTAGTTACTTTTAGTGTGATCAGGCTTTGGTCTGAAATACTGAAGCAAAATACAGAGTGTAGAAGAGCTGTTATGATGCAATAGCTTCATCTTAAACAGAACCAACTGTTGATTTTTAAGAAGAATATTCTTCATCCATTATCTCTGCCAAGAGCCCCTGAGCAAGGCACCGAGCTCCCACAGACTGCCTTGGTAATGAAAACTTTGTATGACACCACGTAGTAACGTACAAACCAAATTTTTATCTAGGTGTTGGACTGCATTATATTGAGTGTAGAGGTATTCTGCATACAGTAAATTGATAATAGCAATAAAGTCACTATCTCTATGATGTAGGACATTGTTACAGGACTGATGTAATCACTTAAACGTATCTATGCACTGACCTTTAAACTACCATTCTGAAAGAACAACCATGTTTTTAGCATGGACAGATAAGTAGAAAATGAGGCTCTGGACACAAACATTTAAGAGACCCCCGCAAATTTTAGTCATTTGTACCTCCCTGTGATTATTTTGTGGTTTCTTTGCATCTCTTTGTAGTCGTTTTGCATCTATTTTTACTCATTTTGCATCTTTTTGTACTAACTTTGGGGTCTTTGTGGTCATTTTGTGTGCCTTCGAATAATTTTGCATCTACTTTTAGTCATTTTACATTTCTTTGTGGTTGTTTTGTGTCTCTTTGTCGTCATTTTAGGGTGTATGTTTGTTTAAGAAATTAACTGATCTAAAGGTCACAGTTCTGCATCTGTGAGAGTAATCCAGGTTAGAAAGTGGTTTCACATCCACAATGCTGTGCTGAGCTGTAGAATACATAAGGTATTGTTAATAATAACAATAACAATAATCTCATAAATTCATTCAAAATCCTGATTTATTTTTACACTCAGGACATCAAAGACTAAAAATTCCAAATCCTACAGTTTTTAGTTTTAGTGAGGTACCTGAGCTACCAGAACCACTTCAGTGCTCCTTGGCGTTGATCCTGTAAATCCCTGGAGCTGTTTACTGGAGGGTTGAACTCTTCCCTCATTTATGTCAGCTGATCAGTTGAGGTACTATTCCCAATATTGTCATGCTTATCAAAATTTTCAGTAACCCTAAACAATAAGGAAACCAGACAAAATTGCAAACCTGTTTGTCAAGAAAAGATAAATCCACAGAGGATATCTACTTTACACTGTTAGTGTATAATCTACAGCTTTGAGTGTGTGTAACTGAAGCTGCAGGATTAAAACATGGTTAGAAAATGGTTCTCCAGACAGACTGCACACATTCAGTCGCAAATCAAATGTCTGAATATTCACTTTTTATTTGCTGCTTTTCAATGAGGGAAATAGCTGCATGTCTGTGTAGGAGAATCAAATTAAAACAGGATTTAACATGAGGGTCTGCTCGTCTTATTGCAGCTCTACGGAGCAGGGCCTTGTCTCCACACGTAGGGAGGAACCTAGACAGTATGAAATGGAGCGGAAGGTATGAGCAGAGAAGAGGATGAAAGACCCATCGGGAGAAGGGAGCAGACAGGGTCACAGATGTGACATTACACTAACAAAAGGAGCGGCGGGGGTAAAAGTGTGCAGACATCCCATCTTGGGCAAAGCTGTCTCCCAGCTGTTTGGTTCACCTGTCTATTAAAAGGGAGCATATTTCTTGTTGTCTACAGAAGGAGAGACAGATTTATTGAGGCTACAAGGGGGAGGCCTGAGAGTGGATTGATTATTAGACGAGGGCCAATAAATCACTTTTCCTCTTATTACGGGAGGTCTGACTCTCCACAGGCCTGTTGATACGTCAGAACAGATATGAATGTTAGAGAGGGGGATTAATGAGCAAAGTGTTGATTTTAAGAAGAAAGGAATGGGTTATGTGTCATATTTTCGATGGACCTCTATCTGGGAAGTTCTGTGTAATTGAGGACCACATGGTGGGGCTTTAAATTGGAGCCCAGACAGATATTGAAGTGACCTCCAGCCCTTTCCTGTACTCAGGCAGCCCCATTCTAAAACAAAGCACACATGACAAGAGGAGAGGGGAGAAATCAGATGGCTTAATTGTTCCTTGACAATTAGACCATCACTCAAGCGAACATTGAGCAACCCAGCAAAAGTAGCAAAGGGAGGAGGCAGCTGAAGAAAGGGATGAAAGAAGAGGGCACTAAAACACCCACTGAGTGAGAGGGAGTGAGAGGGAAAGAGGGAGAGGGCCCTGCTATTGAGGACCCGACAAGGCGAAAGGAGCAGAGAGCAGCTTACAATACTGTACAGCGCTGTTCTGCACCATTAAGTGGCATGGAGGGCAGGCCCGGGACAATAGGCTTCTGTCCCCGAGGAGAAGGCCAGCAGCTCCAGAGGAGTCCTCCTTTTCAGCCCATATGGTTGCGGCCGCCTCACAGGATGCTCCTCTCGCCGCGGCCGCATGCTCAGCATCTGGACACACAAGGTCCACCGTCTCTCCACAGTGACCACTGCAGCCTCAGGGAGGGCAGCAGGGTCTCCCTGGTAACACTGCAGTGATACACAAGGATTCAGGGCAGCACTCAAGAGATTAAGGAAAGGAAGTACTTCTGGATGGAGTGAAATCCCAATTTTGTTGGATTTAGGGTCCCAACAGGACTGAAAAACTGGGACCAGCATTAACCCCATGCAGCTAACAAGCTTGGGTTCTTCAAAAGAAGCTCACCAGTGCAAGCAATAAAACTTTTTAAGGCATTTTTACTAGTTTACACTTTTATATGTCAGGCAAATAACACTGATATTTAGACAATAAAGTTACTATTAACAGCCTTTTTTATCGACTTGTGCCTTTGCACATTTTTTACAGTCAAGTTTTAAGATTTGACAGTCTAACACACAAAGTTTTTAATCGAAAGCTTTTGTCAAAACATTTTTTTTCAAGAAATGTTGAAATGGCTCCAAACACAAGCAGATGCATGTCTAAACCATTTACATTACTGTAGCTAGTGTATTTTCCTCCGTGCTCAGGGTCCAGGCCCCTTTGGACCAGTGACAAAGAGCTGTCAGAATGATGGATTATGAAGCTGCTGCCTGAATTTCAAACAAGAGACCTGCCTAAACTTCTGTCCATCCTTTAACAGACCCACAAAACCCCCCAAAAGAGAAGAAAATATAAGCCGGCGACTGAGAGAGAAAAGAAGTTGGGGGTGAGCCTGGAGAAGAAGAATCTTAACAAGTGTTTACCCTCTTTCTGTTGCCAAGCTGTGGAGCAATAACCTACCGTAGCGAAAGGCAGTGCCTGATCCAGGAAGAAAGGCCTCAGCCTGCGGGGTCAGGGGTCACTAACTCTGGCATTGTCTCTGACAGGGCAAGCACACTTCAGCTTTTCTCCGGCTTTCAAAGGCCTGTGATGGGGGTGGAAAGATAGGCCTGAAAACACTGGGTCAGGACCAGGGGCTTTATGGTAGCCGCGGAAGAAAGATTCGGACCCCAAAGGTTAAATGAAGAGCGAAAGGGCCCTTCTGTCCAATTACCGAGGGACAAATGCTCTCTGTGAGCCATCGGGGTCAAAGTTCAGCGGAGCCATTGGTAGCGGCACACTCTGGCTTTTTGTGACTCAGATGAGATGAACCTCCGCTGTGTTTATCTAAGTGACACCCTGACCAATAGTAAAAGTATAAATAATTTGGGGGCTTGTGTGCTGCCACTTAGTAGAATTAATTTATAGACCAGAGCTGCAGCAGGTCGAGTTTTTTAACACCACACTCGGAGCAATTAATGAAGTATGAGTATTCATAGTGTTGTTCAAAGGCTGAATGAATAAAATCAGGAAAGGATATGTGGTTACAGAGCAGTTATTTTATATTTTGAGATGCAGTGCTGGAAAATAGAAGTTATGTGTCGATGATTTAAATCCACCTTCACCGAGCTTTCAGTCAAGCTGGCCAGTGGTTCTCCTAATCATGTGCCCATCTCAGTCTCGGGCGGCACTTGTGGTGTTAATACCTGCTGATACAAAGGCCCAGCGGAGCGGCGTGGTGAGAGCGTCCCGTATCCGGAGATGGCTGGATTAGACTGTTCCTGAACCACTTCCTCCTGAGCCCATGGGCCGCCAGGGATTATGTCAGTGAATTTAATCATTTGCTCTTGTTAGCTTAACAAGCAAAGCACAATCATATTACAAGATTCAGCCAAAGTCCTTTCTTTTTCCAGGCTATTGCACAGCAGTGAGTTCTTACCTAATCTCACAGTATTATACTTTGTTTCTCATCTAAAAACTATGTGTTTCTCTCTTACTTTGAAGGGTGACTTGCAGGACACTCAAATTACAGCTGAACTTCTGAAGCAGAATTAAGATAAATGTATATTTATTATCTATTTTTGCTTTCATTTTGCCATTATTTAGGTAAAAAAGTAATAACAGTATAGTGGGGGTTCCTGGCACAACTTTATCCTCTCTTCACCCTTCTGTAAAAACGTGCATGGAGAAAGTAAAGCAGCCTTAAAGGGTCAAAACTCCACAAGTGTGGCTGCACCTTATAAAGTTTACATATAGGACATTTACTTTATAACAAAATTGAATCCCGTGTTCATACAAATCCCGGTAAACCCTCACAGCCAGGTCCCCTCTACAAAATTTCTCAGAAAATCCAGAAATGAACCTGAGAACAATCCATCAAAGCCCTGAGATGCGGCCGCCCGGAACACACTGAGCGCCATGAAAGCTTTAAATCTCTTCCTCTGCAGAATCCATTTAGCATGGCTCTGCCACACTCCACCAGGGGGGTGCTGGGGCTGGATACCAGGCGCGGTACACCGGGGATGAATTATGCATCCCGTATTTGTGTGTGTGTATCTTTGCTTGTGTTTTCTGTGGGCCTGTGTTGTGGATGTGGAGGATTTTCTTCTCTCTGGGACTCCTCTCTGCAGGTCCTCTCCGTCCCTCATGAGCTAGCATAAGCCTGTTGGACACACATCGGAGGGGTGAAGGGGAGTCACTGGGAGCGAGCCAGGCTCCCAGGGTCTTACAGGCCCTTAGAAGGAGCAGGATGACCTTTAATCAGGGATCAGGAGCCCGGGCTGCAGCTGGAGGCCCACAGGAACCCCGATTATACCGGAGCCTCCAGGTCACACTCCCAGCTGGCCGTCCACCTTGAGCCAGGACACTGAGGCAGCCTTAGGCCGGATGAAGCGCTCAGTGCAGGCATGAGGTGTACGTTTATGATGGAGTCTTAACATTAATCTGTAAGATCTTCATCTACACCGTCCACGGGCAAGTTTTGACCTGCCTGTGACCTGATCCTCAAAAAAAGACAATAAATTAAATGTTGGCTATGATTTGGTGAAAGACTTTTGGGTGAACTCGCTTCTATCGTTATCATGACTGAAGGTGGTGCCAAGGTGGCTGGATGCATTTGAGTGATGAGAAGTAAAAATGAGGAGAATGAGAAGCTTTGCATGTTGTTGGTAAAGATCTATGCCAGATGAATCCAAACTGAAATCACAAGCATGTGGGGTCACATTTGGTTTCTGCATTTAACTTGATTAAATACACAACATTATTTCAGATATAGACAAGCAAGGACAACCGTTAATGATAAGAAGACAAAGAAGCTGATTACCTGCAGGACTCATTCCTCTTTTTACAACCTGTAAAATATATGATACGCCCACTTCAGTTCTTACTTTAGGTCAAAGGAAAACCTTCTATTTTTTTTTATTCCAGCTGGGAATCCAATTATTTGTTTGGGGAAAAAAATATTTTTGGTTGAAACGCTCAAAACCAGTTCGGTGTTAGTGGGTAGTGGACAACGGAGGAGGCAGAACCCCTCAGCTGCTGCTTTTAATCTGTGGTAGAATGTAACTAACTACATTTACTCAAGTACTGTACTTGATACGTTAAGAACATTTTGATTCTGGTGCTTTTGCACTTTGAATGCAGGACTTTTACTTGAAGTAATTCTACACTGTGGAGTTTGTACTCTTACTTAAGTTAGGGATCTGAATCCTTCTTCCACCACTGCTATTAATCTAATAACAGAACACCAGGGATGAAACGTGTGTGTTCATCATTGATCTTTGTTCCTCCATTAAGAAACTCATCAGGAGGAGACTGTAAATTGTGACATCCCATTTCTTGCTGTCATGCTTTCAGACTTTCCCAATATATTTATCTAATAGAGGCAAAAATTGACAGAAACTCTTCCTGTGCCAGCAGCATTAACCAGGCCCTGCCCACCACACACAAACACACAACCTTTTCCAATACACACACCCACAGACACCACACACACTCCTGCCATCTAGGGGAATGCAACCCACTCCCCTCGTCCTCTCTCCATCACCCACCCCAAGGATTAGCCCCCTACCCCCACCTCCCTGCACACTACCGTCCCCTCTTGCCCCTATTATCATATTTGATCCACAACTGCCCCCTCCCTTTACGTATTTCACCCTCCCACATGCACCACCAGCAAGGCATGCCCCCTTTTCTTTGGCCACTCTCAGGGAGAAGAAGAGGAGGATGAAGAGGCAGGGGCTTTCATGGGGAACAATCTGCCAGGGAGATGAAGAATGAGCGGGCACTCAATTAAGGGCTGCCCATTGAGCCTGCGGAGTGAGCCTGAATGTGGGCCCCTCCAAAGGAGTGGAGTCCCATGAATAGATTGTGGGCCTTCATGAAATATTAAAGAGCGGACGGATTTCCCACAATATTTGTACACCTCCCTTTGTGGGGATTTCTCCCTCCATTGAGCCTGAAACTGTTAACACATCCGCTCTGAAGCACGGCCCGCAGACTGTGCTAAAGAGCCCCGCGGTCCAAGCATCAAACGCTCCCCACCCTCACCTCTCCCTCTCCCTGTTGCCCCGTCTGTCTCTTTCCCTTTGTCTTTCCCTCCCTATCTCTCCCTCCTTCGCTTTCTCTCTCTGTCCTCTTGCCCATGAGCTATTCATGGAGGGGATTACAGCAGTTTTAATGACCACCTGTTCTTGCTCCGGCACTGTATTGTGCCATGCCAGGCCAAGCAGCAAGCATCCGCGTGGTATTAAAGGGTCATATTGCTAACTGCTGACCCTTGTCTCCACCAACACAAGCCTGACACCCACAGCCACCCAGACAGGTAACGAGCACAATCACCGCAATCCTGTGCAGGACGAAAACAAAACTTTAAGAATAATTAACAGAAAGTGACTTTAAATCACCGTAATCAGCCATGAATTATTGCACTGTACCATTATTCTGAAAAGCAACCCACCAAGAGTTAACAAGTGCTTCCTCCCT
>CAFUXE010000067.1:398994-452882 GCA_903364295.1 Serranus cabrilla | reverse complement strand
TCTTGTCTTGTTTATCTGTGGGGCTCTAGTGTTATGACATAAGAATGAACTCCAATAAACCATTAAAAGAAGAACGATAAAATCACATTTCACAATGAGTTCAGATTTAATACGTTTCACAATGTATTGCATAATTTATGTTTTATAGAATGTAATCATGTATTTGTTTCATAACTTATTTAGTTTATTTAATACTGAACACTTTCATGGATGCATGGTATGATGAATAGTTAGCAGCAGCTTACTGAACAGTCTCACATGAACCTTATCATGATCTTCTTATCCTGATTATTTTGGCTTGCTGAGACCTGTGTCAACCCTTCATGCAACATTGATGCTTAATGATGATGAGTGTTGGGATGACATTAATTTGCTTTCCCTGTGACATCTCCAGGTTTCATTAGGCGTCTCGTGTGGCCGGGGCTCTTGTTACTGAGCCTGACCTCCAACCTGCTGTTCGGCTGCATCTACATGTACAACAACTGGAGATGAGCCGTCTGTGGGCTGCTGCTGCTCTCTTTGACCTGCACAGGGTGAGTTGGCCTCTGGCCTCTGACAGCCCTGTCATGTGTCTGTGGACCTGGAGGTATTCAGTGGTGTCAGGAAACATCTTATTTCTGGCAGCTACTTGTTGTCTGTCGGCGCTTAGTGGAAATACAGATGTCAGCTGACAGACTTTCAACAGCGCTCTCTCGCTCCTGTTTGACCGGAGTTACAAAGAAAAGCGTGTGATGAAATTAAGCCGATGAATTAGAGGTTAATAATTTTTTTTTTTTAATCTGGGCTTGTTTTGTTTTTTTGGTTTGACACTGCTCATCTCACATGTATGCAGGTGCATGTGTAATTGACTGAAAATGCTAAATTATTGCACTAATGCTGTGAAATGTGCAATAAACATGTACTGTTGAGTTGATGCTGCTTGGACACAGAGTCATGTCTTACCTACTTAAAGTGATTGTGATGACTTTGTTACCTCTCCCAGATGTTCAACATTTCTGTTTCTTTGCCAAACATTGAATCTTAAGCAGCATGTTGCATTTGCGACATATAGTTCAAGTTTTGCATTTTGGAAATTCTTATAAATCTTCACTTTGTTATAAACTCACAGCACTGGTTTTTGCCTTTGTGTTTGTGTAGATTAATCTGTCAAACTCCAGCTGGTTATGTTTTGTATTTTTAATATTCTGGTCATTTATTTCTCAAAGTGTCACAAATCACAGTCAGTCACTACAGAAACGGTGCTTTCACTAAACCTTTTCTTTGTCCTACATTTCCTGTTCACAGGTTAGCTTGTAAGGAGCAAAACTCCTAAGGCAAGTGCAATATATATATGTGAAAAAAGAAATGTTGATACAAATGAATCGTGTTCACTTTTACATGATGTTTGCATAAAAATGGCACAGAGACTCAGATGGAAGTTTTTCTCCTAACTGAGCTGTGAACTAATTTATACAGAAAGTTTCTTATAACTGACAGTCAAACATCTACATGTTACAGTGGAAACAATGTGCACTTGTTTGTTTGTTTTCTTCTGAAATGTGTGTCCACTGTTTGTGTTTGGTTGTGGTGTATTTTGAATATGTGATTGTTAGAACTAAGGAGCACAGATGCTTGATTATTGCGTGTATGTTGAACATGAGTTACAAAAAAGTTGTACATTTTGGACATGTGTAAGATGTTTATAAATAGGTTATTTAGATTATTTTGCTTCTCGTGTTATAAAAAAAGAGACATGTTTTGGGTGTTTCACATGAATTATATGGCCGAATGACCACACACTTGATATTTGAGGAGAAATGTGTCCTCTTTGAGGAGTTGCTGGGTGATGAGTTTTCTCTCAGACGGTGATAATTAATGAAACTAACGGAAAATGAAGTTTCAGAGAAAACTAAAACGTGCTACTGAAGAACTCTAAGTGACTGGGAGTTGTGTAATAGTTTTACTATCATTATAAAACATAATGAATAAAAGTTTTAAAGGTGACCTTTCCACATGCTGTATACAGACTTGTGCACTTGTTCTTGATGTGTAACCTGCCGTATGTTTATTTCTTCTCATCCATTGAAGGATTATGTACATGATGAAATGTAAATGTTCTTTCAACCATTAATTCTTCCTGAACTTAATCTTTCACTTAAAGATGAAATGAGTTTTTTATTATTTAAAATGCAAGTGTTGTGCTTTTTCTCTGGATTTCACATCATCAGAACGACAAAGCGAAGGTCAGACTTTGACAGGAAGTATGAAGTTATGTTCTCTCACTAACGGTGTGACGGTTCCACTGTGTTCTGCAATGCAAATGTTGCGTTTTGTTCTGCGTGAATGTACGGAACAACACTGGCTTGTTTCATCTGGACCCATACTTTTCTAAATAAAGTTTGTTTTTCCTAGTTATTGTTAATGATGTGTTATGTATCTACTCTTCATTCTCTGCCTCTATGCAACCACCAGCATCTTCTTTTCAACATTTTTATTTGCGTGTTTGTTGAACATGTCAGTCTGATGGTGAACTGAAGGTTTTCGTCCTTGAGCTTACATTGAAGCCTTTAGTGGCATCTTAAACGTTGCCATAGAAATAGATGAGTGAGTCTGAAAGAGTTGACAAGGGAGCAACTATAAGTGCACTGCTGATCAAACGGTCAAGGTCGAAGAAAAGGCTTTTGTGGGTTTAGATAAATAACATGTACAAGTATTGAGTTTTAAAGCTGTGAAGGTCAACTCGCACATTTAGTCACATTTATGGCCACAAATGTTCTCCCACCACATCTCTGATGGATTTTTAAAACCAGATTCATTTTAGTTTTTGTAAACTGCATGAATACAATTCCTTTGAGCTGCAAAGATTCATTCTTAACCACCAACTTGATTAATTGGTTTGAATAATTTAAATAAGACATAAGGCAGAATTAGGCCAAAATTTCATCCCTGTAAAGGTAAGATTAAGCTTTTCTGCCCCAAATTTAAAAAATGCTATCTCTGTCACGGCACAGGTCAGTTCTACTCCAAACAGGTTCACATCTCTCCAAAGAAACTAATACTTAATATATATATATATCAACCGGTCAGTCCTGTTTAATACACCGTTTCCTCAACACTAAGCTGAGCTCTTCTGGTTTTCTGCTCTTGTTTTGTCATCACTTCCATTTTAAGTGACTTGTCCGTTACCTCCGCTCAGCCTCTTCTGCGTGTGTGATTAAAAGCTCCTCTTCTCTGTTTCTTTCAGCGAGCTTTTTGACGTGTCATCGGAGGAAAAGAATTCATGAGAGCTGCATTGCACTTCCAGAGGCCCTGGTTTTGTGCACAAAAGTCTGCTTTGAAAAAGGTTTCTCTCAGGAGCAGAACGCTTACACTTCACCTTGGCTGAATGATTGCTGGCTTGTGATATTGTGCTCAATGAGTGTTCATCAGTGAGGATGTACAAGGCACGGTGGTGCTTTGAGCTACAGGCTAACGTGCGTACTAGTTTTAAATGAGAATGCTGATATTAGCAGGTTTAATGCTCAACGTTGATAGGTCGGTTCAAGAGTGACCCTTTCCTAATTAGAGCTGAACACCAGCTACACCAGCGGCTGAAGAGTGTCAGCAGTTTTCAGGCATTTGGTCATAAATCAGTGTTGGACAAATAAAGCTTTTGAGCTGATGGTGCCAGATGACAAGTCAGGATAACTAATATTTATTCTCTGTAGGACAAAAAGCTAAACATTTCACAACAATGTCTCTCTAGTTGTGGAGATATTTCTAACGTTTCTACCTGAAGAATGATTTTGTCATGCAGCCATACTGGTAACATTTCTGCAACGCCACCTGACCAGACGTATCAATGCTCCAATCACCCAGTTTTTTTTTGTTTTGTTTTTTTAAAAAGGCCCATCTGAGTCACAGTAGTTTATCTGATACATCACAGTGTGGACTGAGGGAATCAAACACCTGCGGATCAGCACTTATGAGAGTCTGGAATTATGTAATTTTAGCTCTTTTTTCTTTTTCCTCTTCTCACTTCTCTCTTTGACAGGATGGGCTGTGCTGATGACCACCGTCAAAGCTGCACAGCTCAGGACTGCTTCACCTGCAGCCCTACAGACAGTGTTTTGGGTCAGCAGTTTATTCATCCTGCCCCTCCTCTCATGGGGTCCCTGAAGGAACCACACTTTTCTCTTTACGTTACACTTCCTCTTTTTCAGATGATTCAGAAGCACTGCATGCTCTCCCAATACTACAAGCATGCTCTTCTTCTGTCTCACTCTAATACCAAACTGATTTGAAGACACAATGGTTTGTCTCAAAGGTTGGATGGCTGAGAGGAAATCAGATAAAATCCTGTCATCTTCAATTCTGCCCATTGCTTGCATAAACACGTTCAGTTAGCAATCAAATTCTCCTCAGTTGGATAATTTTTTAGTATCACTGCCAAGCCCGTCCTTTTATATCATGATCACAAGATGGTTATTCACGGCTCAAAGGAATAGTCTGACATTTACGGAATTAAGATGCTTTCCTGCTGTGAGTCAGATTAGAAGATCAATTCCACTTTCATGTCTGTTGATTCAATACAAATCTGAAACCAGGAGCCAGCACCTCTTAAACTCAACACTTTATATCTTTCTTTTTTAAAATTCATGCAAAAATATAGTAAGAATAATTGTTTGCACTTTTAACACTCACTTTGAATTATTTTGTTTTGGTTGATTTGGCAGACTTAGTTTTCTGGCATTGCCTTTGGAGCTGTTTTTGTCTAATAATCTTGCTGTTTTGTGTTATTTTAATTTCTTTCTTGGCCTTTTTTAACCCCGATGCCTCTTGAGGTCAATGGTTTTTCATGAGAATTTCCTTCAAGATGACAGCAATGTTTATTACACAACCCACCAAACGAGCAAAAAGAGGAATAATGGGGGAAAGTGCAATAAAAAAAGAAGATACTGCACTTTTAGATGCCTCCATTTCTTTCAGTTTATTAGTACCAGAACAATAATTATCCAGCGCTGCAGGTCAACAAGTCTGAATATCATATGACCATTAATGTGTGTGTTCTGTGTTATTTAGAGTGTGTGCGGTTTAATTTAAATCCCAGCACAATTGATCTGGACCTGGTGATCTTCCATGATTCAGTTTTGTGGTTTTTCAGAGTTCCTATTAAACCTTTTGGTCGGATACAACTGACAAAGGTTCAGCTCTTGTTTACTGGTGGTGTTTTATAGTTTAAAATAGTTCACAGGCTGCTGGGAAGCTGGTTCACTTTCAGTCTGCAGCTCGAGCCAAAAGTTTCTCTTCTGTACAATCACTTCCTGTTTTCACCAGAGCAACTCGACCACCAAGACTCAGAGTACACAGACAGAATTAACACCTGCGAACCAAACAGACAGATATTACGTCCGTCTTCATCTGCTGTGATGTGTCCTGCTGCTGTACGCTGCAGTCTGGCATGGATATCAAAGAAGGGCGTACAGTATGCATCAAATAGCTGAGAGGAGATTATTGTAATGTCATGCTGCTGATGTTGGCCCCTGCATTTCCCCTTTCTACCGTACTACTGCGGTTCATGTTCCACTTGTATGGACGTGGCGTCATTGCTCAGTGTTTGCTGAAAAACTATAATTGTCGCTTGTCTTATGGTAACCAGATGGAAATAGGAAAAAGGAAGGAAGATTTCTCATTGGAGAGTTTCAGTTTGATTGCAGACATCCCCCTCTGGGAAACTCCAGATGAATGAAAGCTGGCATCAGTTCACTGTGAACATTAGAGAAGTCTGAGCACAAGCATTTGGTTGTTTTTAACAATGAAAATAATATACATTTAGGAAACATTTCTCATTTTCACTTAAAAAAATAAATGCATATTCTTAAATGCACATTAGTAAGAGGTTGCACAATGTAACCTCCTTTTTGTTACTATAAAAGCAGTCCTGCTACAGAGGGCTGGACTTTCTGCAGAGACACTGAAGTACCTGGAAATGTACTTTACCTCCGTCTGACTTACAAGAACTCTGAAAACAAGGAGATGCCTCTGCTCTATTCTGGGTCACGTTAGTTAGACTTGTGAAGCTCACAGTGGTGTGACTGACAAATTAATGAAGCTTTCCGAATGTAATAATTATAAACAATGTCCTTAAAGAGACATTAAAGTGACAACATAAGATTAGTGCAGAAACAAACAATTATTTTCATTATTGATGATTTTTTTCTTGATATATAAATTAATTATTTTGTCTACATAATAAGTGATAAGCCTTTCTAATTTCATTCAAATCATTTTTTTCTCCAACATATCCACTGGAGGAATCTAACAAAGTACATCCACTTAAGTACTCTTCTAAAAACTTGAAGTACTTATACTTTATGTATTTCTAATGTAATACTCAAGTGAAGAATATATTAGACACTTTAAACTTCTGTTCCACTACATTTAAGTATGTTACTTTTTTTACTTGTTTGTCAGCTTTAAATTAATTTAAAGATAAAAAGACTTCAGACAATATTAATGATAATCTTAGATCTGTTTGTGATAGCTGTAAAATGTATTTAATATATTATATATGATTATAATAATTGTTATATATTATAATAATGCAAAAATATATGATAGTACAACAAACTACACAGACCATTTTATACGTTTAATTATTTTTCTTTTGATACTTTATCTAAATGTGCCTATAATACCTCCGTACTTTTACTTTGGGGATGTTTTCAAAACATGAGTTTCTTCTTTTATATTGTATTGAGATGTAACTAAGAGCATGTACTCAAGTACTATACTTAAGTACAGTTTTGAGGTACATTTATCTGATAACTTTAGCTGCTTTGCAGATTTATTTACACAAAGTATAAATGAACAAATACATTATGAAATATGATTAATGGTTAAGATAACAGGCAGTATATTGTATGTAGTTGAAATTAGCTTCAGCAAATATTGTACTTTTTACTCCACTACATTTAGCCAACAGCTTTAGTTACTTTTCAGGTCGAGATTTAAAATATAAATTTGATCAATTTAAAGTGAATAGACTTTTTTTTATGTAACCTCGTAACAGTATATTAAGTAGCTAAAATGAGCCATATCTCAACAAAATAAAATGCAGCTGATATAAATGCATCAATACAAATAATTATAATATATCTAGAATTTAACAATTTCAATGGGTCCATTATGTATAACGAGTACTTTTACTTTTGAACTTTAAGTACATTTTGATGTTGGTACTTTTGTACTTTTACTTAAGTAAGTGTTAACGCAGGACTTTTACCTTTAGTGGAGTAATTTCATATTGAAGTAATCGAACACTGCTGGAAAAAGTAGTACTTTTGGCACTTTCAGCTATATTTCATTTATTTTACTTGTGTACTTTTACATAAGTAAAATCTCCAATGCAGGACTCATATCAGAGTATTTTTTATGCTGCTGTAATGATTGTGATGACTTTTACTTAAGTTAAAGATCTGACATTGTGGTACTCCTACTCTACTTCCTGCTCTGTGGTCCAAAATACCCCCCTCAAATAACCAAAAATATTCAAATAACCGCCATAAAAAGAGCAAAGATAATGAGTCATTGCTTCTTTAGTTCACCTTTGAGAGAAAAAGTTCAAGCAGCCCATTCTCACATTTAATTCTGGAAATATCAAATATTTGACATTTTTGGCAATTATCTAAAAAGCTAACAATTGACTTCCTGTCAATTAAACACGCCATTAATTGGATAATTGTTTCAACAAAAACACACTAACGTACAAGGGGGAGGGCGGAAGTTGGAGAGAGAAAACAAAACGTACTTTCACTTCGCGCGCGCTGAATGTTGGTGGACGGTCCCTTGGCCCTGGGGAGCTGTAGAGGCTGTAGAGGCAGCAGAGCGCAGCCGCTCAGTCCGGACGGTGCAACACCATCACTGCATGAATGACGGCGCACTTGACCGACGCAGGGGAACACTTCGCCGCTTCACACGAGCCTGTCTCGAGCCTCTGAGCTGGATTTACAACACCTCACCTCGCTGTAACTTCACGGGTACATCCGGAGCGAACAGCCGCCTGAGCGGGACATGTCCCCGTGATGTTACAGCCTCCATCTTCGCTGGAATAAAACCATGAAGAGATGACCGGCTTGTAGAGCTGACAGGCAAGTGTCCGCGCTAACAGGTTGGCTGTCGGGCTTTCGCTATGATAGATAGTACAAGTTTTTACTCTAGCAGCAAAATATCACGTTTTATTTCCGACTCCTGCTGTGTGTTCACCTTCTGTTTCCTCCCAATCGCAGATTTTTAAAGGTATTTCTCATTTATAATGTGTCGAAATACCCACGCTATAGATTCATTCAAATACATTTATATATATATATATATAGGTGGCAGTCAGCCTACATCTTGCATTAAGATGCCGAGAATGCAGCTCACACAGGGCAAGTTTCCTCTTACCTAAATCAATAGTGTAGGATTACTTTATGGCAAAGTATTGAAGATTATTCTCAAAATACAATGCTCCCTGTCTGCACTGTCAGGTGAATAGATCTGCAGGAAGCACGACTGAACATTTAAAAAATAATCTGTTTTTTATAGTGTGTATAATTCAGTAGACTGAAGTTTCTTTGTAGTGTCTTCACCTCATTTGAACCTGGTGAACCTTTTCCCGACAGTTCAGTTGTGTTTAGGTGGAGATGACTTCAAATGTATAAGGCAGATTATAGAATAACAGCAGCCCTCCAAAAACACATGGACATAGCAGTACCTCATTTTTCCATTTATTGTCTTAATAATCTTGCTTTAAGCTGCATTAATGAGATAAAGGAAGGTGCAAACAGTATAGTTGAAGACTCATTCATTCATGTCAAACACACTGTGCATTTGTTTTCTGATTCCAATTGTGGAGATAAATCATCTTAGGAGCACCCCCACTGCTCAGTAACACATGTTAACAGTGGACACATATTAACCCTGGCTGTGTTTCCTCTGCGTGGACGTCCGGCGTGTGTTCCGGTGAGCAGCAGAGGAGCTGACGGTAAATGAGAGGCCGTCATCATGCCCCCGGGGAAGTATGGGATGCAGGAGGAGTGGGAGAAGGAGGGGGACCAGCAGATCGTGATGGACTTCCTGCTGCCTACTGGGATCTTCCTCAAATTTCCTGTGTCTCCAAACGACACCATCAAAAGCATCAAGAAAGTACGTTCCCTCACATCCACATTCAGTTAAACCTCGATGGAAGAGTTTGTCAGTTAATGTGTGATGTTATCATGTATTTTATCTGTGAGATGTGTTTCTGATTGATTGACTGCAGCACAGCACTGCAGCTTTGGTCACCACAGTTAGGAAACACTGTTGTTATTTACAATATTTACTCAATATGCTTTTAAGCAAATTGGTGGACTTAATATTTCCTGCAGACATTAAACTAATTAAAACACGACACAGTCCTAACAATGCTAGCTTGTGCCTTTGATTCATCTTGAAGTTTTGATGCAACTATTAGAGAAGGAGCCACAGCTTTCCTCCTTGGTATACACGGCCAGCTCTCTGCTCCAGCAGATCTGCTGTTAAATGTGAATGTGCCAGTTTCTATGCCAACAGTTCTGCCACTTCAGGCTGTTTGATTTAGCTGTGTTAAGTAATGATACTCTTGGAAGCCGTTAAGATGATTAAGAGATTAAATGTCTTTCCAGTCGGGGTGATTCACTAAGAATTTTAGAAAATGTTCAAAAACCTTTTTTTTGCACAATTGGTTATCATTACAGCTCGTTAAGTAGAATAGAGAAATCAGAGTGGTGTTTCAACAGCACTTTAGTTAACAGCTCTGAAATTAGTAATGACACCGGTCCATGTTTTTGATAAAATGTGTTTAATACGACCCCTCAAGCATAGATTTAACAGGCCCAGAGAACCCTTCAGATAATAAAGTGATCTCCAGACTCATGCATGGCTGCTGTCTCTTGTTTCAGATGGTTTGGAAGAATGCCAGAAGCGAGGCCCTGTTCAGCGGGCTGGGCGATCCCGACGCGTACGTCTTCACCTGCATCAACCAGACGGCAGAGAGGGAGGAACTGGAGGAGGAATCGAGGCGCATCAGCGACGTGCGGCCCTTCATGTGTGTTCTGAGGCTGGTGGCGAGGGAGGGCGACCGGGTGGAGAAGCTCACCAACACCCAGATCAGCCTGCTGATTGGAAAAGGTGAGAGCGGCCTCCTCCTCTGACCGAGCCGAGCTGAAGTGGATAAGTTTAAGAAAAGAGACATCGTTAAAAAGAAGATGAGAGTCCTCCCGTGATGCAAACAGAATCATTGATTAAAACATTAAATGCAATAATGATGTGAAACAAAATGGTAATTTCATACTGAACTGCCATTTCATTTCACCACATTGTGTTCATGTCAGCGTGTTTCTGTCTGACACCAACCAATCAGTGGTGACATCCATCCCAGGGACACATTCGTCATCTTGTTTTCTGTGTTAGTGTGGCTGAATCCTCCCGACAGATGCAGGTCATTTCATACCTCAAAATCATCATATATTCTCTTTTTCTTTCTTCACTCGGCTCCAGTTCGATCAGTCAGAACAGCTGTAAAAAGCTGTTTTATGTAATAAAAACACAGCCGGCTCTCAGGGAGAATCAGGAAATATTTGTATTAATAAATTGTTTCAGTCGCTCCTTTTGCTGGATAAAGCCGGTGTTTCAGGTTTTCTTGATTTTCAGATTTTTTTTCTCCCTTAAAAGTATATTTATTGAGTTTTCTCATTTTTAACAGACAAAAAAAACATTTATAAACATTCAAAAAGAAATCCCTCCCAATAAAACAACATCCTCGAAACACACAAAGATACAAATAACAATAATGTAATAAGAAAATATATATGTAAATATATATACAATCATTCCAGCTGAAGTATTAGCTTTCTGACACTTTCACTCTGATCTTCAGGTCTCCATGAGTTTGAAGCCCAGAAGAACCATGAGGTAAACGAGTTTCGGACAAAGATGCGAACGTTTTGTGAAGAGAAGGCTCAGGAGCGGCACATGTTGCCATGGCAGCAGTGGATGGAGTACAGCTTCCCATGTGAGCTGGAGCCCTGCTGCTCTCCGCCCGAGTCTGGGAGCGCCAAGTCAAAAAACACCAAGAAGATCTTTGTCAACGTCAAGTTTGAGGCGTCTGATGTGAGTGGATCTGCTGCTGTACTTTGTATGAGTCATATTTGTAAATCAGAGGATGTTTTTTAAGTGAAGTTGAGCACTTTTGGAAATCCCGCTCTGACACCACAAGCACCACCCTGAAAACTTCGCTCATAAACACCATCATCCAACGTGAGGGCTTCACTTTGTGTGATTTTCTGTAAAGCACATTATTTGTCCCAACATGTGTCTCCCAGGAGAGCTTCATGCTGCAGCAGGACCCTCAGGACCTCCCCGTGGCTCTGATGAGGAGCGCCCTGAAGAAGAAGGCCACCGTCTTCCGCTCGGTGCGGCAGGAGCCCGAGGACTACACCCTACAGGTCAACGGGAGGTGGGAGTTCCTCTACGGGAAACATCCCATGTGCCAGTTCAAAGTGAGTCTCTCTTTAAACTCTGCTGCTTTGTTCATATTTATTCTCTTATTTTATTATATTATATAGAGTTTACCACACAGAAGCGTCCCGCAGCATGATGTTTCTTAAGGCTCAGCAGTAAGGATTGCCTGATATCCTGGGACAAGTAGAAGCCCCGACAATCGAGTTAATCTAGCAACTCACTTGCCCAATTGGCCAAGTGGTAAAAAAAATAATTAAACACATAATTTCTTTTGAGAGCTGATGATGAAAGTAGCTCAGGAGTGAGCCATCTCACTTCCTTCTTATCTCAGTTGAGCGCTTCTGATGTAACACATGTACTCACCACTGATTGGGAACTTGGCAACTTGGAACTTGTGAGAAAATGGCAGCATTTCATGTATTATTAATAATTATTATTAAGTTCAGTTTGATGCAGTTAAACAATGTGGACAAAACTCCAGTTATGTATTTGAGTTTGAGAGCACAGGTGTCGTTTTTTGAGTTCCTAAAAATGACGCTGCGGTGCGACAGCCGTGCTTAACTTAACTTACTTAACATAAGTAAAGATTTCAAATGATAATTAACTTCTAAAGTCTTTGTTGTTGTTGTAAAAATGTATCCTGGGCAAGTAGATTTCTGACCTTCCTGTCTGACAGGGCAGGTGGAAAAAAAAGACAGTCATGGTGAAACCAGTTTTTTAGATGTGAAGGTGTATTTTTGCTCATGAGGTGTTTTGATTATACTATATTATACTATATACTATAACAGTAATCAGTGATGAGGATTTCAGAGGCTCCCACATGCCTCCAGGCAAACATTCACTTTCCCCCCAACAATCACTTTCGTTTTGCTATAAAGCTGTGACTTGTTTGAGTATTTTTTGTGATTGTGACATAACTGAGGAATTTTCAGAGTGCTGAATTTTCAGTATCTTTTTTTTAGGGTTGGACAATTAATTCAATGTGTTTTCCCTTGAAAATTTATTTGGCTTCCAGCAAGGTAATGAAAATAAAACAATTAATGTGCAGCACTTTTAACATTTATTCTTTTTTGTAATCATGTTAAATTATCATGATCCCCATATTGTCCAAAATAACTGATTATGATTGTTGCCATAGATTTAGCAATCATACTGTAGATTAGTTTAAATCTCCCTTTGTCCTCTTTATGTAGTTATTGCTTTTTATATGTGTCATAGTAAATGCAATCCAATGGGATCATTTTGCTAGATTTAGATACATTTATAAAGAACTATTAAAAACCATTTAATTTCACTGGATGTGTTATTTTCTCAGTGGCTGTGGATGATTTTCTCTGCTGGTTTGTTTGTCTGCATGCTGGCTGTGAGTTTCACAGTGGGGCCATAATAGCTGAAATGATTGTCAGATCAGGAGTGGGGTGAGTCAAGGTTTTGGTGGCAGGAGACTCCACTGTTGACTTTGAAACTCCAGCTACCTGCAGGGTGACTCATATCTGTCTAGCAGCCCTGCAGAAAGGAACCGCATCCATGCACACATAATGAGATTTCGGTTGCATTAACCTACAGCAAATGAACAGCCTCCAGGAGTTAACCAGTGCTATCAGAACACTGGGAAATATCTGTGGGTGAGCTGACTGATGGCTGTACCACTGAACAAACAACCGTCTGTCCCCTCCCGCTCTCTGTGTCTGTCTTCTTTTACAGTACATATTCTCCTGTTTGAGAAATGGCCAAAACCCTCACCTGACCATGGTGCACCACTCCACCATCAGCAAATACCAGGAGGAGCAGGGCAGAATGTGCAGCCAGGTGTACAAGAGTCGTTCCCTGTCCAGACCTCCTCCTCTGCCCCTGAAGAAGGTAAGAGTCCAGAGGACAGCTGTCGTCTTTCATTAACAGACAAGAAACTTGCTCTGTTTCTCTCCTGTTCCGCAACTGAATCGCAGATTGTGCAGCACAACGTTGATAATTTACACTTTGTTTAACATAGAGCAGAAACTGGCGAAGTGAAAAGGATTTCTCTATTAAATCTAGTCATAAAAGCAGTAAAGAACAGTAAATTAACATGTTTTTCAGACCTAATGAAATTACCTTTAGGGCTGTTTGTCAGTTTCTCCCTTTTTTTGTCTGCATTTACTGTAGTTTAACACATCACATACTTTGGAACAACACTTGCAAAATGAATTGTGTGTGTTTCAGCATTTCTTAAATAAAAGAAGTAAATAACAGTAGATCCACATGTTTTTTTAGACTTATTCAAATTACCTTTAAGGCAGTTTGTCAGTTTCTTCCACTTTCAGAGATTGTTCCCCCTTTTTTTGAAAGTGTACGTTGTTGTGCATCTATCTTTTGACGTGTTACCAAACAGGAAATTGTAGCAACAGTTTCGCACTTCAGACTTTGGTGAATGCTATAAATGAAACTTTCTGTAAAGAATGGAGGATGAAAAACATGATTGTGACTCCTTCTTACAGCAGAACACCTCCTCTCTGTGGTCCATCAATGAGCCTTTCTACATTCACCTGCTGCAGGGCAGCCGAGTCAACGCAGACGAAGGAATGAAGGTTGGTGTGGTTTTGCGTGGGCTTTGTTGCTCAATGAAATGTGGCATTCACTTGTTTACCAATATCTCAATTTCAGTTGTAGGAACGGCGGGGTTGACATGTAAATGACAGTGGGTCACATGGTCCAGACCACACGTTTCCCATAATTCATCAAGGCGGTTGGTTGAAACTTCAAAACAGGAAGTGGGGAGGGCCTATCTGCTTTTTACATCTCATTCTGAGGCCTAGATTCTAAGAAAAAAGACAGACTGCACGCTGTCTCTCCCTCTCTCGCTTTCAATGCACTTCTTTTTTTGAAGGCGATGCATGCATTTTGTTACTACTGCGGAGAGGCCCTGACCTCACTGCCAGTGTTTGTTAACGAATGTGAACAAGCATGCAGAGATATCTGCTTCAACTTTACTTTTCCTTTCACATTTTCTTATTTTCACCACCAATTTGACAAAAAAGAGAGTAATAAGACAAGCAGGGAACTCTGTTAATGCATGTGTGTGTGTGTGTGTGATTCAGTTTCATAACTAACTATGTTACTGTTTAGATGGGTTATTAAGTGTAAGTGCACTTCCGGCTGCTGCCTTAGAGCACATCATGACTCATGGCAAATTTGTCCTGTCACATAATTATCAGTCATGTCTGCAGCTGGCAGGCAGAGGTTTGAAAACACGCCCCGGGGGAGGACAGCCACTCATATATTTTGTAAATATAGATTCAGGCCATCTTGATTTGGCAAAAAGCAGAAGCTTAATGGCCGTGCGATATTGAGTTTTGACTCTGGTGGCTGTTTATCATTTTGGACTCTGCATAGCATTGAAAGGCGTCGCGGCCTGCTCACGTTATGAATGTGTCGACCCTCTGACTCATAACTGAGTGACACAGGAAACTCTGAATCATCTCATGAAGTCTGTAAATCTTCCTCACACGGACTCTTCAGCAGGCCTCATGTCATGCCTTCATCTAATCCCTCCTGTGTGTGTTTCCCTGCAGCTCGTGGTGCAGGCCGGTCTGTTCCATGGCAGCGAGCTCCTCTGTAAGGTGGTGACGACCTCGGAGGTGGCCGTGTCCTGCGAGCCGCTGTGGGACCAAAAGCTGGAGTTTGACATAAACGTGGCCGACCTGCCTCGCATGAGCCGCCTGTGCTTCGCACTCTATGCTGTCATTGAGAAAGCCAAGAAGCCCCGCGGCACTAAAAAGAAGAATAAGAAAGCGGTGAGTTTGTCAGGAACTCACGCCGTTTTCAGGCCCTTTGGTGTACAGCTTGTGATGGAGGAGGAGGAGGCGAGTGTTTTGGGCTGGTGGGTGTGAGTTTGTTAGCAAGCACAAACAGATCTGTTTCCTCCCTATTGTGTAGTGTGTGTAGTCAGTGTGTGCTGTGTGGGTGTGTTTTGCTGCTGCGTCTGGTTGTGCAAGTGTATTCAGTGGCAAGGCTGCGGTTAACATTTCATCCGCTGCAGCTCTTTTATCTGTACATCACTCCAAGGAAGGAAGGAATTGACAAACATTTTCAAGGAATTCTAAATTCATCTTCTCAGCTGCTGTTCACAGTTGCAGCTCTACCGCTCACCCTTTAATTGACCTTATTGCTGCAGCTGTTGGTCAACTCTACAGTTAGTCGATGGAAAGAAAGATAATCAGCTATTTTGATAATCAGATATGCAACAATGGCTGTAAAGGCTCTTTCCAACTCTCAAATATTTGCTGCTTTTTTGAAACATCACCTTCAATATTTATCAACCAAACAATTAATCAACAATCTGCACATGATAATTAAAATAATTGTTAGTTGCAACTCTTATTATCTCTAAGGCCTGTACTGAGGGCAGGTTAGAGTCGAGGTCTTAAAACTCTGCAGTTACTTTGTTCACTAATTAATTGTAATTTTCAAGCAAAAATGACATAATTTGCTGCCTTTCTGTCTGTTATATCATCATCATCATCATCAAGTATATGATGAATATGTCATCTTGGGCTCTGAGAATTTTTTCACATTGTTTTGACTTTCCATGAAAGAGAATCAGCTAATAATTAATATTAATTATTTTTTATTATTATTTATAAAGCACCTTTCATTAAAAAAGAGAAAGAAAAAAAAGAAAGAGAAAGAAAGAAAAAGAAAATAAACAAAAATTATGATAATAATAAATAAAACAAATACAAATAAATAAGACTACTGTTAGTTGGTGCCCTAAGTACATTAACACATTTTAAAAGGAATATGCTACTTAATGCCACTGTTAATTTAAAATATATACAGTTTATTATTCAATGTCAGTCCTTTTTTAGTAGCAGTAGTGACACCGTGAGACAGACTCACCCACACACTCTCTGTACACTGACAAGTACAGTGAACAACAACAAATTCCCCTTTTTTCTGCACTGTGGTCTCAGCTATTCTTGTTTTGAGCGCTGCAGCGGCTGTGGGCGACATGTTTTGAAGGCTGGCCCCGAACATGGTGCCCAGGTGTGTTTATAGGCATCAAGGCCACTTCTGCTTTCTCAGCAACTTCTCTCTTCTTTTGCCCGGAAGAGAAGTCCTGCAGACAGACAGAAGTGGAGC
The DNA here is from genome assembly GCA_903364295.1 of Serranus cabrilla. Lineage (NCBI taxonomy): Eukaryota > Metazoa > Chordata > Actinopteri > Perciformes > Serranidae > Serranus > Serranus cabrilla. The sequence goes on along the minus strand of CAFUXE010000067.1, from coordinate 436,286 downwards.
TATTTTGGACGTTTCTTGTACGTGTCTCTTTTTTCAGCAGGGTGCAGTCAGCCTGAATGTGTTTGTTTTGTTCAGACACATCAGATGGTCGAGTTATGTTTCTGCTGATAACTGCCTGGATCCTATTTCCATCTCTGCTGCTTTACATTCCAGCCTCAGACCTTATGATCGCACCGTCACTGCCGTGTACATTACTTACAGCGTTTGCTTCACATTTGATTTAACACAATTAATTATAAAGTAAAAGTCGCCGCGAACACCCTGTAAACTTTCTTATGTCATTAAAATATTCACGTTTTCTTAATGCTGTTTGATTTTCAATTCAAATTAGCAACTAAAATAAAGCAGATGTTATACAATAGAGATTACTACTAATACTTTTCAGATGAATTGATGATGAAAATAATTTATCTTTATGGAATCATAAAAGTTTATTTTGGATGTTAAAAAACAAAGCTGGCTGTTGCACTTATTTCTTTAGTCTTTTTGACAGGAAAACAGCAAATTAATGTCAAAATGTCTATAGAGATATATTACTACAAGCTACTATATGTATTTTGCTGAAAAAATAATTCAGACTTTTGTTTATCTGATGAGTATATCATGTATGTAATGTATCTTTGAAAAGGACAGTGCTCCCTCAGTGACCTAACCCTCCCTGTCCTCCCTCAGGACTGTCCCATAGCCTGGGTGAACACCATGGTGTTTGACTACAAGGACCAGCTGAAGACCGGGGAGTTCCTCCTGTCCACATGGCCGTCTGTTCCTGGTACTTTTAGACCTTCCCTTTTCTTACATTTCCGCCTCTTCAGAAACATGTTCACAGCCTCCTCCTCCACAGCGCCTGGCAGCTCCACAGTGAAAACGACATGTGGCGCCATCAAACCCCCACATATTAACTTGTTTGCTGAAGCACATGGCAGCTTTTTTAAGCTGTAGAAATGACAGTTGTGTGCAAATTATGTGTGTACTCCCTAAATGATTTATGTTGCTCTGCAGTTATGAGCAGTCATTTTACTATCACTGGGAGTGATTTGAATATGGAAATGTATTCACAAAGTGCATGAAAGCATCTAGCAAATGACTCATTTCATTTTTATCACAGATGACAAAAGCGACCTGTTGAACCCGATGGGAACCGTCGAGAAGAACCCCAACGTGGACAGCGCTGCCGGGCTCCTCATCCGCTTCCCCAACATCCGGCCTCATCCGCTCTATTACCCTCCACTGGACAAGGTCCTTATCCTCAACAGGCTGGGTTTTCTTTTGCATCTTTTTTGGGGGTTTTCATTTTTGCATTACACATCATACAGTGTCCCACCCACCTGTGGCCAAAACACCAAGACTGAAAATGAAATATCTATATAAAAAATTAATTAAACAAATAAACAAATTGATAATAAGAATAAGAATAAGAATAGTGATAATAATAATAATATTAAGAATAACAAAAATAATAATAATGCAAGTTCTAAGAAATATGATAATTAATATTATAAAGCATAGACATAAAAACAAATGAATACATGAAAAAAAGAAACAAATGTTAAAATGAAATGAATAAATAGAAAAGTTACTGTAGTGATTCTATGAAGTTGTGGTTACAGTTACAGGCGTTAGTGTATTTATTAACTAATCAATTAATTACTTATAGTCCATTATAATTTCTTGTAGTGTAGACATTATTATAGTAGTCCAGTAATTGTTGCCATACTTATTTGGAATTGATTTTGCCTGGAGTGTTGTATCTGAGCTTTTCCAACAAATAAACTATTATGTCCTTAAACTCGTGGCTATCCACATGAGGTGAGCTGTTGCTAATTATAATTATAATGAATGAGACGGGAAGCAACAGCCTGGCTGGAGAGATTCACTCAGAGCAATGCCAAAAACTGCCAGACTTGGCTCTGCTGTGCCGTGTCATGCATGTTTGAGAGCGTTTCACAGACCAAAATGAATGAATCAGGGCTAAAAGTTTGAGAAAAATACTTCCTTTCACAAGTTCCTTTGAACTAAAATTCCTGTCTGTTTTCAGGTGAGTGACGTGGAGAGGAACGGCGACGCAGCTATTCCCACAAAAGAAGAGGTAAGAACTTCAATAAATAGAATAAAATAAAACTGTTTCTTCTCGCTGGCTTTGTATTTTTTTATGAATCTGTTTTCTTTATCTTTTTGCTCCATGCAGTTCATGAAACTAAAAGAAATCATGGACAACAAGAACTACACAGAGTTCTTCGAGGACGAGAAGGAGCTCTTGTGGAAACTCCGCACTGAAGTTCGTGACCGTTATCATGAGAGTCTGTCCAAGCTGCTCCTCATCACCAAGTGGAACCGGCGTGAGGACGTCGTTCAGGTAGAAAATACATATAACAAACCCGGGAAATAGATACAAATCCTCACAGTGTACAGAAATATCGTCTATTGTCTCAGATAAATGACTTCACCTGTCAGTAATTTCACATATAATATTTTTTGTGGTAATTGTTATCGTTGTACTGTCATTTAGCCAGTAGGGCTATAGATTTTTTTTTATTGTAAGAATTAACTTGACAGTTATTTAGCCTGTAAAAAGTTTATACAACACTAAGAGTGTACAGTAATGCTGGTGCCTTGAGCTAAATACTCAAACGTCAGCGTGCTGCTGATGTTTAGCCGGTTTTGTTCAATGATTCTCCCAACCTGTCAGTGTCGGAAGAAGTCTTCACCACACTGTTTCCGCTAAATGTAAAAAAGTACAATATATTACAAGCATCTCATTAAATCCATTGACTGTTTTCTGCAGAATGTGACTTGGTGACCCTCATGCTGTTGCTATAGTAAAAGCTGATGGATCAGGAGTGCTTATTGTGTCCAACCTTCATCCACAAACCCAAAGATATTTAATTTCTCAAAATGGAATTTTTTTTTAAATTTGGTTCCCCACAGTTGGTGAGTTTGCTGAGGAACTGGCCGGACCTCCCTGCCATCCATGCCTTGGAGCTGTTAGACTACAGTTTTCCCGACCCAGCCGTTCGTTCTTTCACAATCAGATGCCTCAGGAAGCTCAGGTACTCTCGTCTTTATATATTTTAATACTCATGTTTTTATTCATATCCATGATCTGTAATCATTCATGGATTATTTTCTGTGGACACAGTGATGATGAGCTGCTACAGTACCTGATCCAGCTGGTCCAGGTCCTGAAGTATGAGTCCTACTTAGACTGTGACCTCGCTACCTTCCTGCTGGAGAGAGCTTTGTCCAACTGGAGGATAGGACACTTTCTGTTTTGGCATCTGAGGTGAGACACAGACAGTCCAGCAGTAAACGGGTGAGATCGTGTGCATCTGTTGCTTTTTATTTTACGGGAGGATTTGTGTTTGTTGTAGGTCGGAGATTCACGTGGCGTCAGTGAGTTTGCGCTTCGGCCTGATTCTGGAGGCTTACTGCAGGGGAAACATCCACCACATCAAGCTGTTAACCAAACAGGTAAAGTCATCACACTGACACGTGACGACGTCCAGCTCAGAAATGTGTGATTTGTTCTAAGTCTCAGACTCACTCTCCCACACAGAACGAGGCTCTGAGCAAAATGAAGGCCCTGAGTGACTTTGTCAAATCGGGCTCCCAGAAGATGACAGCAGATGACCTGAAGCTGTGTATCAGGCAGGAGTCGTACCTGGAGGCCCTGTCAGACCTGCTGTCACCACTCAACCCCAGCATCATCCTCGCTGAGATCTGGTTAGTGCCAGACACACACACACACACACACGACAAATTACATTTTTTGACTCCTTAACTGGATTTTCAGGGGCAGTTTTGGTCCCTCTGTAGGTTGACTGAATTACAAAATAATAAATTTACGCAGCATATTGACAAATTAACCCTGAGTCATGAAAGGAGCTGCAGACTTTTTTATTTTTAGTTAACATATATGCCATTATATACTTATGTCTCACTGCTAAAACACAGTGTTTTTCAATATATTTTATACTTTATTTAATCAGGATGACACATTAAGATTGAGAGCTCATTTGAGAGTTATAGAAAATTATAAAGTAATAAAAATGATTCATAATGACAATAGTAATGAAATAGAAATATACTTACTAAACACTAAAAAAAACACTAAAATGTTAATACACATAGGGGTATTAACATTTCACTAGGGGTGAAAACAAAAAATGTCAATGAATGTTGTAAAACAAGCATTTGTAAAAATTCAAGTGCATTTAGTGTCCAGTCCGTGTGGTTACAGTGATCATGTGTTTATAATGAGTGTGTTTGCTGTTGCAGTGCCGACAAGTGCAGGTTTATGGACTCCAAGATGAAGCCGCTCTGGCTGTTGTATAAGAACCCCTGGGCTCAAGGAGACATGGTGGGCATCATCTTCAAGAACGGAGACGGTGAGACACATGGCCACACACGCCGAGTACACATTAACACAGTACAGTAGCCACACAGTGTCAGGAAGTGTTGTGCAAGTCACAAGAGCTCAAAGTTCAGTTCACACAGATTCAAATGAACTGGTTCACCTTCGTCATGCACAGTTCAAAGTTCACCGTCCTCAAAAAGTGAATTCCTTCATGTTCGCTTCTTGTTCTGCTGTTGCTGTTATTGTAATGCTTTAACTCTGTGTGTTTGCAGATAAAGCTGGCATTCAGCTTTTTTCCATTTTAAAGAGTGCTGATTTGTTCAGAAAACTCCTTTGAATATTCTTGCCTCAGCAGCACTGGAACAGGTGTTGTGTTGAAAAGATAGATATGTGTTTCCCCCTGTCTAACCAAAGCTAACCACAGAGGGGGGCCTGATGCTAAACAGCATTTAAACAGGAGGAAGGGAGACAGACTTCAGCACAACATCAGCATGCCGGGGATCGGCTGCTATTAAACACAGCGCAGGAGCATTTTAAACTGTTGCGAAACACTAACATGAATGCTCATCAGTTGCAAAGTGATACGCTCAGTTCACCATTCACACAATGCTCTGACCATTCAGAGCACACTGGAGAGACAGAGAGAGAATTCATTTTTTTAACATTAAAATATGTAAATGTGTTTTAATAAAAACCCAAAATACAAGTATGAACCTGAAAATTAAGAAAATATGTCCTCTTTTAGGATTGGTTCGCGTTATTTTAGCACAAATACAAATGCAGGTCAGAAGTCAAACAGAGTGAAAGTTGGATTTGATGCATCTTTGGTCACAACAAAATAAAACTATAAATATATTTTATAGATCTTCGACAAGACATGTTGACCCTCCAGATGATCCAGCTCATGGAGAATTTATGGAAGAAAGAAGGCCTGGACCTCAGGTACAGTAGGCAGCTGTTTGCAGCAGCTGTTATTGCAGCTCGAGGAGCTCCTGCAGACTAACCTGATGCTGTTCGTTTCACCATGCGCCCACAGGATGATCCCATACGGCTGCTTGTCCACCGGGAACAAGATGGGGCTCATTGAGGTGGTGAAGTACTCCGACACCATCGCAAACATCCAGCGTAACAACAGCAACAGTGCTGCCACCGCTGCCTTCAACAAGGACGCCCTGCTCAACTGGCTCAAATCCAAGAATCCTGGGTGAGTCACTGTGGCACAGTGGTAACTACTGAATCCCTCGAATATAAACTTCTGCTATGACACTGTGTTGACCTCTCCAGAAGTGAAGACCCTCTTTAACCACAGGAACCCAGCCCTGGGTTATTATATAAGCAACAAACAGACATAAACCACCCAATGGCCTTTTACCCACTAAGTTTCCCAGCTGCTTGTGGGGGATCCCCAGCTGCTCTCAGACCAGCTCTGACGTAAACTGTGCCCCAAATACATTTGTAATTCCAGTTTGAGTCATGTTTGTTGGTATGTCGTGGGCACAACACAAACAAATTTCTACTTCCCGTTTTTAAATTTTTTTTTATCAGCATTAACGTGACAAAGCCGCATTTTCACTGACGTGTTTCAGTCCCCAACCTGTGTTATTTCCTGTTATTACAAAGTGGTCGTGTTTGAATTTACTTCTCGTAAACAACGACATCACTGATATTGTGCCCATGTACACTGCAAGATGCACGAACAGTGCACCAATAATAACACCCAGAGTATTTTTATATTTTAAGGAATCGAAACACAGCAATGTGTGAAATGTGTTACATCCGCTGGCTTGTTTTGAACATTATTAGCATTGACGGTAACCCCCTTTTTTATTTTTTATAAATAGTTTTTACTCATTCCATTGTCCCATCCCATCATGGCCTACACAAACAAAACACACATTTTCTATAGATATAACTACTCTTCACACGTTTATGTTTTATCGTCTCAAATTTCATTAGTTGTCCTTTTTTTTATTACATTTTTTAAAAATTCAATATAACAAAAACTTGCCTACGTAAAATGTTTGTTCTTTCATTTCAGCATTAGATACTGAAGCTTTTGTCGGACCTAACAGATACACAGTATAGACGTGATTTTTCTTGACATTATGGAGACAAATCTTTTTTCCATTTTAATTTGTATGTTTGGAGAATGCCCTCTGGATGTCTGTGAGTGTGTTTACTTCCAAGTATTTACTGCGTGCAAAATTTTAAGCCGGTGACAGACAGACACAAAGTGCAGAGGCGAGTACAGGTTTGGCAATATTAAGTGAGAGTAGATTTTTATTTGGTGCCAGACAGTCTGAAGGTCTTGTCTTTTCTAAAAGCTCCTCGAAGAGAGAGAACCATTGAATGTAATGAATAAGCCTTTGTACGTCACGTTGGCAAGACAGGCCCAGCTGACTGCACGACAGAACAGAAAGGTAATTAGCTTGAAATGCTTCAGAGCCCGCAATGGAGCGGAGAAAATTAGTAAAAGCTTAACACAGAGAACCTCCGTGCACGTCTAGACTATGAAAGGACATGACAGTCAATCATTAATCAGCCCACAGGAACTCCTGCTGTGAATATTTCAAGCAGTGAGGAAATCCTGCCCTGCGACTGTGTGTGTGTGTTTACTAGTTATATGTTGAAGAAGTGTAAATGCACTGTAAGAACAGAACCCACTCATGCTTTGCTTCCTTTTTTCTCTGATCTGTTTTTGTCACCAGGGACAAACTTGATCAAGCAATAGAGGAGTTCACACTGTCCTGTGCTGGCTACTGTGTAGCTACCTACGTCCTGGGCATTGGAGATCGTCACAATGACAATATCATGATCAGGGAAACTGGACAGGTGGGTTTACTGTACCACTGTGATAGTTTTCACATGAACATCAACACTGAAATCCACCACAAGGGGGCGATTCGACATAAAGTGGGAATGTTCTGCTTCAACACTCACTAGAGTTACCAAAATAAGAACAATAGTAGTTGCCACTGCAGTATTTTGTGAGTTTTTAATTCTTTCAAACAGCCTCAACAGCACTTAGTTGTGACTTTTAATTTACTTTTTTTGTCTGATTATTTGGTCACTTTGGAGTGAAATCCTCCAGGTCACTCAGCAGTTAGTGAGTCTTTAACAAGTGTGACTGTGCTCAGTGATGCAGAACACAGAAGTCATTTTCACCTTTGCTCCTCAGCTGTTCCACATCGACTTTGGCCATTTCCTGGGCAACTTCAAGCGGAAACTGGGGATCAACAGGGAGCGCGTGCCTTTCATCTTGACTTATGACTTTGTCCATGTGATCCAACAAGGAAGGACGAACAACAGTGAAAAGTTTGAGAGGTGCAATATTTTTGTATCAATCTGTTTTCTGATCTGGGGTTCTGTTTATATATTCTACAACTGATTACTGATTCTTGCATCATGTTGTCAGGTTCAGGGAGTACTGCGAGCGGGCCTATAAGATCCTGTGTCGGAACGCCATGCTGTTCGTCAACCTCTTCGCTATGATGAAGGCAGCAGGACTGCCAGAGCTCACCTCCTTCAAAGACATCCAGTATCTAAAGGTATGCAACGATGCTGCTGCTGCTGCTGCTGCTGCTGCTCAGTATGATAATAATGTTGACAATGTTTTGTTTTTTTGTTTTTTAAAAGGACTCTTTAGCTTTGGGCAAATCAGAGGAAGAAGCACTCAAGCATTTCAAAGTAAAGTTCAACGAAGCTCTGAGGGAAAGCTGGAAGACGAAGGTCAACTGGATGATGCACTCCTTGGCTAAAGATAATAGACCGTGAAGAACACTGCACCAAGGAAACCTGAAGACAGACCAAAAATTGTGGATTTTAACTTATGGAGATAGAAGGGAAGAAAACACAATCAAATATTTTGCTTTACAGATGGCATTCAGAGACGCTCAGCATATGTTTACATCTGACGGCCTGTTTGTGGTAAATAACGACTAAATGGCGCCATCCAAAGATGAAATACACAAACACAATGAAGGAAGCCATCCATCACACTCATCTTTGTGCCATCAAACATGAGAAATGCCTTGGACTAATGAACATGCCTTTTGATGTGATGAAATCGCTACTTGAAAACCACCTGCACTTGCAAAATTTCCTGAAGCTGAAGCAAAGACTGAGAGTTCATCTCACCCAGCGCATCGCTCAGCAGGGAGCAAACTGCAAACAAGCTTCATGACTTTAGACGACACCAGTGAGTCACAGAGTTCAATAACAGAGCGGCAGTTTCACTTCAAGTCTTTTTATGGTTTACTACCATTGATGGCTGTGTCATTTTCTCAAAATTCAACTGCCTCTTTGCAAATATGTCTCATTTTTTTCTATTTTATTTTATTGTATTATTTTATTTAATTCGGTAGCACTGGAGTAATTGTACAAAGTCATGGAGGATATTTTTAAAAATGTGTTTTACTGCTGTATTAATGTGTAATATTGCCATGAAGAGCAGTACGTTGCCTTTGGAGTGCCAGTAGACAGGAAGCATTGTAACATTTACACTTTATTGTAAGGTGAGCAAATAACTTAAAATGGGACCTTTATTTTGATAACACCCCTGTGTACCAGGCACCGTTACCCAGCAGAAACATACACAACAGTTACTACACATTGTTTAACATTTTGTTAAATGCACTCATTCGTTGTCTTGTGGCTCCAGCTTCATATTTAGCAGAAAAATATGAGAGAAGTGTCGCCTTTCTCCTCATACTCTCAGCAAGACATTGAATAGGTGTATTTCCTAAAATGTCTAACTGTTCCTGTAATGATGACACGCATGCGCAACAAGCAAAAAATCAAATAAAAACCCAGGAGGTGCAAGGGAAGATATCATATCGATGTGAGGCCAAAGGCTCGGAAAAGCTATATGAAAACATGAGGCATTATGACTCAAAGAAGAATCTCATATTAGCCATAGACTTGTGGTTGCTTTTCTCAAAATGTGCCCTTTTTAAAGTGTAAGTCTTGACTATGTGTACTATCTCAGATGATGCAGTAGGTGTGTGTGTGTGTGTGTGTGTGTGTGTGTGATTTTCTATTTAAGTTATGCACTGTGATTTCCATTGCATTTTTGAACTGATGTGCCAGGTGCCATGAAAGCAGTTTTGTGCTCGTACTGTCTAACGCCTTTATGCTCGTGTGTTGAATTTGATTTGAAGGTGCGTTCAGGATACTTTACCTGCTGTATATCTCGCTGTCAGTCATGCAAAGAAGATGATGTGCTTTTTATTGCCTTCTTGTTTGTTTAACATCTCGAATGGTCTCTACCGTTTGGATGGATCTGGACAATAATGACTTTTACAGATGAGCAAGCGTAGCTGCAGATTATACTGCAAGAAGTTTGAATTCCTTAAACTACTGATATATTCCCTGTGGAATACATTTTAAATATGGGTCATCGTTGTTACTCAGTATGAGCTCAGCTAAACACTGCTGTTGCTTTAAGCCAGAACGAGTGAGCCTATTGAGTTTATGAGGTACTTTTGCTAATTGTGGAATACTCTGTTATATTTTAAATTGATTGCAATTCATGAATTCTGTCAAATGGTACAAATATTTTAACATCCCAGCCTCATTACATTTGTGCTGGTACAAAGTTGAGAATAATCCTGTCAGCATCTGTCCGATGTGGACCTGTCCTTTATCTGCATCCTGTTTTTACATTTGCTTCACTTGCTGTTGGGAAGGAAACACATGCACTCAATAAAACAGTTTGTAACAGCAGAGATCTCTGAGGCTTTCTAGGATCCGAGCCATATGTTAGCTTAATTTAATGCAGCTTAAAAACGTCTGATCTTGGATGAAGGCCAGAGCCACCAGAGTCAACTATCTTTTCCATTTGTTTTTATGAGTAAACCAAGTCAGTTCACACTTTACTAAAACATGTTTTTCCCTTAACTGAAGTGTACACAGGATGGTTTTGGCAAATGTCCATCTAGTTGGTGAAAAGGTGCTGTTTTGGTAATAATGTAAGAAAGTCTGCATATATAATTCAGTGGGAAAAATGTCTGTCTTGGGCACAAGCATTGTGTATGTAGTGCACTGTCATGTTTCTTTTTATTGTTTTTTTTATTTTTATTTGGGTTATATTATCCTACAGCATGGTCAGATTACCAACAAACTAAGAATCTACATTACTGCTACTGAAACATGTGAAAAAAAACAAAATAAGATTAAAAAAAATATTACATCAAGAAGGGAGAAGGTCCCTATAAGTAGCCCATAATATCACTTACAAATTATTTTTTTTTATAAATTATGGTTTAAGCAGTGGTGGAGTGACAACTCAGTAATACATAAATTCAAGTGTTGTATTTGAGTATCATTTTAGGGGTTTTAATTGGCTTGAGTATTTCCATTTTTGCCACCTAATACATCTACTACTTTGGAAGAGAATGATTACTTGTTATTCAGCTACATTTATTTGATTAAATATAATAATATAATCATTTCATTATTACAAAATATAAATGAACAAATAAATCATGATTGCTATTGTGATTATGATTGGTTGAGTCGCATGCCAAGCTGTAGTGTAATACATTATAAACACACACCTGGGACCCTTACCTGTTCTAAAATCCCTGTGAACCACAGCCTCTGGTGGCTTATTGCTTAATTATTATTTTTTTTAAAAGGGCAATTCTGCACAGTGAGCCTTTTGGTAGTATATTTTAGATGCCAATAGGATATATTCTCAACCTAACTTAGAACAACAACAAAAACAAAACAGAGGTAGGCTATTGCTACTTTATAAAATAAAAGCTCCGAGTACTTCTTCCACTGTGGGTGTATAGTGCTGTCTGTGCTGGTGGCGGCCCAGGTGGTCGGTAGCGGTACTGCACATCCAGCAGGACTCTCGCTGCGTTGAGTCAGTTCGCCGGAGCTCTGCCGACTGGAGGGATGTGACCCCGGAACAGGACGCCCTCCTACAACAACACACCATTCAAACAGAGCATAGAAGAAAGAAAAGCTGGACCAGGAGGGGTAAGCTCATACCTCTTGTTGTCTAAACGGGGCATACATTGTCAGGGTGTTTTTTAAACGATACGTGTGTTTCATTCCCGGCGTCCACACTTCTGGCACAGCAGCGGTACCTGGATGGTGTTTGCACCCATAGGAACTTCATTCAGGCTTTTGTCTCCCCCATGCTAGCGAGCTAGCCTGGCTGATTAGCATTGGCTGCTTTGCCAAAGGTAGCGCGGGTTTAGGGGAGACTAAATTAAATAATTGTGAGGATAAAATGAACGCGACTTAGAAACTAATTTAGGCTACCGTCCATATATGTTTCCCACGACGGATATTGAGAAAGATTCATGTCGAAAATGCGGTGGAGGCTTGCTGCTTGCTAGCTAGAGCGCTGCTACAGTTTGAACAGTCTGCGTCCCGCAACATGATAACAAGATCCGTTCACAGTGTATCCACCTCTGAGAAAAAACAGCAGTTTATTGTTCGGTTTGGCGTTCAGGCATGTTTGTTCGCCGTGTTATTTTCCAGATAGAGTTGGACTTTGACAGAAACTACAAAAAACTATAAAATCTCAGCTAACGTTAGTGCAGTACCGTTGGTATACGTTTACTTGTACCAACGGTTATAGTGTTAACATTGTACTTCACATATCTGAAATAACGACATTACAACAGAGATTTAGCTGACTTCATGTACATTATCCACGCCTACATGTAGCGTGAAGTACAAATTATAAACCAATTTGTCCCAGTCACTAACACCAAACTACCAGTCATCCAAAGGTAATGCTAATCCAAAGGATTAGAGGACATTTAAAATGCTGCCACAAAAGCTACTGTACAATGTGGTCACTTTCTTACAATTTCTAGCTAAAGTGTTCTTTAGGCATAACTCCTTCATTGGTTTTTCTATTTTTGGATCATGCCACCCCTGGATGTATTGTGCCATGCTGCCTTTTACAGTGTCTGCTTCCCCCCACATGTCAGAAAGCTGACAACCCTTTGAGTTGTGAAGTTGGCACCCTGCCGGCTGTGGGGCATTGATGAGTGCTGCAGCCAGTGGGTCTCAGGGCTTGGCCACAGGCAAGGGCTCTGAATCCTCCTGGCAACTAGCAGCCTTGGTCATGGACCACAGTATGTCAAGCCCGCCTTAGTTTGCACATTCCCCTAGCTGGATGGGTTTTGGAGAGAGATTAGGACCCATGCCCTCGCTTCCCTCGTCGTAGTCAGGGCAGGTGCTCTTCAGGCTCTGCTTCAGCCCCAAGGGGACCTCATCAGCTGCCTGCAAGTTGGGAGGGAGGGCCGGCCAGTTGATCTCGCAACCTCTTGCTCTGTGTTTGGCACACACACACTTGTCAGCCTGTCAACATTAACTCAGCCCACATAGGGGCCTGTTGTGGTCTGAAACGAGGATACTGGAGCTTCTTGCATCCATTCGTGACTCACACGCCCAGTCATGATGACAGAAGCCTCCAGATGACCAAGTCCTTTTGACTCCTTTAAAGAATCAAGCTTGAAAACACAGGCATCATATCTCTTTGCAATTCTTTGTTGTGCATGCAATGCCGCACATTTTCAATGCATTGTCTTGTTTCAAGCACATAGATCATATAACTTTCAGAATTGTATTCCCTTCCCTGATGTTGGTGCTTTTTGAAATCTTGCAGCCGCACCCCCAAGGGACCAGCTTAAGGCAGCAGCTTCTGTTTCAATTCCTTTGAGGGACCCTGAGGACTGGGCTAAGATCTTATGAGATCATAGACCAGATTTAATTATGTTCTATAGCATGGTCTGTGAAACACTTGGCTGTATAACATTTGGTTTATGGAAACATTGCAAGATTTTTGTGCAGTGTTCCTACATATTCTGAACTGAACTGTAGTAGCTTCACAAATGTACAAGTTATTTTTGTAACCTAGAAGAAGCAACTTTTTTTTTTACCATCTAGGACATAAGGTATACATTTTTCAAATCTCCGACTGTAACCCACTCTCTGTAGGTGCTAGTATCAACTTAATGTGGTCCAGGAATAATCAAAGGACATTAAAGCACACCCAGAAACCCAGCTATGAACTAAGCCTGTACAGTTGAGAAGGATTGTTTGAGTTCATGCCTCACGTGGTGACAACAAGACATGACCTACTTATCAATCATGTTTTCACAATCCAGTTCATCACCATTGTCCCCAAATACTGTAGCCATTGTTGTGGGCACTGTACATGTGAGGATATGGCTTCACACAAAGGCAGCATGCAGACATCCAGCAAGTCCAAGCCAGAGCCTTTCTGGTCCACAGTGTCTACCCGTCTGGCTCACACTGTTTCAGGACCCGACCCAGAGGGAGTCAATCTGCATGGTATATGGCTGGTCAGATGGTTTTCATTCTGTTTCCTGCAAGTTTGGATGGGTGGAAGCTGTTTTTTGTTGGGCGATAGGACTGCCATCATCTAGCATCCGTCAAAATTGTTGTCAGATATTTTTTTTCTTTTGCTGAAACATTTAGTCGATTAATTGACGGAAATAAATTGTGAATAATTTAGTAAATCTATTAATATTCAGAAATCATTTATCAGGCAACTATGCAATTTACTGGTCCCAGCTTCTTTTTCTCTGTTTTACATAAATTAAAATGTAGTTTATTAAGATTTTTGAAGACTTGAATAGGGCTTTAATTAATGATTATTTTCCTTATCGATTAATCTGCAGATACATTTTTCGAATACTTGTTTGGCCAATGAAATGTCAGACAAAAATGGAAAATGTCCATTCCAGTTTGTCAAAGTCCAGGGTGACATTTTTAAATGTCTTGCTTTGTTAGTCCAAAGGCCAAGCATATCCAGTTCTTTTTATGCATGAATGTTTACTATAACAATCAACTGATGATCAAAATAGTTACTGATTATTTTTCTCAACTAATCGTTTCAGCTCTAGACTTGGATGCTATCAACTAGATAATTGATTAATCATGTTGATATGTGAAAGATTAATAAACAATATAATCATTAGTTGCAGCCCAGTTTCTTTACTATTATACAGTGTGACAAATTTAGTCACAACTCTTAGTCTCAGTCCTAAACTCACAAGGTAAACAATCAGATTGATGATTATATTTATTATGACTGAACTGTGAAAGAGAATATATTTCTGTCCTTATTTCAATATGACCACTCGTTGTTTTATTAGATTTCGTGACAGGGTTAGCCATTAGTAGAGGAGAGCGTGTGTGTGTGTACCTGCAGTGACACAGCTGCTCTGCAGAACCAGGCCAGGTTGTTGGCAGCTCAGCTGGCAGTCACACCAGGCTTCTAGCCTACTGAAGTTTCTCACACATTTGCTTGGGATGTCGGAGCAGCTCATGATTGAATTCTTAGTTATTTTTCCTTCTCAGGTTTTTTGCTGTCTGTAGAGGCTATTGACCTCTCGGGGTCCTAAAGAGTTCAGACTTTTAGAAGCATTCATGTAAAACTTAACTCAGTTTGTCAGTCAACTTAGAGGTTGGTTTCTTGTTTTTCTGCTCACTGGAGGAATTTGGTGTCTTAAACAATCAGACATTGTGCGTCATGTGCACAGCTGATTCCAGAGCCAATAACAAGCTTGACAAGTGGACCGGGCCATGTGTGACTGGGCCGGTGCACTTTGGCAGCCTCTGCCCTGCATGACCCTCAGCAAATGTGAGGGCCTATCACATTGCATACTGTAATCTCTGGCAGCGGATCCCCGCTGCACTGTGTGGCCCGGTCACAGTCTTGAAATGGTTGAGAGAAGTCTTCTCCAAGTTTTTGTTTCTCAGAGACACTAATGGACACTGATACTCAAATGTACATAAGAAATCTGGAATGCCAAGGCCATGCAATGAATAGGCTTCTCTCTATGTTTAAGTGGCATTACTGAATGTGTCATTTGCAGTCATGTGCAGTCACGTTAGGACGTTTGGCAGTACTTGGAGTAAACATGGAAGTTAACTGTTATTCTAAATCACAATATTATTTTATACATTAGCTCTCTCTGAACAGGGCACATTTAGATATAGGCTTTATTTTATTCATCAGTGCCCCAAGTGAAAAACCTGCATTTTCTATTTTAGGTTAACTGGTGGAAATAACACAGCAATTCAATGTTTGAAGGAACATCAATTAATTTATTTTCTCTGACTTTGCCTACTTTTATCCAAACATCTTGATATCTGGAACAATAAATTAATATTGTTGTGATATTGGCTCCAACCTGCTACAGCAGCAGCAGATTTTTGGTATACTCAGAGAACAGGGACGCGAACTGACGAACTTGTGATAACATTAGTATATCAATATATGCCCCGTGTTTACAGTGGTAAGGCAATACAGGTTAATCTCCAATATACAACTGGTTGAAGGACATCTGTCTTAGACATTTTTTTACATAGCTAGAAATCAATTGTGTATTTTCAGACCTAAATATACTGTGATTTTTATGCACAACTGAGAAACATTATCAAAGTACATATGTTACATTTACATTCAAACCTTTTAAAAAAGAAAAAAAAAATTACAGTGCATCTTATATTCTGAATATGCTTGAATGCTGTCATTTAAGTGCGAAAATGCCATAAGTGACACAAGGGTGAACTGCTGTTAACATGGGTGCAGTAATAAATGCACCTGAGCCTCGGCATCACAACATTATATTCCATCCCACGTGTTCAGATTGGTGATCTGAAGATGGCCATCGTGTTTTGTTTTTCTTTTAGATTTCTTGGTTCGGTATCAGCGATGCTGTCGTTTTAGCTGGGCTGCCTAGAGGGGCTCAATGTCTCAGCTCAGCCCAACATCACAACGCTGACAAGAGCCCAACATGGGCAGAGAGGGGGGGGATTAGGCCTAGATCAGCATTAAAGAAAGCCTTTGATTACGTCTGGAATATTAGCAGCATGCGTCTGAGGCTGGCTGAGCATCCCTCGAGGGATTAGTGTTGAGCCAGCCCACCTCAAGAACCAAACATCAGACACACACAAAGGACTCTGACAGGATCCTTATTGTGTCCTTGAGATGATTGGTGTACAGAAGAGCGTGAACATCAGAATAATGCTAGAATGACCCCAATAGTCTAAACATAGGAAGCTTTTTTCCACAACACTATTTGTGTGGCTTTTTTTTTCAAGGAGACTTGTATGTCTCTTTGTCCCTGCACCTCGGTCAAATCAATCTTTTTGTAAGAATTCTTGTTCTATCTTGTAAGCAGTCTTCTTGGAAATGATTAAATGGATGTGTCAGATCATACAAATATTATTCAAAAGACAGCTCAGGTCTTAACTGTCAAGAAGTGATCTATATGGACTTGGTTATTTGACGAGGCGACAAATATGCAATTCAAACACTGTTCTCTATAAACTATATAAGACTATGTCTCCCCAGAGGAGTTTAATCAGAACACAGCTTTAAGAAATATTAAGACTTTTGAAATGAATCTGCTGGTCAGTCTAGTCAGATGAAACAACAGGGTTCCTACGAGGGCTGGAAATCCTTGAAAACACTTGAATTTTAATGCTGTCTTTCTTTCAAGGTTTGAAAAGAGCCTGAATTTTGAATAGATGCTCAGAACTGGTAGAAATTATATTTGCCTTAATTTCATAATATATCTGTGTCTGAATACTTATTTTGATAAAGAAATCAAATAAATCAGAGGGAACCTAAATGCTTTTGCAAATAAGTTTCACATTATGTGTGTTCCTAATAAACTGACCACTGAATATATGTACTTTATATAATATGTAAGTTGCCACAGCTTTGAGGTGTTGGAAAAGCTTGAAAATGCTTAAAAAGCACTTGAATTTGACTTTGGAAAAGGTCTAGGTGCCATATAACAAACAATTTTTAGATGACACCTTTGACAACCTGCAAGGATAATTTTCACTTTTTGTGATAATATTTTTTGTGAATATATATGTATACATATATATAAATGTAGAACAAAGAAGCAACAACAACATGCATTTCTAATGAAAATCGTCAGTAGCCTTCACAATGTCAAATTTAGACCACTGATAATACACCTGCCTATGAGGACATACAGAATGTGATTTTTGGCTTTAAAATAATGTTGAACTGGACTTTATCTTGACCCAGCGTGTTTAAAATGTTGTAATCCAGCAGTGATATGCAGGAAGCCATTATTTAGAGGTTAAGGCTGTAGCAGGGAGGCTTTGTATGCCAGGCAGCCGAGTACCATCTGGCGCATTGTTGGAATTATAAACATGATTGGAAAGCTAGTTTGTTCAGCAGGATTGCACGGATGATACTACCAGTTACATAATCATATGCACGATGTTAATCACTGTTGTATACATGTTGCCATCCAGTTCACTGAGTACCAGAACTGTAATGAATCCAGTTCTGTAGCTACTCTTCTGCCCAAAATAGTTATCTACAGATTAGTCTTTCTGCGCTTTCCAGCCCAAAGATAAAGAGGTGAAATCCACAAAAGAGTGGGATCTGACTCTTTTCCTTTTCCTCTTTTTTAAAAGTGACTCACAGGTATGTCACGACAATAGAAGAACTTCACTGATCACCTTCATTTACATTTCCACGTTGTTTCTACCTCCTGTGGAGATTCTCCCATGGGATTTCACACACTTCCTTTGTTCTTCTTATAGCAGATATCGCTGTGAAAGTGGGATAAGATAAAATGTTTTTTTTCCAGCTGGTAAAAATACAAATTGCAACCCTCACAACAGTCATCAGCCTGGGCAGAGATGGTACTAAATATGGCCAGTTTTCAAACTTCAAACGCAAACATCAGAGGATCAGAAATGCCTCAGTCATGAAAGCAGTAGGCCTATTTATACAGATGATGAATGTGGAATATATCGGCCTTTTGTGCAGCAGAAGTTGTCAGGTCTTAAAATATGCCTGAATATTAATGGATGTTTGTTGTATCATCTGCAAGACAAGATGACACCTTCGCAGTAAAAGTAATCCTCTTCTCTTCATTCACTCTATATCCACTCAACTTTTCATGTCTTTCTTGCTTTGAGACTTCAGTGGCTCACCAATTAAACTATGCCTGATGCTCAGGTGGAAGTGAATACCTAATGTACTCCTCTTCAGTGTCCTGTGACCACTTTGTGTGGCTGAAAGCCGGCAAGAAGACAAAGTCAAGTGTTTTTTGCTTGCAGTAAACAGCCACCAAAGGTTGTTATAATTATAAGGACTACAGCCAGAAGCATGGTCTCCAGCTGCTCTGATCTGGATGAATCCACACGCTCACAGCGGCACCCAAACGCCAGCCAATGGCCAATGGTGCCCCATTCATCCTTCTCCCCCCTCCAGGCTCTGGGAAGTGGGGACGGCGAGCCAGCTCCTCAATTAAATATAACCCCACATCAAACAGCCTGTCAACATGCATTAGTGGTCCTTTGTATAGATAAGAGGCCAAAATAAATTGCCAGAACTATCATAGTCACTGCGGCTCCCGTAGGCTTTTTATGAAAGATTCTAAGGGGAGAACAAATCCTGACTTGCATACTGATATTCTCTCCATTGAATCTTATTTTTTTCCAAACAGATTCATCCTTTTAAAGATTTATGTTTTCTCTCTTCTGTAAATTATTCCTTCTTTTCAGCCATTTCAATTAGCAAATTTAGGCTGGATGTCAAGCTGCGCTGTATGCCTCATCTTGTTGGTGCGTTATAACAGAGATCTAATGCAACAACAGCCGACCTTGATGTGTGTGTGCTATCACAGCGGAACCTATCCCTTTTCTGTCATCCGCATTAGCTTTGGCAGCTCCTTTTATCGCCTTCTTTTCCCTCCCCCTTTCTCTCCCCCTCTGCCTATATTTTGCATCTCTGCAGACTGACAGAGAAAATAGGTCATTAGTTAGACGGAGAATATGAGATGGAAGGAGCAGGCAGGGGCGAGATCTGTGTGAAAACTGCCATGCAATATTAATGACAGCCATTCACGCTGTGAAGTGCCAAACCTGCACTGTGACTCCACTGAGACAAGACCCCTGACTTCTAATACCTCCACTGTTGTATGGATGGAGTGCTTATCACACAGACTACAGTCCGTATTATTTATCCTAATAATAGGACATCTAATTCCAGCCTAGTGCTGCTGTATGTCTCAGAAAACAGGTTAGAAACATTTGATAATTGAAATGTAGTCACTCGCATAATAGAAATACTCCAGCGGACGTTAGCTCAGCACTGCTGATTCTAAGAGCCTTGAAGGGGCAGTTTGGAATTATTGAAGTTGTATGAGGTATTTAGTGAGTGCATTACCTACAGTAGATGGCGGTCTGCATGCCCCCAGTGTGGCAAAGCAGCAGGAGTACCGTTATAGAAGCTAATGAGTTGGCTGCTGTTTAAATAATGCTTTTCCTCGCCTCAGCCCTTCCTTTCTGACAGGGAACTGAAGCCGACATATGCATTTATGCTCTCTTCAAAGCCACCAGACTCCTTTGAAAGAAACGGTTATTTTGCCTCGCAGAGCACAGGACTTGCTGATCTCCTATTGCCTTAATTTGCTTATGGTCTTGTGTGGCTTCCTTTCAAACACAGAAGTCAAACAAAAACAAACTAACTGATCTGGCTGTGTAATGCGAGATGATATTATAGTTTTTGTAGAAAGAGTCTGTTGGCTTTGATGGGCGCATAAAAAGGTTGTCTGACAGCAAGACAGAGCTGTGAAAATTTTCTAAATATAGCGTGCACTTAAAATGATATTTAAATTATCTAGGTTGTTAAAATAAGTTGTGCTGCTGCCCCCATCCACAGCAGTACATGGGTTAGCTTCCTGGCTGCCTCACCAAATTGTGGGTGTACCATACACTGACTGTGGATTAGTACCTCATGCAACCCCACATCCCAAGAAATTCAAAATATCCCTTTAACCTCATATCTGCAAATGAATACTGCCTTGGTGTTTATGACTCATACACTGGTTATCAATGTTCTGTTTAAAAAAAACCTTTTGTTGGGGTTTTATCTAGTACAGATCATCCTACAATAAAATGCAAAAGAAACAGAAAAAAACAAGTAAAAGTCACTTCGATTACTCATTTAGCTCATAGTTTTTCATTGTTCACAATCAAATGACTTTTAAGGGAGTATCACTCATTTGTGGCCTTTCAGATAGTGTGCCTGAAACGACCCAGTGTTTCAGTATTTTTAACTTCTAGTAACACTGTGAGTGTTTGCGTAGCTGTGACTTTTCACAGGTCTTGTGTAACATGGATTTGTTTGTGTGTCCAGAGCCACAGGAGCAGGGGGGATGAACCGCGAGGAGGCCCCGGGGAAGTCTCCTGAAGACATGTACATCCAACAGAAAGTGCGGGTCCTGCTCATGCTAAAGAAAATGGGATCAAATGTGAGTGCAGTGTCTTGACTAATGCAAACTATGGTCATATGGCATTTTGAATTTGAGTGTTCACATTTGACCATTTCATTCAAACAGTGGATGTTTAATGTAATTCACACATATCTTTAGATTATATCAACCTGAAATCTGCCCCTTTGAAACTTCCATCATTTCCATGTCAAATGTTTGTGTCATTGGTACGATGGAAGCAGAAATAGAAGCTCCGTAGACGAGCTGCAAAAAATTGCTGCAAAAAAACAAACAAAATAAAAACAGCAGAGGGACTCGATCCACAATCTGGTTCCACCATGCAGACAGCACACAAACCAGATAAATAAAGGTTTCATTTTTTGATTTGGACAAGTCTGAGTAATATTGTTAAATAGATAAATAGAAAAGACTTGTAATAATCTGATTGTATGTGTAGCTTTGATGCTGTAAATGAGCTGGAGAGAATGCAGTACTGTGGATACTGTTGCAAGTGTTATGTGATAAATTATAGGCAAACATGTCTTGATTAACATACTTTTCTGATACTGTTATTATGTCAAATGTGAATCTATTTCTAACAGAAGTATTTCTTTTGTAGGTTTGCTGCTATAAATTAGATATTTCTACAATTAGGCGACGGTTTCTAGGCAACAAACAAGTGTTCCCAGAAGCTACAAACCACAGAGATAAGATGTTCTACTTTCAGTGACTGAGAAACTGACTTTGTGTTTGTTAGCACTGCAGCAGAATAACATTTTCTCTAAAAAAGCTTTGTCTCACTTCCTAAATGGGGAGAATGGCAAACATTCATGTGGCCTTAAAATTGACTGAACACAGAGATGCATACCGAAACACAAAAGGAGAGCTGAAAAATACCTAATAACTAATTCATGTTAAACTGTTTCAGTATGAGAAAAACGCAACAAGAACAACAACTTTGTTTACATACAACCTTTTTAAAAATTGAGATTTCAAAGTGCTTTTTACAGCCAAAGGCAAAAGCAGGGTACTCTGATACAAAACAGTCAGGCCAAACCAAAGCAAGAAAACAAATGCCAAAAGCAAGGTCACCTTTAGATTTAAGCCTCAACTATGGAATGGACAGAAAGGTCCCACCTGAGAATCTGAGTTTGCAGGGTCAATATTTCTGCCATATAGCTTGGGGCTGGACCCAGATATACTTTAAATGTGCTGAATTCTCCCTCAAGTTAAAATGTAGTTTGTTCTTTCTTGTTTCATAACTTAAAATGTCACTTTTCTTACGGTTCCTCAGCTTACGCCCACTGAAGAGGCTTTTCTCCGGAATTACGCAGGTGTGGTCCACAGTCAGATGAGCCAGCTACCACAGCACAACATAGACCAGGGTAAGGCTGTGATGCGCACACACGTATGAAGCGATGTAGTCCAACCTAATTTGGTTTTACTGTCAATTGTTACCTTTTCCCTATGTAGTTCAATACTTGACGTTTGTATAGTTTTAATATTTGAAGGCGTTTATGAAACACATCAGCTCACAAACACCACCTTCACATGTCACACAAGTGCTACTTCGCCCAAACTGAAAACAAGGGAAAATCCCTCCGCACACATCACTCCTCTTGAGTCCTTAACCCCAGCAGGCCTAGCGGGTTCCCCGACTGTGCACTGAGGCTGACTCAGCGGCCCACCAGCACTGTGAGATTACTCACACAGCAAACAGTGTGGCTGACTGGAACCGAGTGACTCACCCGCAGCATGAGGACACGGCTGCTTTCACCGCTGCTCCTCACGAGCGGCCGAGACAGAGTTCAAATATCGACGTGTTTATACGATCATGCAAATCACTGCTCATAATGGCTGTTGTAAGAGGTTAACTGGGTAATGTGTGCCTCTGTTTGATTGTCATGCTTTCTCAGTGCACCAGAGGGCGCTGTTGACCTTTCTTTATCCCCCCCTCACAGTTTATACATTTTTCAAACCACATGAGGGAGCTAGATGAAAAAAAATGGTCTGTGTGGCAAGGCATTGCAGTTACCTGAGAAAGCAGCCACAAATTCTGTGTTTTTATAATTTCTGTAACTTATCAGCTGCTTTCCAGGCTCAGTCCAGATAGAAGCCCTGCTGTCCTCCTGTGGTACACCTGCTGGGACCCAGGCCTCGCTTTGTCGCTTCTTATATTGGTCCCTCAGGGAAGCTTTAAGTCAAGGAAATTGCCTGCGACACTTTCCCTACGATAAAGAGTCATGTCTCCTTGTCTGTGTCCTTTCTCTGCAAGGAAACAATCAGCATATTTGAATTTATAAATATGTGATTTCCTGTGTTGGACAAGGATTAGGTTTATGATTATAGAGGATATTTAGGAAGCAGGTAAAAGACGCTGTGACTTTGTCTTTTTGTCCTTCCTCTGTGTTTTTTGTTATCTTTGCTTTAAACTGGGGGCTATGAAAACTGCGGTGTCACATTTAGTTAAATCCCGCCTCATTCTGCAATATGTGATGCATCATTAGAATTTTAATGTGGCTCATTGCATCATGGGCAATGTAGATTACATTATTTCAGCGTGTTTCTTCATCAAGCTGCAGAACATTAAGCATTGCATCAGATAGAAACGATGGTATGAAGTCGTATAAAATGCAGCACCCAAAAGTGATATCTAAGTCATTCATTTTAGGGTTGTAGCAAATAGTTTGAAGCTCCAAAGCTTCTTTCATAAGGGTGATATTTGTAGCAGCTACTGATTTAATAACTACCCTCAATGTGCATAAGCCTATATCATGATTTTTCATGTAATAAAAGTCATTAATGTAATCACTTTATAGTAATAGATAACATACCTTGAACGATAGTATATACTGTCAACACTTATCCTTACTGTTGCTTCTTTGAAATAGTTCCTCCCTTTAATTTACTACAGTATGCGAAAAACATTTTATGTAATTAGTAAATTACATTATTGACTGCTTCAACATTCAAATTCTAAATCATCATCCGAATGCTACACAGGTTTGTTTGTTTTTTGCATGTCTGCCTGTTTAAATCCCATATTTCTGCACACCTGCATATAAAGCTTTGGCTACACTAATATTTTATTTTTCATTTTTTTATAGAATTACATTGCAGTGGAGGCTGCGTAGGATTGTTTCTGACTAGTGTGTGCCAAGCATTCAAAAGTCAAAATTAATTGAAAAAAGGTTAAAGGAATCATTAAAGTTCACAGCATGTTTTTTCTGGAATGTGGTACATTCTGCTCAAATCACTTTTATATAATATCTGATTAATTCAAATTGAGGACTTTGTTCAAGGATTTGAAAATATTTTTTTAGCATATTGACGCCATAAAATATGACGATAGACGAGCTTCACTTGAAAACATCAATAGAAGCTTTGAATGTAAAAAAAAAAAGGACAGCCCTAGTTAATTTATGAAGGATGTTTTCTGTCTGTTTAAACAGCGATCAGATTGTGCGACATACCCCGGGTCTCGATGCCCTTTAGTAGATGCAGGACTCCATGTCTCTGTGCTGTCGATACTGCTTAGAAGAGCCTCATTAATTATGGACATCTATGACTGGTGAAAGTTGCTCCGAGTATGCATTATACATCACAAAAATAGACACATTTAGTGTAATTTGGCAGCCTGCCACCTCCTTGGTGTGCCAATAAATAATTTGTGGTCTGCGTCTTACCCAAAGTACTGTGATTAGGCATCGTGCAGATAGCGGAGAGTTAATCACTTTTAAATATTCAACGCTGAAGGACAGCAGTTTGTAGGTATCAGCACATTCGGGCTCCTTTGAGGTGGTGTGAAGAGGGAAGTCCACTATTTGATCTCATTTAGACTTGGTAATGGGGGGAAAATAGATGAAAGGAAATACTTTTATTGCCTAGCAACTTGCCCAGTCATTGTGCATCTTAAAAGGTAATTTTACAGAAGCACAGACTTCAAACTAAAAATTCCCGGTGTGAAATATTACAAAGTGAGGTTTTATTTGGTCCAAATATAGGTAAGTGTGTGATTTACATTTAAATATTCTGGAGAAAAGACATTCACATTGATCGAATTTCAATGTGTTCATTGTACATTAGAGTGGCGGTGAATCAGGCTGTACTCTCTGTGGTTCAATCTGTTCTCACTTCATTTTAATGACAGCCAACCTTTTCCCTCATCCTTCTGTGTGCAGCAGTACTGTCTGTCCCAGCTGACCATTCTCACAGTGCAGCAGCCGGACAGATCGCTGTTGTGACCAACCAGCAGATTTTGCAGGCAAAGGTTGTTTGTCTGTGTCTGATCTTGCATCATTAATGTATCTGCTCGCAGCACTTCCACCATCATACCTCACACCAGTCTGCTGGAGAAGCAGTCGCAGTCGAGATGCAGTCCATGTTGTTGCTTTCTGTACAGGGAGCAAAACTGAGGAATATTTCTCCTATAGATACATGGCTGGATTGGAAAACAATTGGCTCCACAATATAGAACCAGGTGAAGTTATTTTGTACAAAACAAACAAACAAACAAACAGACAGACAAACGCTGGTGAAAACATAACCTCCTTGGCGGAGATAAGTAGCTACAAACATTAGATACAGGCATCTCAAAAGGTTGTTTTTGCACGTTCTGTCTTTTAGAGAT
Organism: Serranus cabrilla; assembly: GCA_903364295.1. Lineage (NCBI taxonomy): Eukaryota > Metazoa > Chordata > Actinopteri > Perciformes > Serranidae > Serranus > Serranus cabrilla. The sequence continues at coordinate 411,025 of CAFUXE010000067.1, read as the reverse complement.
GAGGTGTTAGCTGTAAGCCAGCTAATGTAAGCTACATACATACATAGCTATCTGATTTATGACATTTTGCAAATGTCAAAATGGCTTAGTTTAACTTAAAGAAATATAGTTAGTCTAAAACTGACATTTAGACTTGGTGACAAAATAACATGTAACATTAGGCACACTGAGCATCGGGATCCCACAGTTTTCCAATTCTGTTTTATGATGCATGACATATTATTTCCTCTATCCACTGTTGTCCTCTCAAAGACTCAGTTTTCCATTCGGCAGCTTATGAAAAGATATTTCTGGGTTCTTTACCTTGTCGTCGGCGTATTCTAACACACAGCAGATTTAGGCATTTTTCTGTTGTTTACGAGCAGATGGAACTGGCAGGGAGGCACATTCACACAATACAAAGTCAGTGGAGAGTGATGAATTGTTTCCCCCTCTGATCGGAGCAGGACTTAAATACACTCTGTCTCTGTTGTGAGAACGATGGTTTCAATGAATAACATTGTCCACTTTTTTTGAAAAATGTCTAGTTTAAGCTGTAACTGCATTGCTTTTTGATGCTATTTGACAGAGCTGTGTTCAAAAGCTAACCTCCTTTCTTGCACATGATGGAAATATCATAATATTGGTTTGGTAATAAAAACACACACTTTCCTATCATTGTTGTTTGCTGTTTTGAGAATAGTAATTGAGAGTGGATGACTCACCCCTTTCAGCTTGTCAAACAGTACCGTTGAGTCTGCTACTTTAAAGGTTTATAGAATCTTTTATAACCTCTTATACAATGCTAGTTGTTAAATGGAGAAGCATTTAGGCTATTAGCACTGAAGTCGCCGTTAGAGGTCAGTGAGCTCCAATCAAAGAGATTTTTCCAGCCGTGTGAAACGAAGCACAGTTTGAACATGCTGATGCAAGATGCTCAAGGGTAGTCTCAGCATGCAGCGATAGTGTCACATTTCAGACATGGCCTCATCGATTGAGTGGCAGAATGCTTAGAGGGCGCCGAGGGCACTATGCCGTTGTTGAGACGCTCTCAGATATTGATTACCCTCAAGTCAAGGCCAGGTTGTAGTCAGGACATGTTAAATACAGACAGAAGCTAATGTGGCAAACAGATAACATCACTGCTGTTGTCAGCTTTAGCATATTCTGATAAAAAAACAAATTTGTAGTTGTTGCAGCCTAATCCCGATGTTGTCATCCTTCATCACATGTGATCGGACTGATTGATTGAGATGTTGCTCAGACCCTGAATCACTCCCTCATACTTTGCTCAGCCATCAAACATTATTCTGGTTCCTCCTTGTAAGAAACTAGAGAAAACCAACTCGGGGGTTGCCGCTCATATTTCTTTTAAGTCTATGGGTCACTGAATTTGCATTTCAGATAGTTTTAATTGGCTGATTACCATACATGCAAATACATCATTTTTGTTTTGCAATTTTAATCAGGCCAAAGAGGAATTCTCTGCCAAAGGCTGTGGAGCTTTTTTCCTCATTCAGCTTTCTTGTTGAAATATCTTGATGTAGCAGAGTTTTGGTGGCGCAGACAAACAGGACGGTGGGCGAGCAGGAGTTTGCATGCTATGTTTAAACACTGTTTTTGTGGTTGGAAATAAGTGTTAACTCATTAAATGAGGCCTGGATTTGGGGCTCTGCTTGACTGCACATTGCTCCTTTTTGGGTAATACTGCAGAATACTGTCACTCTGTGGTGCAGAGTTTTTCCTGCATAATATGGGAAGTACAGAGGTTTTGTCTCTACAGTCATGCTGTTGTTCTTCCCCATTTAACTCTGTATTCATGACTGACATCATGTCACTTTAAACAATACAGTTAGTCAGAGCCAAACATAAATCCAGCTTTCTTAGGACTTGTTATCTTGTCTGATTTGACGAGGAAAGTTTACTCCTCCCAGAAGGATGTCTGAGGGCCTCAACAAAAGACGGTACATGAGGATGGGGTTGCCATAGCAACTTCAGTTGTCCCAGGAAAGCTACAGTTCCCTGTGGGCTTTGGTGTTGCTGCAACGTGCTGCTGCATCGGTAGATTGGAGCAGGTGTCATTAGGGGGCCTGGAGGCAAGCTGGAGTGCTAATTACACAGCCAGAGTGTGATATTCCAATCTCTCTCTCTCTCTCTTTCTCTTTCTCTTTCTCTTTCTCTTTCTCTCTTTCTCTCTCTCTCTCTCTCTCCGCCAGCCTCATCCCTTACACAAAAATGGCCACTTGTTTTTAAATGGTACTGCAGCTGTGCACTGTCGATACACAATCTTCTTTCTTTTCTTTTTCTTTTTCTTTTTTTTTATCTGAGGAACAATCCTGGTATAAAGCAGTCCTTAAACCCACCTTTTCAAGTGAAAGCCGTGTGACAGAGTAAGGACTTGCCTTTGTTTGGCGACTTGGGCCGGGCCAGAGTGGTATTGATTCTTATTTTATCCCTTTCGTCACTGCAGCATGAATCAGAGCCACAGACACAGATTTATGAAGTGCCACGTCTACCTGAATCACTGGAACACACAGGCTTGATTTTCTTTTCAGATATGTTCTGTTCATCTCTATCCCAATGATGTTACTAAATATGTGGTTGTATAGACAAATGTTAATCCTTTCAAACCCTCCCCTCACATTTAACTCTCTACGGCCTTGTTTTTTACTGAAATATATAAGCCCTGCACCTCTACAGAAAAAGCTAAATCATGGCTCGAAGTAGGGAGAGCTCAAATGTTTTTTTTGTGCAGTATAACAGAGTTACAGCACAAAAACTATCTGAATTGAATTGATCTTTTTTGTCACTTGTCACTCGTATAAATTGTAATATTATGATAAACATTGTGCTGAATCTTGTTACAACATGCAAATTCCATTTACAGATTATCTTTATTTTTAGCCGTCATGGAAGTCAATGGAAACACATTATTACTTTTGAAATGGCGACTTGGCCAAAATGGCAAGAAATACCATCAAATTAATAATCCAGCAGAGAATTTAAAATTTTAAATACTCACTCAAACCCAGACTAATTGATAAGTGAAGGGACTTTATACATGAATAAGTTGTTCGTTGTGTTCAGTTATGTGACTCTGTAATAGCAGATAATTCCTTAAATGCGTTGTGTAAAAATAGACCCACTGTGTTTGTTGATGTGACCACACACACGGCCCTGTTGTGTGTCTGTGTGCGTGTGTGTGTGGTGCTTCTTTACCCGGCCCCGCTGTTGTTTTCATCGGGGAGGATCTCATGTCTTTATCCTCTCAGCTGACCCCGCACAGATCGTGACCTCAGATGATGTTGCTGCTCCGACTAATAATTCCCTGTAACACTGGAGTCATCTGGCTGCTTTTCTGCTTATTCAGACTGCAGGGATGCAGCACGGTGCCTTTAACTTCAAACAAACTCCCTTTGGGTTCATATCACAGCTTCTTTATCCATAGAGGTTTCACTGGAACTGTGTGTGTTTTTAGTTAATTCCAAGCTACCTTTTCTCAACCACATATTGATTTATAGTCTCTCTGAAGTGTGAAGAAAGACTATGTTTGCTTGTGAAGTACTTCAGCTGAATAGATGATGGCTTTTTGCTTTTGGTTGGGTAACACTAGAGCTGAAAGTAAACATTATTCATTCATTAATTTCTTTTTTATATTAAGTGATTAACTATTAAAATAGTAACAAACAATATTTGTATAAAGTGCATCTAAGTGTTAAACATCAAGGCTGAACACAAAAAGGGGATAAAATAATTTTTTAAATTTTTAATTCATGGAAAATAAGATAAAAACACACTTGATGATAATAGTAAAAATAAGCTACTCCATTCTTTTCTCCATCAGTGGGGAGATTTGACAATATTTCTCCTTGAGCACACTGTTTACCAATTGACACCTCAGTTTCTAAGGCTATAAATAAAAACAGAACTTACTTTTCCCGAAGGACACGGAATCACCACCGGTCAGAAATGTCCGAAAAAATTCAGAAAGTGTCATTCAGAAAGTCTCTCAAGGTGTTTCAAAGTGCTTGTTGTTTTTTGTTTGTTTGTTTTGACAAACAGGATGGAACCCAATAGTAACCTTTCAGACATTTCTGTGAGAAATAACTGATCAGTTAACCAGATTTTCAGTTTCTCAACTATTACTACTACAAACACAGCATTGTGATTGTACATATTTGAATTTAAGACACAGCTTTATGGCTGTTGATTCTTTGACTTTATACCTAATTAGTTCTACTTTTACCTCTATGTTTTTTTTTCCTGGAAAGACCATTTGAGGGGACTTTTCTCCCTCTGAAAGTATTAATGGAGGACAAATTGGATGACATGGCTGTTGCTGTTATTTATGTAATCCACCATCCGGAGCCGGTTTGTTCACCCCCACCAGGATGGGTGAGGATGGGATCAGTGCACAGTGTAGGGAGGGGCCGGAGCCGCATCCTAACGAACTGAAAGCTGTTTGCTCATTGGCAGCAGCCTGCCATCCACTGATGCAGTCTGATTTTTATCTGTCGCTAGGCAACAGCTTTGAGGGACCTGATGTCTCTATCATGTTGGCTGGAGATTGTTATTGTGTGTGTGGTTGTGGGTTTGTGGCAGGGCGAGGTCCGCACATGACTCCAAGGCAAAGTAAAACAGATATAGCCAGCCATCCACTTGGCTCTGCGGATGTATTTTGAGAGCGTTTCTGCTGGTCATTCAGCTCAAGTTGCACGGTGTCTGACATCAGCGTCCTTCCTCTGAACTGCCCGTTACACAAGGGTGAATTCCTTCACACAGCCACAAAATGATTCAGACTGGCATTTATTGTGATAAATGGGTGTTACTGCAACTTTCTGCACCAAACATCATCTTGAACAGCAGTGCTGTTCAGCAGTAGTGTAGCTCAGACCTAGATTCCTATTGTGTGGCATTACATAATTGTCTCGCTTGTTCAAGCATCATTATCCCTGCGTGCTGTCTCAAAGCAAGATTTATGTTATTAACTGAAGTCAAACAGCCTGTCTAGGCCAATATTTCTTCATCACTCTCTAGTTTCCTTTCTTGGTGGAATAACCTTATTTTGTAGGCCAATGAAAACGTACCCTCCCCCAAAAATCTCGATCTTACCAATTTCACGACGACCTGAATGCAGCATGAAACATGTTAATTTTGTTCCCCGCAGAGCTAGCCAAAGAATCTCAAAATTCAGTGTTTGGAGGGTCTGTACTGTCTGATGAGGAGGGTCCGCCCTTTGTGCCAAATACATGTGGAGGCTCACAGAGTCCCTGGCCTACTTTCATATCTACACAATAATTAAATCTAACAAGCACTTGAGGGTGGTGAAGATGGGTTTTTTTTTTATTTGCAGACTTGCACGAGGTGCTGTATGAAATCCCCTCAGCTGTCGGCAAAAGTGTGGAGCTCGGTGTTAATGATATTTATATGATCGTAGCTTGTCAGATGTTTTCATTTATAATGCGTAATCATGCTTACTGAAGGCTACGGCACCTAGTGTCAATTGCCCCTCTCATCTTTAAGAGAAGTGTTTTTGATTAAGGGTTTGAGCAGTCTGGAAATGTTACACGACGTACTTTGTGGTCAATTTACTTCCATTACCGAGAAGCAAATGCATTTCACCAGTCTGCCAAGCATGACAGTGCAAAAGGGACTTTAATGCTTTCCTACTTGATCCACCAGAGGCATTTAGCTCTCCCTCCCTTGACTTTCATTCCTTAAATCGAAACTTTTCCTTGCCAACAATTGAGGCCCATATGAAAGAGCAGTTGGATATATGAGGTACTGAAAGAGCTTTGTGTGTTTTATGTAATCTTACTCAAATAGAATTGGAAAATGTATAGTCATTTATGAGAGAAAAACTGTCTCAGCAGGTGTGGGCAGGCCCAAATGACTTGATGAATCGTTGGCAGCAGACTAATAAGTGATTCCTTGTTAAACAAAAGCCAGCTGACAGAGTCTTATTGTGTCGCCGTGAGGACCCATTAGTTGACTCAACCCATACGAGGCTGTAATTATCGGTTTGTCCTCATTAACTTGGTAAAAGTGAAAGCAGGACAAAAAGAAAGAGAGAAATCAGACCTTGTGTGCTGTAGATCATTTCAGCCTCTTTTCCGTGGGCCCATTGATATTTTTTTTCCCACAGCTTAGTGAAGTTAATATCATCAGCTGGAATCTAGGATTGTTTACTCACAGGCAGTCTTGTGCCTCACAGCCTGAGCTGCAACAGCAGAGGAGATTGAGTCGCACTGAGGCGTCAGATCTAGGTGTTATCATGGCAGAGCAGGATGCTGCTGTCAGCAGGCCACTCAATGTGTTACAGTATCTCCCGTCAGGGCGCTGTGATGGAAGGCGGTGGCTTCACACAACAGGTGAACGTGGCAATAGACGAAATTACCTGCATGCACCAAAAGGATTTTCATGGCAGGATATTTCCTCTCAGCCTTATAGTCACATCTGACAGGATTTACAGGATACTGAGAGGATCCAATGACATATAGAAAACTTCACATTCTGCCCTAAAATCCTTTTGGGTGATCCAATTGCAAGGGAATACTGTTAAAGAGTTACTGGGGTCCAGAGATTCAGTGTAGTGAATGTAGATGATCACACTGAACGGCATTGGTTGTGTGTTTGCAGCGCAACAAACATCCCAGACACTTTTGAATACAGCTGATTTTCCAGTTTCTAAGTTTAAGCAAAGCCATTGACACACTCACATGTGAGGTGACAAGCCAAATCTGATCCAAGAGGCATTTTAGCACCTGATGCCAGACTTCTTTGGATATATCTGAGCACCAGTCTCTTTAGTGTGTTTCTGTCGATGTAATCTGTCGGTTCTCTTGTCTTTGGGTTCATATGCACCAAGCTCATTTGGACCAGCTGTTTTGAAACTAGGAGCATTTCACTCCCAGTTTGGGTTCATTTTGGGCAAATGTGAACACAGCTATCACTCTGTGGTGAGACAGATCAGGAGGATGGTCTCAGCTCATCTGCACCGAACTCTGGAGCAGTTTGTCAGAATACAACCGACTTCTAATCTGAAACAACAAAGCTTTTAAGAACGAATAATCTGAAGGAAAATGTTGTGTGGGTGTGGGGTAGTGTGCAGCCATGAGAGCCCATCTTTGACTGCGAACTCTTCACTTAGTGATTAGTACTTAGTGATTAGTACTTAGTGATTAGTATGGATGTATCATGTTTTTTTGTGACACTTTAGATCGAATGTTGAATGTTGCTGTGTGAACACAAATGAACTGAATGGCAAATGCAACAGTTGGATCAAATTAGTCCCTGAATCTGCCCATCTATGTTGTTATTATCGCAGAAGAACATGTTAGGACAATATCTCAGTGTCTTTAGATAAAAGTTGTTTGGAGGACTAACCTGACATTCTGCTGTTGGTTCCCAGGTGCAGAGGACGTGGTCATGGCGTTCTCACGGTCAGAGACGGAGGATCGGCGACAGTGACCCTGGGCCCCCCCATTCCGCCCCACTGCATCCCTCCCAGCCCCCGTCCCGCCCCGCACGTGATCCACAACAACCCAAACTCCACAAACACGACACTGATGAGCTCAGGAGAGGAGGGGCGCCCGGGAGGGACAGAAGAGGAGGGGAAGAGACACCAGGAGGTGGCTGCCTCGATCTCTCCCCCCCAGCCTCTTCCATCCCCGACTCCTCCTCATACAAGCTGGCACACCGTTACCTGAGATGCACTCAAGTGCTTCACTGTGGGTTGAAGCCTCAGCAACAAGGCAGTCAGTGAAAACACTCACAGATTGTGTGGATGAATATCAAATGTAGTTTTTTTTTTTCGTGGGTGGGTTGGTTTTGTTTTGTATTATGTTGTTTGTGTTGAGACTTTAGGCAGTGTTACATGTTATATCTGCTGTGGTCACCGGAGGAAGTGACCAGTCAGCAACTGATTGAAGCAAAGAGAAATATAGTTTTGGTCAAGCAGCGAGTGTGAGGTCTGGTCGTGTTAGGGGAGAGATTTTTAATTATTTCTGCTTACCCTAATGGGGCTCAAATTGTTTTTGATTTAGCTGTTGTTATAAAGGCTTTTGTATTCTGTCACACAAAGGGGCCTCATTTATAAACTTTTTGTGTGTATAAAAAGAGGCGTCAAAGATGGGAACGCCATTCCCACGTGGCTGTTTCTTACACATCTACTCAAACCTACAGGCTGAAGGCAATGTAGTCAAATAAAATCTAATGTATTAAAGGCATACTATGCAGGACTTTCTTTTAAAAAACAAACAAGTACGACTAGCCTCAAACAAAATAACCCCTTTCAATCATCAGTTACGTTTCTGGGCGTAACCCTTTAATCAGGAGGCTACGATTATAGCAGAAACGCCACCAAACAACTTCTAACGTAGCCGGTGGAGAAGGCATGTTCCAAAACCAAGACGAATCTTAACGTTTCCTTTCACTTCAGGGAGGAGGGGCCAAGTTTGAATGTTGTGTTTACAAGCAGAAAGCAACAATTCCTGCATAGTATGCCTTCAATAACCCTTCTCAGATCATTCATTTAACTTAATTCTGGCCTGTTCATTTATTGCTTTCTTACAGCAGGAAGTCAGAAATAGAGCCCAGACACTCCAGTGACCTCTGGCTCTTTTTCTTTACCAACATGCAGTTACAACATGGTTATATGGTATCAAACTTTATATTTTTATTAGCAAATAAGAATCAATTGAGTTTCAGCGCTCACTGCTGCTGTATCCCACTAACTGTTTATCAGTCAACAAACACAAACTGTGTGCTTTTTAGTTTGGTTATATTCCCCTTGGTGCCATTCATTTGAGCAGGTGTGAACAAAGTAATAACTCCGATGCAGACCGAAACAACCGCAACTGATCTTGGTCCAATCCAGACAAACTCAGTTTGTGTTGGGAAAGTGATCCAACCTCAGTCTGACCCACTACCAGCTAAACAGCTCCTGTATCCAGGCGTGCTTTGCATTCTGGGATGCTGCAGAGCTCGCAGAACGTTGCAGATTTAATAGTAGCCGTAGTAGCTTGCTGGAGAATGAATCGAGCATGTCTTCTTTACAAAGTATTTCCAAGAACCTTCCTTAAAGTGCATGCAGCAGCTGCCACAGTTACAAGTGATGCATTTTGGTAGACAGGAGCTGACAGGAAGGGAAAACACTCCAAGATTACAAACTCATCGCTGACTCAGCCCAGAGCAAATGAACATTGCATTGGGGTAAAAGGGTCCGAACGACTCAAGATCTCATTCCTCTTCTGTGATTTGCAGTCTGACCTTTTGTTCACGTACAAATATTAGAATGACATGCTGATTGATGTGTGTATCAACACTCACAGCACGCCTGTCGTGAATCATTCATGTTTAATTACCGGAGTTAACGGGGCAGAATGACGAGGCCAGTGACGTGATCAATGTGTAAATGAAAAACCGCGTTAACGTGAGGCAATGTTTGAGCGCACGCAGCTTTCTTTTCCATGAATCCACACACACTTTCATAAATGAGGCCCTCTCTGTTCTTCTGCTGCTTTATTTTGAACCATAGGCTGTTGAGAGTGCAACAATGCTTTTCTCCTGAGGGAAAGCGAAAGAATTAAAGACACTAGCAGACATAATCACATGAAACACAGGTGTACACATCCTCCCCAAACAAACACTGGTTTTGGGTTATTGTGAACCTTTTTTTTTATTGTACAGATAGTTGGGAAAATACAATAATGAATTGATTGTGCCAATTGTATTTTTGTTGTTTTTTTATCTGTAAGATAAAATTAACATATTGATTTAAGTAAATTGATAAGAGACAAGCTGTAGTTGTAATTTATTGTTTACTGAATTGATTTCCTCGAACACATCGTTAAAGATGGAGAACCAGTAGATAGTTTACTGTCATCAGCAGAGGCTCTTTGTTCACACTAAAATCACACAAACTCTAATTTTTAACTACCTGTAACTCAACACGTGAAGCCAAACATAAGAGCTGTGTGCTATTTCTGACTGTACTGTATCTCTTGCACTATTATCAATGGGATATTTGCAAAAAATACATTTTGATATTTAGGGCAGAGATTCTATGTTTGGTTCAGCAGATAAAAGAAAACTTTGTAATCATGTTTTTATTCCTTCAAAAAAAAAAATCTTCTGTATTAATTGACTCAACTGGAATAGCTCAAAGGAATATTTGTTAACAATCGACATGTTTTTCTAGTGACATGCTCAATATTTAATGTGTTTTAAGTACAGTTTGTTAACTTGTATAACTTAAAAATAAGTGTAACGTAATGTTTTGAAGCCAAGCATGTCTGCCTCGTGGTTTATAATGTTCATCCAAGTGGAGCCGAGGATCTTTGAAGCCTTGGCACGTTGACCATTGTTTGTACATTCTTGACGTTTGTGGAAGCTACTAGCTCTTTTAAAATGTTTCAGAAAAAAAAATCTTTTTTTGTATGGGTAAAGTGTTATCCATTATTTGTTGTTGGCAATAACTTCTATTTGAATGTCCTCAGCAATCATCGGATCTATCATGCTGTCGCCTATGACAAAGACATTTGTCTTTTTATGTTTACTTTTGTTTTAAAACATTCTTTATTTGTCTATGCATTGTTTTCTCTCTCTCTCTAAAAGGCGTCTTACTGTACATTTTACCTATCAGGGTTGTTCTGCAGCCTTCGTTCAAGTTGTGGATGAATGTTTGTGTGTGTGAGTGTGTGTGTGTGTGAGATCATCATTGAACTTGCTACCGGTTTTGATTTTCAGCATGCTGTTGAGTTTCACTAGGATCGATGTATCTTTTTACTGTGATGACATGATGTTGCCTAATTGTTCTTTTTTTTTTTTGCTTTTGTATTTTATTTTCCTCTCAGTCGACATTGACTAGTTGGTTTTGTTTTGTATGGCTGCTGACCATGTCTTGACTTAATGCTTCCAAATCCTATACCAACTGAACCATTAAAGATATTTTAAACAGTGGAAAGTTACTTTGCCTTCTTTTCTCCATAATTTAGTTCAACTTCATCAAAAGCACCAGGACAAAGATGAGAGAGTGCTTCCTGCATCCTGAATGTCTTCAGATAAGGCCTAATGCTGGTGGAGAAAGTATCCATCAAAGTCAAAATAAGGGTAAAACAATGGCTTCTTTGTTCCTCTTATTGTCTGTATCTACAGAAGAAGATAATCATTTTGTTGAGTCTGAAAAGTGAAAAATAGTTTGTATGCAAAGACATGTCTGTATATTTGATAAAACCTGAAAATCCAAAGTCCTTCGCAGCTGCAGACGGTAAACAATCTCAAGTTTTCTTGCTTGTTCCAGGGCCTTCAAACATATTTCTATATTATTTGTTCAGCTGCCCTTTACCTGCGAAAGATCAAACTTTTTATTATTCTGCACCTCAAGGCCCGCTTATTATTGTTCTGAGCTGACTCATCGTACACAGGCTGTTGAAATAAGCCTGTGATTGGCGTCCTGTTTCAGACGTTGTTGTCTTCCGTTTCCTATTTTGCAAGGGGACGATCGCCGCACCACCACAGACGTCTGTGACTGGTTTAAAGAAATACGCACTGTCATCGTCGCACTGTGGTGATGGGTCCGGACATGAGAGACCAGTTCTGAGCTTACAAATACAAAAACAGTCTCCATCAGTGGTTATAAGAGAAGAGAGAGTTATAATCCTCCTCCCCAGAGTGTGCCTTAAAAATAGCATTATCATATTCACATGTAAGTCATCATGCATGTTGTATTAGTTTACATTCAAAGACCAAGAGATAAATCTGTGGCCTTTTAGCTGCACAAACACTGAGCAGAGAAACTTAATGTCAGAGGACTGACTGATGACTGTAAATCTACTTGTCATGTAAAAGCCGTTTAGCGTGTTAACTAACAGTAACCACCCACAGCCTCATACATTTTCCTGTCAGGTGTCGAGGCAGATGTTTTGATCGGGCGCTGTCTGGTCATCAAGTTGGGACACGGGGCTCTGTGTTTCTCCTGTGCTAATGATGAACATCTGCTCACTGTTCCCATGCCTTCTTTCACAGATGCAAAAAAAAAAAATCCTGCAAT